>JAJGOT010000234.1:140000-400000 GCA_022457155.1 Cladopsammia gracilis | reverse complement strand
ATCCACTGGATAGTGATTTATCCGGTGGATAGCGCTATCCACCTTTTGAACAACCGGGGTCAGTAACTAAAAACAGTCCCACACTCGTCTTTTAACTGCATCTAAATTGATTACTACATTAATTGTACATCTCAGCTACATACTGTATGCGAAACACTGTTTTGAAACGAAACGAACTACAACACAATGCTGCTTAGGATAACTTGTATCATAATTATTATAGTGTCACCAATTAGTCCATATGGGCTAAACAAATTGACATGGTTCTTACTTACTTACTTACTTACTTACTTATTTACTTACTTACTTACTTACTTACTTAAAAAAAGTGATATAAAAAGTACAATTCTGAAAACGTCTTTCGATATTTTCTTTGTAATTGACAAACAGGGAATTGTATTACATACACAAAATATTATCGCCTGATCACCGGAGTGTTCGTAATAAAGAGGTTAATGAATTTGCTCTCTGGGGCCGAGATTTAGTGTCCATTGTCCATATTAGAGAGGGTCCGCATTACAGAGATTTTTTTAAAAGAAAATATGTGAGAACTTTGTCGGGACATAGGAAACTGTCCGTAATAGAGAGATGTCCGTATTAGAGAGGTGTCCGTAAGGAGAGGTTCGACTGTACTAAGTTAAAAATAAAATAAGAATGCTCTAAGAATACTCTAAGAATACTCTAGTTTTTACCTGTAAGGTTTTAAAAAACCTTACAGGTAATATATATATACATAGCCCAAGCCTAACAGCGTCGCACTTTGAACAAGCTTAACTAAGGTGAAACTTAACTAAGGTGAAAGGTTGGAAGCACAAGAATGAAGATTGACGAACGGGCTATTTTCAATTTTAGCAATTCTCAAAAACAGTATTACGCGACCGTCTGCACAGTACATTTTTATAGACCGTACAAAAGTTCACAAAAACAACTTTTCTCTGTCTAGAATAACTAGTACCACTAGTTTCCGAATAAAATACAGTTTATGTTTGTCAAAAATTGCCCGAGAAACTGATTTGAAAATCAAAAATTGCAAAAATACACAAACATATTTGCATAAGGCGATGCGAGTGAAGATAGAACTGTACTATAAAATCAAAGTCTTGTTTTGTTTACATAAAATCGATTTTCAATCTATCTAATGAATGAACAAACACATAAAAATGGACAACACAATCTTCTTTCGAAAAAAATTATTCAAATCTCCATTAGTTTACGTTTAAAAGCAAAACGCGTACCATTTAATTATAGCTCATCGAGTTCAAGCTTTCTTCGATGAAATTCAAGAGATCGATACAACTGGATTTAAGCACGTTTTAAAATCAATTCTCCAAAACTAACAATAACACTTTTTTTTTACTTCGCGCGTTCCCCACTATCTCGGAGCCTGGAACAGGCTATATTTCCCCCACTTTATTATTTCTGTTTGTTCCCATTTTAATAGTCCCAGGTTCCTCGCGGCTATCGATCGATCTTTCTGCACAAAAATGGCGTCGAGTTCAATCTTCAGTTGTTGTCTGCAGCAAGACTAATTGCAACGATACTTTAATTTTAGTGGAGAGATAATCAGAAAGGAAATCGAAAGGGAGAAGCGGAAACCTGAACTGGAAATTTGCAGTATAACTGTGTCAACTGTCGGTCTGGACGGCTAAAAAATCAGAAATCTGCTGATCGATCCCGCGGGGTTGGACTAGCTCCACGCTCTTAAGGACAGAGGTGTCTAGTATAAACAACTTGGACGAACATCTCGACGCGAAAGACTCTGTTTTGGATTTAAGAAAGTTAAATACAACACCAAGAGTTCAGTTCTGATAAAAAATCGCTACATTCTGTCGATGCTATCCTTCGATTAACTTCCGGTTTAGTAAAGACTAGTGATTCCTTCAGCATTCTTCATGGCCTACAGTATTTGAAAAGAAACCTAGTAGATCAGTTACGTTGAGGCCGTTCACCAGTGAAGATATTATGCTTTCGGGAGAATTCATCTGTTCCACTGCTGACGACAAAGAAGCAACATATTCTGTTGTGAAAGGTTTCGCATTGCAGCATATGCAAGACAAGTTTCTTAGGAATTTTCATGGTAAGCTGATGCAGTACTTGTTAATAAGCTTATTAAAATACCCTTGCAATCGAAAGCCTGGTGATAAGATCAAATAATTTAATGTTATATGAATCCTATACTGCTTCGTTGACCAGAGAAATAAGATTTATCAAAGCTTTCGGGGTAGAACTTACATGTAATTAAGTACTAGGTACATTTTATAATTATTGTATATTAGCTACATGTATGTCTAAACATTGATCTTTTGAAATATGCTGACTGCATAATAGTCAGGCAGCTGATTTTTTCCATCAGGGTTAGCAGTCTGCAGTCAACAGTTTCCTACAAATTTTTAATTCCTTTATTTACTAATATTTATTTGCAATATTGAACCAGAGGTGTCTAGTTCAGCTCATAATAAATTTAAGCCCTCCATTTTGCTTTTATAATATTAGTACTAGCCACTGTCGAACCCTGGGACAATTTTGAGCATCCACTTGGTATGAACACTTTATTATTATTGACATTTCTCTCAGTCCTGATAAAAGGCCTCTACGATTTCTGTTAAATTAATTTGTGTACTAAATTGGACACCCATTTGATTAATACAGATAACAGACAGTCTAATTCCTGCCCCGACTGAGACAATTTCATAAAACACAAGCATCATTTTAAAACGATACATGTATTATGTTTTTTAAAAAAATGCCCTACACCAGCTACATGTATTTTATCAGTTTGACTGAAGGAAAATTGCATATTTTTGTTCAATAATTAATTATTTTAATGCCTCAATGGGATTAGTTTTGATTTTAATTAAATTTTTTTCTTTAAATCAAAGTTAATGCAACAGCTACCAGCCCTTTATGTGCTTTGATTTCTTCTCTTGCGTAGTGCTCGTGCATGACCTAGCATGGCATTGCGACATGAATTGCATGCGCTGTAAGGATGTGCATAAATAATTAGCACGAACATCCTTAATACAGTTACTGCAATTATCTAGTAAGTATACATGTATACGCTGCATTTGTTGTTGAACACACTGGTCCCCCCGCCTTAAATGGCCACCCTGTGGATATGACATTTTCATGCTTACAGTACTTTTGCCTGGTCTCAAACACTCATGTAAACATTTTTTCACCTGAAAACTCCATTAATCTGATCACCTGAATCTTAGAATTTCAAAACGTTGCTTTAATCTGATAAATCTTTGTGTTTTTGATGTACTTGTCAGAGTCTTATTGAATTTTAGATGAGGGATAAAAAGGGTGGGATCTGAGGGATCAAAAGCTAGCCTATATAATTATAGAGATCAACAAAACAGTGAAATTTTGCAACCGTCCTATCCAATATGTTGTCTCCTTGTTTAAAAGCACTGTTTTTTTTTGTCTTTTTAATCTGAAAATTGTAATCCAACCACCATCACTTGTTGGTGTTCATTGTTAAACCTTAACCTCCCAACCTTCCAACCTTCACGAGGGTCCTTTGAAAAAACATTTATACACACATCATTAACTTTTTTCCATCCCCAGAATAACTGATACTAAAATTAATTGTAGATAAACCATAGAAATTATACCTGCCAACTTTTTCTGAGTGATTGGCAGAGAATTTTTTCATGGGAGTGCCAGGATTTCCAAAGGCAACCTGACCAAATCCGAAAAAGACCAAGTCCAAAGATGTCTGAAGATGTTCCGAAGAATTCGGAAGTTTCCATGGACCTCAGATCTCCGTTTAATAAGTTACATCCAGCTGTAATTGAAATGTTCAGAATGATAAAAACCTACAAAAAAGTGCTATATTTTCATGAACGTAACTATGGATCATGTCAAATCATGTCAGGTGTGAGAAATTCCTCCATAGGCGTGAGTAGGCATGAGATCGGAGTTTTGGACTCACAGGTGTGAGACTCACACCTAAGGCAATTGGCCCTACAGACAAAAGAGAACAATTTTAGGTGATGTATAGATCATGCTGTATTACATGACGTAGAGACTGTTGACCGTAACTGAGCCGATAGTTATTCACATAATTTTGGTAACTTTCATCATCTTTTTGTGTTTTCATTATTTTTAAGTTTTTTTTAAGTGTTTCTGACTTAAATTGTATAATCACAGTGGTACATGAAACTAAAGATAAAACAAACAGTCAGGTAAATCCTGCAATGTCGTTCAAGTAGTTCTGCTTGTGCACTTTTTCAATTTAAGCTTATGCGATTTCCTCTCTAAATATAGTTATTTATTTATTTATTTTTTATTTGACTAGTATGTGCTGATTGAATATATTATGCAACTTGTTGCAGTTGAGGCCAATATTATTGTTAAAACAGAATCGAACCATCGTCGGTATAATACACTGACAGTATTAGAAGCCCTGAGTACATGTATATTTCACAAGGAGTTAAAAAGTGTATATATTATAATAAGCCAGTCAGTGAGGCAGATGGCAAGGCATGGGAACCATGCAATCCGTGCGAGGCATCGACCAAATATGTGAGGCATGCATGGCATCAACAAAGACATGCAAAGCAGGCGTGTGAGCCATATGAGAGGCATCGACCAAAACATGCAAGCCGCTATTCTTTAGATAATTTTTCACTGTGTAGGTGGATAGAACAAACAAAGAGGTTTCAAGGCTAGCTTGACTCACGGTCTCTCTCACAAAGCGTTAATACTGACTTTTTTCACCGACATTTTAAACACCAGAAGGCCCTGGGGACAAGTTTCAATATCAATCATAATTTATGCAGGAGTTGCTAAAACATCTAAATGGAGCTACTTAACCATCAACGTTCAAACATGGTCACATCATATCTTCAGCAATGTTTGGAAATTGTCAAAATATCTTCCAGAGCCTGCAATTTTCACCCCAAAGTTGCTTAGCAACATTCCACTATATTCTAGTGTGAAACTTTTCAGAATAATTGTGTTGTTTCCTGCATCTTGATTGGGTAATAATATTCATGAAGAATGATAATTACAGTGAACAGTGGAACAGAAAATAGGCTGCTTTTGAATATTTTTTTTGAAAAGCTTTATTGAAAACATCCAAAACTTATAACAAAAGTTACATCATCACACTACTCTAACTTACACGTTACATTACACTGCAGCATTACTAACCTACAAGTATATTTTACAAACGGTGTACAATACAACACGATACACGTTCGTTATTAAACAAAAACATAAGGTCTAGAAAAACAAGGAAGAAAAAGGGAGAACAATACTGCTTTACAAAATAAAAGAGGAGCGTAATAGTTTATGTTCAGGTGTCAATGTGTCAGATTTTCCAATTTGTATTTAAGATTGAGTTTGCTGCTAAAATCAGTCAGACAAAGTGAACTATTATTAAGCTTACTTGCACATATATAGTATTTCATGAAGAGGAGGGTGTAATTGACTTTTCACTCTAGCACCGAGTTGTTTTGGTATTTACAAGATGAAAAAAGTGTTTCCTTAGAATCCGGTTGGAAGCTGGAGCCATTTTGAACATAAACCAATCAGTGACAATATGAGCGAAGGTTTGAGTTTATGAATTTGAATATGATCATAAATAAAACATTAGAATCACAAAGCATTTCAAAAGGTTGTATTGAACAAAATTTAATGAAAATTACTAACCTTCACGGAAGGATGAATGCAATAAACGCTGAGCACACTTATCATACAAACAGTGACTGAAGAACAGGCAAGATGAACTGGGAACAAGTATTTTCCCTCGCGTGTTGTAGCCTACCTCACATGAATGCCTCGCTGCCTTGCTGACTTGCACAAATCTCACGTTGCCTCGCAGATTTGCATTCCCAGTAAAAATAGGTAAAAAAATATACATGTACTTTACTAGTCAGTCAGAAAAGAATAAGCTAGTAACTGTTTCCTTCAAACTGAAGCAACTCAAGCAAAGCACCAATGATTTCTTTTCATGATTGTTTATGTTGGTCAATGTAAAAACAGCATATAGTCACCTTAGTATTGACATATAATTTACTCTGATCTCCACTAATAATTAAAACAGCAGCTTATGTACAGTTTCTTTAGAAGTCAAATCATAGGCGTACGAGGGGTAGGGGCTGGGGGTTGGGGGGGGGGGGCTGCAGCCCCCCCAGTCGTAAAAAAATATAGTATTATTCGGGCAAAACTGGTCGACTATTCGGGCAGACAGACACAGAAAAATTACTGAATTATTTTGTGATTCAATGTCTTAAATTGTTTTTATTTCGTTACTCACATTACTCACTTAACTTTCTAACCAAGCTCTACTACATCGATCATGTCATTGATGTGATAGCTCCATAAGATGCTAACCGCGTGAGCAGACATAGGCCCTATTTACATGGAAAGGGGATGAATCTAGTGCTAGGATCATCCGAGCGCAACATGTTTTCTACTTTCAGTTTATATGCGAAGGGTTGCATTTGGCCCTAGCGCTAAGATTACCCTAGTGCTAGGATCATCCGAGCTCCATGTAAATGGCCTTGGGAGCTCCAAGGATATCTTCGTTTTTGTTATTGTCGCCCACGGCCTTGCTTTGCAACCGCGCCGAACTCAAAGGTACTGGGTCATCCTGCCGAATTTTTCACGTAAACCAAATGAAAAGTTGATCCTGGATGCCGCATTTATGCATGTAAACCAAATGAACCTTCTAGAATCATCCTAGCACCAGGATCATCCTCTTTCCATGTAAATAGGGCCATAGAACGACAAATTTGCGTTGTGGTCAGCCAAAGGTGGGAATGATATTGTACACCGCACAGGGACTGAAACTAAGTATAACATTTGGCGACCATCTTGCTTAGGACAGTATGTGTGGTTGGTATCTGGTCGTTCAAAGTATGTCTCTCGAAGTCTCGTAAAATATATCTTATCGGTACCGTGTGAAGTGCGAAGAATGCGAGATGTAGAAGCTCATTCTCGCATTGTTCACAGTGGTAGAAAAGTAAATGTCAGCGAGTGCTAGAATCATCATCATCATGACGAATAAACATGACGTCATGAGTTTCATTCGGGCAAATTATGTTCAGCCCCCCCGACAAAATTTTTCCCGTATGCCGATGAGTCAAACCATACATCTTACTCTAACATCTTTCGATCTTCATAATTTGCTTATACTTCTTTAATTTGCTCTTAGCTTAAAGATGCATAAGTTTGTTCATTTCTTGACATTAACCATGTTTTCACCAATAGGGTAGCACAACCCACAATTCCTTGATTTGCTCTGACAATATTTAATTAAGCCCATTAATGTTCAAAATTGAAGGGCCGAGAGCATAACAAGCGTATGTGGAATTTTAGGCCTTTTTTACTTTTTCTCGCTCAGATTTGTCCATTTTTGGCATGTGAACTACAAATTAGTTGCAAAACATTGTTCAGAATTTTTTTCTGTTGTTTTTCCGTTGTTTTCGAGAAATACCGTACGCAAAAAAAAAAATCAAAGGCTCCTACTGTAACGCAATATTGCGGTAAGCTTCTGTTTTCACACTGACACGGTGCGACTTTTTTAAAATTAAATGTAAGGATTTTTGACAAACGCCAAAAAAAAGTAAATCACTTCCATAATGTCCAGTGCAAAAAAAAAAGGATGCTGAGCGTGAATCAAACCCGGAGCCATCCGAGCGCAAATCCTGGACACAATCCACTAGACCACCGAGACACATGCTCAGTTTAGACTAAGTTTTATTATTTAAAGGTCTACAGATACGCATCAAAACACGTATCTCGATTTGAAAATCCTTTTAGATCCATTTTAATGTTGCATTAAAGACTCCAAATGTGAAACATCTTTTGGCTGGCCAGCAAGAACTCACTTCGAGCTGCCCAAAGCTGTATTTCAAGTGTCCGACCACGAACAGCGGACCCATCTGCCACTGTCGCAAAGCATGTCGGGAAATCTTACGACAAAACCAAAATGGAGTTCCCACCCGAAAATTATTGCAAAATACTAGAAGTCTGAAAGCACTTCAGATATCGGGCATTTCGACCACGGCACAGGATAGAAAATGGCCCACAACTCTCAACGCTTCCCCTTTTCTGATCTGAAGTGATTCCAGACTTTCCCGCCAGCTCGTCTTGCCCACCAAGGTCCGTTTTTCACCTTGAGCAGACACAAGGAAGGACAAGAAACACAACTCATTTCTTTGAGAGGTGCTAGAGACTTAAGGATTTCCAGACTTAATGATGTCTATCAATCACTGGACGGGCCTCATACACGTTGGCTTACACACACGCTACAGAGGCGATGTGTTGCCATAGTGAGTTCACGATAGATAAGTGAGCCAGGCATGCGTAAATAACGGTATTTTCATTCAGGTTGTTGGCACTGGTCAGAAGTTTTGCAGTTGCGTATTGTGCAGTTCCAGAAAATATCCATACTCCCCCCACCGAAGGTTTTTTGTTTAGCACCCCCCATCCCCCCAGGAAATTCCAGTTTAGCTTCATACTTTGCTTCTAAAATGTTGGCTTTTAAGACCCCCCTCCCCCTAGGAATTTCCAATGACCTTCCATGGGGTGGGTATGGATTTTTTCTGGAACTACACATTCTCACAGCCAAACTGCTTTGAAATGGCTTCGCAATTGCGCTCTGAATGTACAGTCAAAGCACTGGAGGGCCAGAACTCTGCTTTTTTCAGGTGAAATTAGTCAAATTCCTTAGGGTTAGTGCAAATTCGAGAAGGGTTTATGATATTATTCATTGTACGATAAAATGAGGCAAATCTGAGCGAGAAAAAATAAAAAAGGTCTTAAATTCCACATAGGCTGGATATGCTCTCGGCCCTTCAATTAGTTTCAGCTTTTGGATCTCTTTACTATATGTTGGTCAATTTATAATTAACTTAATCCATGCACTTGCAGATACCGAAGTGTTTCATAAAATAATAATCCCCCACATATACAACAACTTATTTTTTTAGAAACTAAACCTGTCATTCTTTAATTACTATTTTTACTGAACTCAGTTTGGAAAAGAAATTAACTTGTGCGTTGTGCTCGGAAGTTGTTGTAAGTTATATGTATTAAATACTATTGTTCTTTGAATTAAGGCTGATTGTCCTGAGGTCACCATTGCCACTTCACCACAAGAAGTACCTGGACAAGATGGTTATTTTCCTACCAGGCCAACCCTGAAAGTTACTCTTCTTGGAAGTGAGTGGAATTCATCTGCTGGTGGTTTGTCAACATTAAACAGAGAGCTTGCAATTTACCTTTCAAAACATCCCAAAGTGGAAGTATCCTTGTTAGTCCCGGAGGGAGCATGTAAGGATGAGGAAAAAAGAGCAGCCAAGAGTTATGGCATTACTGTTGTTGATGCAAAGGAACGTCCGGGCTATGACCATCTTGATTGGTTGAGCTTTCCACCTGAAGACCTCAGAATGGACATTGTTGTTGGTCATGGTGTGAAGCTTGGTCATCAAGGACAAGTCATAAGAGATTCTTCCCGATTTCACAACTGTAAGTGGGTGCAGATGGTACATACAGCTCCAGAAGACCTTAGCAAGTACAAACACTATTCTGATCCCATTTCAAAAGGTGAAAGGAAACATCAGGTCGAAGTTGACCTCTGCAAACTTGCCGATCTTGTTGCACCTGTTGGACCCAGACTGGAAGAGTTTTATTCTTCATATTTACGACGCTGCAAGAAAGATCAGGATGTTTTTTCAATCACTCCAGGACTTTTTGATAGGGAATTTGGGGATTTAGAACAAGCTCCTAACGAGAATGCTGATTTCAAGGTGTTAATTTTTGGTCGTGGTGATGATGAGGACTTTGACCTTAAGGGGTACAACATCGCAGCTGAAGCATTTACTGATCAGCGGCTGAAACAGAAACCTTATCATCTTATTTTTGTGGGTGCTCCTGAAGGAAAGCAAGAAGAGGTTAGGCAAAAGCTTCTTCAATGTGGTATTACTGAAGAGCAGCTGACTGTCAGAAAGTTCATACAAAGCAGGGACAGAATGAAAGACTTGCTTTGTGAAGCTGATGTTGCCATCATGCCATCAAAATCAGAGGGGTTTGGTCTTGTTGCCCTTGAAGCCTTGTCTGCTGGTTTACCCATCCTTGTGGGTAGAAAATCGGGATTTGCCAAAGCATTAGGGAATGTACTGTTTGGTAAGTCATGCATAGTCGATTCAGATGATCCTTCAAAGTGGGCTGAAGCAATTGAAGCTGTCCGTGACAGACATGGAATGCGTCTTGAAGAGATCAAAGCACTGAGAGCATCTTATGAAAAGAAGTTCAGTTGGAAGCAGCAATGTGAAGCCCTTGTGGAGAGGATGTTTAGATTGGTTTATGGTATAGACAGTCTTTCTATTTTTACTATAATTATTATACTTATTGTTATTATTATTATTTTACTAAACTATGTTTATGTAACACAATTTTTTCATTTTTTCTTTTCCAAGTCCTGCAAATGGAAATGTATTTGATTTCATTTATTAATTACACTGTACACTGTACATGTAGTTTGCAAACTGTTGACATGTTGAATTTATAACCTGTCAAACCACCCCTTATAAGACTGAAGATGAATGTTGTTTTCCCCTTTTTTGCAGTTCTTTATAATAACATCAGTGTCCTGTCAAGTTCATTCAAAAAATGAGTGTTTCAAGTTTCCGGTTCATTCAGGTTGTTTTGTATGTACAGAATACAATGCTCATTTGGTCTGCCATACAGGGTTCAACATCTGGGGAGACTCTCTTATAAAAACTGACAGGGGTGCTTGTTGTACAGAATACAATACTCATTAATCTTAGTCTACCATGCAGGGTTGAACATCTGGGGACTCTTATATAAAAACTGACAGGAGTGCTTGTTGTACAGAATACAATACTCATTAATCTTGGTCTACCATGCAGGGTTGAACATCTGGGGAGACTCATATAAAAACTGACAGGAGTGCTTGTTGTACAGAATACAATACTCATTAATCTTGGTCTACCATGCAGGGTTGAACATCTGGGGAGACTCATATAAAAACTGACAGGACTGCTTGTTGTACAGAATACAATACTCATTAATCTTGGTCTACCATGCAGGGTTGAACATCTGGGGAGACTCTCATATAAAAACTGACAGGAGTGCTTGTTGTACAGAATACAATACTCATTAATCTTAGTCTACCATGCAGGGTTCAACATCTGGGGAGACTCTTATATAAAAACTGACAGGAGTGCTTGTTGTACAGAATACAATACTCATTAATCTTGGTCTACCATGCAGGGTTCAACATCTGGGGAGACTCTTATAAAAACTGACAGGAGTGCTTGTTGTACAGAATACAATACTCATTAATCTTAGTCTGCCATGCAGGGTTGAACATCTGTGGAGACTCATATAAAAACTGACAGGAGTGCTTGTTGTACAGAATACAATACTCATTAATCTTAGTCTACCATGCAGGGTTGAACATCTGGGGACTCTCATATAAAAACTGACAGGAGTGCTTGTTGTACAGAATACAATACTCATTAATCTTAGTCTACCATGCAGGGTTCAACATCTGGGGAGACTCTTATATAAAAACTGACAGGACTGCTTGTTGTACAGAATACAATACTCATTAATCTTAGTCTACCATGCAGAGTTGAACATCTGGGGAGACTCGTATAAAAACTGACAGGAGTGCTTGTTGTACAGAATACAATACTCATTAATCTTAGTCTACCATTCAGGGTTCAACATCTGGGGAGACTCTCATATAAAAACTGACAGGAGTGCTTGTTGTACAGAATACAATACTCCTTAATCTTAGTCTACCATGCAGGGTTTAACATCTGGGGAAACTCATATAAAAACTGACAGGAGTGCTTGTTGTACAGAATACAATACTCATTAATCTTAGTCTACCATGCAGGGTTGAACATCTGGGGACTCTCATATAAAAACTGACAGGAGTGCTTGTTGTACAGAATACAATACTCATTAATCTTAGTCTACCATGCAGGGTTGAACATCTGGGGACTCTCATATAAAAACTGACAGGAGTGCTTGTTGTACAGAATACAATACTCATTAATCTTAGTCTACCATGCAGGGTTCAACATCTGGAGAGACTCTTATATAAAAACTGACAGAGGTGCTTGTTGTACAGAATACAATACTCATTAATCTTAGTCTACCATGCAGAGTTGAACATCTGGGGAGACTCGTATAAAAACTGACAGGAGTGCTTGTTGTACAGAATACAATACTCATTAATCTTAGTCTACCATTCAGGGTTCAACATCTGGGGAGACTCTCATATAAAAACTGACAGGAGTGCTTGTTGTACAGAATACAATACTCATTAATCTTAGTCTACCATGCAGGGTTTAACATCTGGGGAAACTCATATAAAAACTGACAGGAGTGCTTGTTGTACAGAATACAATACTCATTAATCTTAGTCTACCATGCAGGGTTGAACATCTGGGGACTCTCATATAAAAACTGACAGGAGTGCTTGTTGTACAGAATACAATACTCATTAATCTTAGTCTACCATGCAGGGTTCAACATCTGGAGAGACTCTTATATAAAAACTGACAGAGGTGCTTGTTGTACAGAATACAATACTCATTAATCTTAGTCTACCATGCAGGGTTGAACATCTGGGGACTCTCATATAAAAACTGACAGGAGTGCTTGTTGTACAGAATACAATACTCATTAATCTTAGTCTACCATGCAGGGTTCAACATCTGAGGACTCTCATATAAAAACTGACAGGAGTGCTTGTTGTACAGAATACAATACTCATTAATCTTAGTCTACCATGCAGGGTTCAACATCTGGGGAGACTCTTATAAAAACTGACAGGAGTGCTTGTTGTACAGAATACAATACTCATTAATCTTAGTCTACCATGCAGGGTTCAACATCTGGAGAGACTCTTATATAAAAACTGACAGAGGTGCTTGTTGTACAGAATACAATACTCATTAATCTTAGTCTACCATGCAGGGTTCAACATCTGGAGAGACTCTTATATAAAAACTGACAGAGGTGCTTGTTGTACAGAATACAATACTCATTAATCTTAGTCTACCATGCAGGGTTGAACATCTGGGGACTCTCATATAAAAACTGACAGGAGTGCTTGTTGTACAGAATACAATACTCATTAATCTTAGTCTACCATGCAGGGTTCAACATCTGAGGACTCTCGTATAAAAACTGACAGGAGTGCTTGTTGTACAGAATACAATACTCATTAATCTTAGTCTACCATGCAGGGTTCAACATCTGGGGAGACTCTTATAAAAACTGACAGGAGTGCTTGTTGTACAGAATACAATACTCATCAATCTTAGTCTGCCATGCAGGGTTGAACATCTGTGGAGACTCATATAAAAACTGACAGGAGTGCTTGTTGTACAGAATACAATACTCATTAATCTTAGTCTACCATGCAGGGTTGAACATCTGGGGACTCTCATATAAAAACTGACAGAGGTGCTTGTTGTACAGAATACAATACTCATTAATCTTAGTCTACCATGCAGAGTTGAACATCTGGGGAGACTCGTATAAAAACTGACAGGAGTGCTTGTTGTACAGAATACAATACTCATCAATCTTAGTCTGCCATGCAGGGTTGAACATCTGTGGAGACTCATATAAAAACTGACAGGAGTGCTTGTTGTACAGAATACAATACTCATTAATCTTAGTCTACCATGCAGGGTTGAACATCTGGGGATTCTCTTATAAAAACTGACAGAGGTGCTTGTTGTACAGAATACAATACTCATTAATCTTAGTCTACCATGCAGGGTTCAACATCTGGGGACTCTTATATAAAAACTGACAGGAGTGCTTGTTGTACAGAATACAATACTCATTAATCTTAGTCTACCATGCAGGGTTGAACATCTGGGGACTCTCATATAAAAACTGACAGAGGTGCTTGTTGTACAGAATACAATACTCATTAATCTTAGTCTACCATGCAGGGTTGAACATCTGGGGACTCTCATATAAAAACTGACAGGAGTGCTTGTTGTACAGAATACAATACTCATTAATCTTAGTCTACCATGCAGGGTTCAACATCTGGAGACTCTTATATAAAAACTGACAGTGGTGCTTGTTGTACAGAATACAATACTCATTAATCTTAGTCTGCCATGCAGGGTTCAACATCTGGGGACTCTCATATAAAAACTGACAGGACTGCTTGTTGTACAGAATACAATACTCATTAATCTTAGTCTACCATGCAGGGTTGAACATCTGGGGAGACTCTCATATAAAAACTGACAGGAGTGCTTGTTGTACAGAATACAATACTCATTAATCTTAGTCTACCATGCAGGGTTCAACATCTGGGGACTCTCATATAAAAACTGACAGGAGTGCTTGTTGTACAGAATACAATACTCATTAATCTTAGTCTACCATGCAGGATTTAACATCTGGGGAGACTCTTATATAAAAACTGACGGAGGTGCTTGTTGTACAGAATACAATACTCATTAATCTTAGTCTACCATGCAGGGTTCAACATCTGGGGACTCTCATATAAAAACTGACAGGGGTGCTTGTTGTACAGAATACAATACTCATTAATCTTAGTCTACCATGCAGGGTTCAACATCTGAGGACTCTCATATAAAAACTGACAGGAGTGCTTGTTGTACAGAATACAATACTCATTAATCTTAGTCTACCATGCAGGGTTGAACATCTGGGGACTCTCATATAAAAACTGACAGGAGTGCTTGTTGTACAGAATACAATACTCATTAATCTTAGTCTACCATGCAGGGTTGAACATCTGGGGACTCTCATATAAAAACTGACAGGAGTGCTTGTTGTACAGAATACAATACTCATTAATCTTAGTCTACCATGCAGGGTTCAACATCTGGGGACTCTCATATAAAAACTGACAGGAGTGCTTGTTGTACAGAATACAATACTCATTAATCTTAGTCTACCATGCAGGGTTCAACATCTGGAGAGACTCTCATATAAAAACTGACAGAGGTGCTTGTTGTGCAGGATACAATACTCATTAATCTTAGTCTACCATGCAGGGTTCAACATCTGGAGAGACTCTTAAAAAAAAACTGACAGGAGTGCTTGTTGTACAGAATACAATACTCATTAATCTTAGTCTACCATGCAGGGTTCAACATCTGGGGACTCTTATATAAAAACAGACAGGAGTGCTTGTTGTACAGAATACAATACTCATTAATCTTAGTCTACCATGCAGGGTTGAACATCTGGGGACTCTCATATAAAAACTGACAGGAGTGCTTGTTGTACAGAATACAATACTCATTAATCTTAGTCTACCATGCAGGGTTGAACATCTGGGGACTCTCATATAAAAACTGACAGGAGTGCTTGTTGTACAGAATACAATACTCATTAATCTTAGTCTACCATGCAGGGTTCAACATCTGGAGACTCTTATATAAAAACTGACAGTGGTGCTTGTTGTACAGAATACAATACTCATTAATCTTAGTCTGCCATGCAGGGTTCAACATCTGGGGACTCTCATATAAAAACTGACAGGACTGCTTGTTGTACAGAATACAATACTCATTAATCTTAGTCTACCATGCAGGGTTGAACATCTGGGGAGACTCTCATATAAAAACTGACAGGAGTGCTTGTTGTACAGAATACAATACTCATTAATCTTAGTCTACCATGCAGGGTTGAACATCTGGGGACTCTCATATAAAAACTGACAGAGGTGCTTGTTGTACAGAATACAATACTCATTAATCTTGGTCTACCATGCAGGGTTCAACATCTGGGGACTCTCATATAAAAACTGACAGGGGTGCTTGTTGTACAGGATACAATACTCATTAATCTTAGTCTACCATGCAGGGTTGAACATCTGGGGACTCTCATATAAAAACTGACAGGAGTGCTTGTTGTACAGAATACAATACTCATTAATCTTAGTCTACCATGCAGGATTTAACATCTGGGGAGACTCTTATATAAAAACTGACGGAGGTGCTTGTTGTACAGAATACAATACTCATTAATCTTAGTCTACCATGCAGGGTTCAACATCTGGGGACTCTCATATAAAAACTGACAGGAGTGCTTGTTGTACAGAATACAATACTCATTAATCTTAGTCTACCATGCAGGGTTCAACATCTGGAGACTCTTATATAAAAACTGACAGGAGTGCTTGTTGTACAGAATACAATACTCATTAATCTTAGTCTACCATGCAGGGTTCAACATCTGGGGACTCTCATATAAAAACTGACAGGACTGCTTGTTGTACAGAATACAATACTCATTAATCTTAGTCTACCATGCAGGGTTCAACATCTGGAGACTCTTATATAAAAACTGACAGGAGTGCTTGTTGTGCAGGATACAATACTCATTAATCTTAGTCTACCATGCAGGGTTGAACATCTGGGGACTCTCATATAAAAACTGACAGGAGTGCTTGTTGTACAGAATACAATACTCATTAATCTTAGTCTACCATGCAGGGTTGAACATCTGGGGACTCTCATATAAAAACTGACAGAGGTGCTTGTTGTACAGAATACAATACTCATTAATCTTAGTCTACCATGCAGGGTTTAATATCTGGGGAGACTCTTATATAAAAACTGACAGGAGTGCTTGTTGTACAGAATACAATACTCATTAATCTTAGTCTACCATGCAGGGTTCAACATCTGGGGACTCTCATATAAAAACTGACAGGAGTGCTTGTTGTACAGAATACAATACTCATTAATCTTGGTCTACCGTGCAGGGTTGAACATCTTGTGGGGAGACTTTCATATAAAAACTGACAGGGGTCCTTGTTGTAACTTTTAGGGGTCAAAATTTGTAGATTGGTACTGCTTAGGATGCTAAAATCTACAATGTAAAATGACCAATGTAAGAATTATCATGCTATCTTTTAATAAGGATATTGAACTGAAAAGATATGACAGGAACTGTATATGTTGTTTTAGAATTGCTATCTCTATTAGGGATAAAAAATCCATTGAGCCATGAACATCAACCAAGATTCTGGTACCTTTTAGGGTGTTTTTCAAAAAATTTCCAATGAACACCCCCATTACCGTTTAGCTTTGAGAAACTTGTGTACCAACACAAACGATCCAACGGAAAATCAATTGCCACAGATGTACTAGAGAAAGATTAAAGTTTCAGGAGTGTAACTTTTTGTCGCGGGTCGCGAGTCGCGACTCAAAGTCGCGAGTCGCGACTGAAAGTCGCGGGTGCGGGTAATAGGTGCGGGTGCGGGTAAAAGTCGCGGGTAACAAATTATCAAAAAATTAAAATTAAAATACCCAATAAAGGTTAATATAAAATAGCGAATTTTTATGTCTCACATAGTAGGTTTATAATTTTTTGTCTGACCTTTTCACGCAGCGGCTATTTTGCATTACAGTGAACCCATTAAACCGTGAACGCCTAAAATTATTTCTGGAATGTTTATTGTTCTGCGACAAATCAGATTCGAGAAGTAACTGCAACAAACCACAAGAGTAATTAGCTGAAAGGTTTCGATCACGAAACGAGTCGGTGGCTTTTGCCGATCCACGATAAATTCTCAGTTTCACCGCCGATTTACAAACACTCTGAAATTGTTTTTTTTTTCTATTTCAGAGTTTATGCATAAGCAAAGAATAACTATAAACGATATTTTACTGAAAAGAGATATTAAAATAATCGAACAGACACGGCTAGACAGCGCGTCTGGAAGCTATTCAGTTTTCGATTTTTTAAAAAACGGCATCCCTGGTGTTGTCAGTTATAATCACTTGTAGGTTTCAGCCTTTTCCCTGTTTGACCAAAACAGTTTACTGAATAAAGTTTGCAAAAGTTTCCCTTACCTTACTCTGGTGCGGAGAACAGTGCATGCAAATTTTGAAAAATTGCACTCGCTTTTGATTTAGGTCTCAGTTCGGTAGTTGTGTTACTTTGGACCGACGGAATCGAAAACATCAAATGACGGCCAAAAACAAGCACGTTTTGAGGCAAAACCAAAGAAGTGATAAATAAAATGTTTATGCAAACACCGAAGGAAACGTATCTTTTTTTAAAATATACTAAACGCGCGAATTGCTTCCACTACTGTACTAGAAGACCTAGAACTGGACATTTGTTCACTTCTGCCGTCTATCCTTCGCTCATACAGAAGCTCTCTGAAATAGTAAAGAATAACAACTTCAGTATTTCCAAAGGGTATAAAAAAAAAAAAATTGAGAATCGTGGAAGAAAAATCCAGATCGTTATTTCATGTCGTTAAATTGTTCGGCTAACGACTTGCGTGACGGAAGAGTTTTGCCGTGAACGAGCTTCGTGACATTTCATGCACTGTTCTCCGCACCAGAGTAAGGTAAGGGATGGACCATTAGAAAAGTGATGGGGGGGGGGGGGGGTGAGGCAAAAGCAAAAAAAAAAAAATTTCCCCAGTAAATTATTAAGAAAAAAAAATATTCCCACGCATTATCGCAAAAAAAAAATCTGCCCAAGGAAAATTAAAAAATAAACTATTAAAAAAAATATTTATTCCAGCCATCGAGTGAAAAAAAAAAAGATTTCCACCTTAGGTGGACAAAAAAAAAAAATTCTTGCCTCTCCCAAAGTTCCCACCCCCCCCCCCCCCATCACTTTTCTAATGGTCCATCCCTAAGGAAAACTCTTGCAAACTTTATTCAGTAAACTGTTTTGGTCAAACAGGGAAAAGGCTGAAACCTACAAGTGATTATAACTGACAACACCAGAGAGGCCGTTTTTTAAAAAATCGAAAACTGAATACAATTATTCTGCTTCCAGACGCGCTGTCTAGCCGTGTCTGTTCGATTATTTTAATATCTCTTTTCAGTAAAATATCGTTTATAGTTATTCTTTGCTTATGCATAAACTCTGAAATAGAAAAAAAAAACAATTTCAGAGTGTTTGTAAATCGGCGGTGAAACTGAGAATTTATCGTGGATCGGCAAAAGCCACCGACTCGTTTCGTGATCGAAACCTTTCAGCTAATTACCCTTGTGGTTTGTTGCAGTTACGTCTCGAATCTGATTGGTCGCAGAACAATAAACATTCCAGAAATAATTTTAGGCGTTCACTGTTTAATGGGTTCACTGTAATGCAAAATAGCCGCTGCGTGAAAAGGTCAGACAAAAAATTATAAACCTACTATGTGAGACATAAAAATTCGCTATTTTATATTAACCTTTATTGGGTATTTTAATTTTAATTTTTTGATAATTTGTTACCCGCGACTTTTACCCGCACCCGCACCTATTACCCGCACCCGCGACTTTCAGTCGCGACTCGCGACCTGCGACAAAAAGTTACACTCAAGTTTCAGATGAGGTAAGTTTTATGGAAATCGGAGCTGCCAAAGCAACGTTATGATGTCATTCCCTGTTTTACATAATACCGAATAACTTGTCATCAAGAGATAATTTTGAAAAACGCTCTCTGAATCTTCGACCTAACGTACTTGTCCTAAGGTCTACAAAATTGTACAAATTTATATGGAAGCGTTTTCGAGAAAATTTCGACTGAAGTTTTAAGGTTTTAAAATACAACAAAAACAAATATGTCTACAAGGCTTGATGAAATAATATTTTGGTCTTAAATGAGTGTTATACCATCCAAATACCTTAGGTGAAAATCTCAAGGAAATTGCTCCTTTTGAATTTCAGAAATATTGGCTTGAATGTGAACTGGCCTGGAGTGTTATTTCGCTTTTATATCAAAAATTGACCCTACACTTATTATAACTGTCACAAATTAAAAAGCGATCGATGAATTGTTTTTAAAACTTAGTATTCATAAAGATTAATTAATGTTTAATACAATCTCCAAGTTTCAAATTCATTGAATTATTCTAAGGCTGTCAATTTTTAGCGCCAACTCAGGGAAATATCGAACTGATTTTTGTGCTTGTGGCTTGTTGCTTCATTTTGCATTTGCATTGTATGAAATCGCCATGGAATTGTAGCTTTCAGTACATCATGAATTTATGTAACACTTAAAACAAAGCAATGAAGTGTTTATGAATTAATTATGCACTGAAATTTACAATTGCATGGCGATTCGAGACAATGGAGACGCATAATCAGCAACAAACCACTTTCGTGAAAATCAACTCAATATTTTCCTACGTTGAGGCTGTAAATTGACAGCCTTAGGACGTTTTAATAAATTTGAAACTTGGCAGTTGTATTGAATATTAATTAATCTTTATGAGGACTAAGTTTTAACAAAATTCATCTATCGCTTTTAAATTCGCGACCATTTTAAAAAGGGTAGGGCCAATTTTTGATAAAAACGCGAAATAACACTAGAGACCAGTTCATATTTATGCCAACGTTTATAAAATTTAAATGGACGATTTTGCAGAGATTTTCACTCAAGGTATTTGGATGGTATAAAATTCATTTAAGACCAAAATATTATTTCATCAAGCCTTGTAGACATAAGTTTTAATAACATTTCAAAATTCTTTTGTTTTTGTTGTATTTTAAAACCTTAAAACTTCACTAGAAATTTTCTCGAAAACGCTTCCATAGAAATTTATACCATTTTGTAGACCTTAGGACAAGTACGTTAGGTCGAAGATCCAGAGAGCGTTTTCCAAAATTATCTCTTGATGACAAGTAAATCGGTATTATGTAAAACAGGGAGTGACGTCATAACGTTGCTTTGGCAACTCCGATATCCGTAAAACTTACCTCATCTAAAACTTTAATCTTTCTCTAGTACAGCTGTGGCAATCGATTTTCCGTTGGATCGTTTGTGGTGGTACACAAGTTTCTCAAAGTTTAAAGGTATCGTCTCTCAAAAACTAGGCTTTTACACAAGTTGCTCGGCAACTTTTTGGCAACTTTTGGCCTTTCGAGCAACTTTTGAGTAGAAACTGATTTTTTTGAGTTGATAAAAAGCAACTTTTGAGCAACTTTTCAATGAAGCATTGACATGGAAATTATATGGAAATATTGTGAACAAAGAATCTTATTCCCAGAAGGTTTGAATTGGGTACAACAATGCGTTAGCCGAATTTGTCCATTGCAGCATTGGAGATTTGAGCAGGTTTTGGAGCATTTTATAATATTAACAGAACTAGTGAATACTTTTTTAATTAACGGTTCGCACGATTTGCAATCGGCTTATAATTCAGATTTAGCAAGCATTGGGAAGGCTTCTACCAGAAATTTGGGTTCGTAGATTGTTTAGACAAAGAGCATGAAGTATTTAAAATTTTAAGAGAATTTTAGGGCTAAATTTTGATGGCGTTAATTCTTCCGAATTTCTGCTCCAACGATTTTGCTGAAACTTGGTAAGGACATGTATTAAGTCAATGTAAGCTGATTCCAGAAATTTAACACAAATATAACGGCAAAATGTTTCACAGGGTGCGATTTTGTTCAAAAAGTGGGGTTCATTTAAGCCCGATTATCACTAAATATATTTTTTCCCATGAAAATCGAATTCTATCATATTATTGCTAGGTAATAGCGGTAAGTGTTCGCAAAGTTTTAGAAGCATCGCTTTAGAGGCGGAAAAGTAATGAGACAAAGTTTGGCATAGACGAGTGCGCCCTAAATAACAACGGAGCCACCTTAAAGCGTATTAAAACAAACCAATGTGTCATACCATCTACGTAATTTAAAAAAATCACTCACTTCCATTCGCTCTCCAAAAATTGTTTCCACTTTTCAACCGAAGTGAGGCATCTTCGAGCAGCTAAAAAAATGATTTTCTTTCTTTTCCACGGGAAATGATTATTATTTTCGTTCTTTGGACATAATAAACCACATGTACTGAAAAGCAAAGAAAAAAAATACATTTCATAGGCACTTTAATTGATGTTGCTTTGTTACAGGCCCTTCCAATGAAAATGGGACAGTGCCAATTGAACAGCTGCCTGCAGTGTTACACACGCCAGACAGCCAACAGCCTTCAGATTTTGGGAGACCAACAACCAACCAAGAGCCTTCAGGTTCAGAAAGAAATGA
The DNA here is from genome assembly GCA_022457155.1 of Cladopsammia gracilis. Classification (NCBI taxonomy): domain Eukaryota; kingdom Metazoa; phylum Cnidaria; class Anthozoa; order Scleractinia; family Dendrophylliidae; genus Cladopsammia; species Cladopsammia gracilis. The sequence goes on along the minus strand of JAJGOT010000234.1, from coordinate 377,996 downwards.
AGAAACCAGTGCTTCTGCATCTGTGAGTAACAAATCTTGTGAGATGCAGAGTAAGGCAGGCGTTTCAAGGTTTACTACTGATCCAGGTACAGATGAAATACAGTGTTTTAGAAGTGCTTCTTTCCGACATTGACTATGCAGTTATAAATGTACATGTTGGCACCTTTTTTATTATATGTTAGGTACATGTACTTAAAATTAATTATATTTCCATTTTTATTAGTCAATAATGATGTTGGTTAGTTTTAACATTTATACAGTGTATATAAAAAATTGCTGTTATAATTATTTTACATTCATCTAGTTTTTGCATTATATTTTTTTGTAAATTATTCATTAAATGAAACCTCTCTAACCCAGTCCCTCGTAATCCATGTTTATGTTGTGGGTCAAAATTTTCCTTGGTTCAAAATTTTCTTTCCTTTGTTTAAAACTCATCATACATTATCATACATTTTCATACCCAAGAACAAAGGAAAAGAAAATTTTGAACCAAGGAAAATTTTGACGTACAACATATATTTAAATTGTAAATCTACTTCAAGTTTTTTACTTCATTTACAAGCACATTTTAAATTTTCATTTTATCACAATCACTAAGATAATATCAAACACAGGCTCCATAGTTTGGGAACACAGTTTATTGACTAGCAGAGCAACTAATGAAAAAATCGTACGAGGCGTCAATAAACTAATAAAGGCCGAAAACCCCAAACAATGGAGGCTGTGAAAGATTTGATAATAATAAGAAAAAAAATTGGATAAATTTGTTATGACAGGTTATATACTGAACTAATGGGGTAGCTTAGGTACCTAATGTATTGGCGATAGCAGTAGCCATGCGATTGGCGGCAAGTTGCTTTTGTTGAGCAGTCATTTCTAAGTAGATTAAATAACAGTCACTGCTCCAATCGCCTTGTGCCTTGATCAGTTCGGATGGCACTTGAGATTCGAAGGCGAAGGTGGCACCGCCCCGTCTGAAACTATGAGGCGAATACTTAGTAGAGTCTAGACCAATAGCGCGCATAACTTAAGTAAGAAATGAGCTAAAATGGGTATAAGTAATTGGGCAAAACGAAGTAGCCGACCGCACAGAAAAAAGCGGTGCATCGTGTGGGACATCATTAATACGTAAATGATTTTGGAGTGCTGCAACGGGGCATAATAAATTGCCTGGAATTATTGGTAATGGCAAGGAAAATGTGCGTTCATGAAACTAAATGGTCTTAGATGCCCTAACAGTGACATAAGCAAAAGAGGCGTCGAAACAAAGATCAGATCGCAAGATAACCTTGGGCGACGATTGTGAAGCACGATCTACTACTAAATTAGATTTACGTAGAAATGAATAAAAAGCAACTAAGAACAAAGCCCACATGGCAGCTTGAAGGGGATTAGTTAAGTCAAATAGATGCGCGATATTACGTAACAGGCGAGGCGTAATAGGCGCCTTACGCACGACTGCTAATCCTAAATGTCGTTTTGCGCCCCGCAATAATAACTTATACCGATAGTCGCTATCCCATGTCAAATCGTGCCCCAGAAGCCTATGCATATGTTTAATGCTGCTGAAATGATTCAATTTAAATAGTACCATAAGTGCGGCCGAATGACACGAGATAAGCAACATATCGGGTGATCAAGGAAACTGTAACTGGAAAAGGGACAGAAGAAACCGAGGAGCAAAAAGTCAAAAAGCTCTTGGTATGGGAGTTCAAATTCTTCTGACTTGAGTCTGCATAAGCGGAGTCGATTAAGCGTCGTCCCAGTAAATCCAAAGCTTCAATATTGGGAGTGTGGTGCAGCGTCTGACCGGGAGCCTGACGTCGACGGCCTGCAACAGAACAGAGAAGAAACAAACGAGATTATAAAATGTCAAAGTGCAAGGCTTGGCTGTTCGTTTCTAGCATTCGAAAATTGGTGTTGTGCTGGTTTGCAAGCTCATAGAACCTCCTGGAGAAAGGTCCGTGGGAATCCCAGCGACTCAAGCAGTCCGCGAACACATTGTGAATTCCGGGAATATGAATGACTTGCAGCTCGAGATTATAACGAGCGGTCGTGAACCAGAGCTGACGTAAACACCTCTGCATAAACGAGTCCTGAGTACGGCCTGAGCATATGACCTGAACTGCTGCGTCGTTGTCACACGAAATCTGGAATTTGCAACCGGTGAGATGAGGAGCCCAGAACTTGACAGCCATCAAGAGTACGTATAATTCTAAGGCGTTGATATGCAATGACAGTTCCTCAATGTGAGCGGGAAATGGAAATGAGAGGCATTCATCGAAACACGTGGCGCCCCCGCGATGCAGAGAAGAGTCACATGTAAATAAAATGTCTTGGAACTCACAAGTACGAAATTTAATCAAGGAACAACCGTTAAAATGTTTCAAAAAAGTCAACCACCAAGTGATGTCCAAACGCATATCACTAGTAACGGAAAAACGATGCCGCTTGGAAGATAACCCACGAAGACAGTTCAACAAGCGTGACATAAAGACTCTGCCCGGCTTAACGCAAGCTGTGACGAACGAAAGCTTTCCCAGTAAGGTCCAGTAATACTTGTAATTGGCATTTAGTAAAAGTAGTAGAATGTATCCACTGTTGTAATTCGGAATTGAGTTCATTAACCCTGTCCTCGGGAACTTCTAAAGTCATTATGACAGTGTCAACGAGAATTCCCAAACAAATCATCCGTGTCGAGGGGGGACAGTCTTTTTCCGGCGATGATTGCAATCCGAGTTCGTCAAATAGTTCCTGAAGTCGCTCAAATGCTGTGCAAGCGAGAGAAGGTCGCTCGGCTCCGTAAAAATCGTCCAAGTAGACATCAGCGGTGTAACCTTCGGTAGTAAACACATGAATAACCGCCTGAGTAGTGCGCTGACAAATCATGGCCGAAGAACGCAAACCAAATGGACACCGGATATCGAAATATAAGGCTCCATTCCACATGAAGCCGAGATATTTATAATGACGGTATAACTTTTTTGGGCGGAGTTTGTTTATTACGCGATATGTTTTTTTAAGCGCCGTTTTCTCAAAGTTAATTTTTCGCTTGTTGGGGACACTTTAAAGAGCTACAACTCAAAGGGAATTTGTTCGATTTTCCTCAAATTTGGACCGAAGCTAGGCTGACATATAATCAACAAAATCGTGTCGGCGAATTTCTTAATTCCGAAAACTTTTTCGTCAAGAGCCATTTCCGTGCGATCATTCCAATTTTTTTTCTCCCCTTTTCGAAAAATTCTATAACTTTTCACTGCAATTGAATATAAGAAATCGCCGACACGTTTTTTTAGCGCTTCGTGTCCGGAAACCCGAGAACAAATCAAATTAGCAAAATATAATAATCGCTTTGAGTTATAGCGTTTGAAAGCTGATTCGGACGTTCGAATTTAGACGTCGTAAAAAATTCGACAATTCATTTTATTATCAAATGGTTTCCATATTTAGATAGCCAGCTCTATAAGCTTTAATTTGATATCTGGGTTTAGGTATATTAAGTGTAATCTTAAGACACTAGAGCTGTTATACTGGAGACACCCCCGAAGGTACACTGTAATATGCCTTAAAAAACCGTTGTAACCTTAAGTCTTTCTTGTAAATAAAACACCCCTGGCCTTTTGTCACAATAAATTCACAAAGGCGATCAATGCCTGGTAGACGAAGCCGAAATTCCTTGTCCAAATAATGAGTCTTAGAGATACCGCCGTTAACAGAAGCGGAGTGAGGGGAAACTCAAATCCATCACCACACGACGCTTAGTGGAACCATGCTTGTTGACCGTTTGTAAAGGTGAAATAACTAGAGGTTGGGGTAAAGGATTGTAGTGAAAAGGCCCGGCTATCGCTGCAAATCTCAGTTCGGTATCCAAATAATGTTGTACGTCCTCTTGGTAAGAAAGTGCGGATGTATGGTTAGTGTCGGAGGAGGTCGGTACAATATTCGAGGTATAATTAATGGGCCAGCCATAATTTATTGTAGAAATGCCACAACATCGCGATCGACATAATCCGCGAGATACGCACGCCATACGCTGACGTTTAGCTGTGAAGGTACAGGAATTTGAGCGCCGAAGGCGTTAGGGTGCGGAGAGTTTAAAGCAAGAATATGAGCAATTACCGCTTTTACAGAGTGAAGTGTGTGGAGATCGTGGCTGGGAGAAATGACAGAAACGATTTGTGTATCCGTGTCCGTGTCTGTTTCCGTGTCCGTGTCAATATCCGAGTAAAGAATCGAACGAGCAGATGTACGCTGCGAAAACCGTCATTGATTCCCAGGAATCGGCATTTTTCGTTTAGGACAATGTAGCATTGGATGATCGGGAGATTTACACACCGGGCACATGTGATGAGTCGCGTAACTATCCGAAGTGGAATCACAAGAGCAAGTGCCCTTGTAATTCCACGCCTGACAGCTCTTACTTTGTTCTCCATTATGCGGAGTTACTGAGGATTGGGACGCAGGCGGTGAACGAGTGGGTGTAGACTTTTGCACAGACGCTGTCGAGCGTAAATCCGAATGCTAAAAATACGTGGATGCCATTTCCCGTATCTCGCCAATGTGATCCCATTCGAGTCGTCGTAGCTCTACTTGTTTTGCGATGTGTGAATAAAAGCCACGTACACTAGGCCACGAATAACTAATAGCCTTCAGCATAATTAATTCAAGGATAGCGTGCATGTGTTGTTTGGCATCTAGCTCGTAATTCCTCACCATCGAGAGGTAACCCGCGACAAAGGTGGGTAGCTCTAGAGAATTGAAATCAGAAACAGTCGACGTACCTGGAACGAAATCTTGAGGCCAATCGATGCTTCTCTTCTTCGCTGGTTCCTTGGGTACAGTGGTATTTTCGGTGTTTGGCTGAGAAGGCGTTGTTGTGCTTTGACGCAGCCGATGGACCTCCAATTAGAGTGCTAATTTCTCCTTCTGTAGTTTAACTAACTCTAACTCCTTGTCAAGAAGATCGTGTCGAGGCATGGCCTGTTGTGGTTCGGCAGAAGAGCATGTGGGTTCTTCTAAGTTCAACTGCGAGAGTTGTTCAAGAAACGAACGATGCGGAATGTCAAAATCCACTGCGGGAGAGGCTGCTGATTTGGCTTTAGCGGTGCGACAGCGGGTACCTGACATGCTAACTTAAAATTGAGATTGAGAGGAACGCTTGAGTTTGACTTTCACGGTCGAGAGAAATACTGTAATTATTTTATTATTATTTAACAATTATTGGATGAGGTTGAGCATGATAGCGATAATTATCAAGGCCAAAGTTTGTGTTATCTGCCGAAGCCGAAGGATGAGGCGGATAACACAAACTGAGGCCTTGATAATTATCACTATCATGCGAAAACCGAATCCAATAATTGTTTTATTATGCATATTCCTGAGCTGCACTTGTAAAGACAAGAGCGCGCACAAAAAAGTGATCAATGCACAGTAGTCAACTTGTAAGTAAACAACTTACGTCACTTCTGCATGCATAAAACTATTGTCTGTAGGTATGACGTCACTTCTGCATGCATAAAACTATTGTTTGTAGGTATGACGTAACAGAAACAGCAAGCAAGAATTAGCTCCGTGCTTATAGCCATTCAAAATCGAGCTAGTGACACCAATGTATAATAATGTTATTTATCATACAAGTATATATTATTTTAATTATTATTATAATGATTTAGACTGATCAGTGACTTTGTCTTAATTTTCAGCCACTCAAACTATTACACACACATTACAAGTGAAAATTACCACCCAAGGCTTAAATGATCAACAGCAGGAGACATTTGATGAACATTTAATGCAGCAGGTGAAGTTCTACATGACAAACAACACTCTTTATACATCTGAAGGACTGGGTGCATTCATTCAGTATATAACAGAGTCTCGCAACTTAGCTTTAAAAGGACTCAGGAAAGGTTGTTTTGAAATACTTCTTCAGTGCCCCACCCTAGAAAGCCTTGAAAGCCTGTGGAATGACTATTGTTCTGGTCACCTCAATAAAGTAGCTGAGAGATACCTAGTAACTGATGAAATTAAGAGGAAACTCAACCTGGAGACTGTCAGACTAAAGACAACTATAACAGAAGAGAACTACTTGATTTGCAAGAAGGCTCTTATGGAAACATCAGGTGAGTCTGATTTTACAGGCTTAATAATTAAGCATAAGAGCAAAGTTTCAGCGCTTCAAGCTCAGGAGCAATTTTTATGCCTGAATAGTGCCGAGGAAATAGAATATCTCCTGTCATGACACCTTTAACATTTTAAGTAAATCTCTGTTATTTAATACATCTTTGAGAATACGACCCAGGCTTTTCCTTATAGTTCAATTTTAAGCTCTTGAAAGTGACCACCCAAGAGAAACTTACAACTGAAAGGTTGAAATCCGTTCCTTCTTAAAATAGCAGTAATGTTGCTAACAGTTAGTACATGTACATTGTATGCTGTTATCTGTTATTAGAAACACTTGGCGTGCTGCAAGCTCCTGATTGAAGCGACCAACTTCTGTAATAATGATTGCTTACAAGTCTTAACCAACCAGCTCTATTAATAGTTACTCAACTCCTAAGGGGGTCATTCATGAGAGATTCAACTTTTTTACTGTATTCACAGTGGGCCAATTTGCCTGGTGCCCATTCTCTAATAGAACCCTGGAGTGGTTCTGGCAGTTTAAAAGTCAACAGCTGCTTAATATAAAATTAAATTTATTTATTGCATGATGTGCAAGTGCAGTTTCTTATTGTCATTATGGACTAGATTTTCATCCTGAAAACTTATCTCATGCAAATTTGACAAAAACAATAGCTGCTGTACATTGTAACTTTGTTGTTACAAGTGCACTGAAACCTGATGATCATTTTGTACTTTCAAATATGTGCATATGAGCACAATGGATGCAGCACTTGTCCTCCCATTTAGAGCAGCTTTTAATTGAGTGCTGAAAGGAGGTTCACAATTACTTTTGCATTACTATGCTTTGTGATTGGGAAAAAAATTGTCACTTTCTCATGCCCAACCAATTAAAACCAATTGGACTTGCTTGCAAGCGTTTTCCTGCACTTGGCTCCAGCTAAATGAATTAATTTTACTTTTTGTGATTGGCCACAATCATTACTTTTTGGTTTTGGTTTTATAACAATTTAGTGAAAACTGTTCTACATGCGGGCCAATTATCAGGATTTGTTAAAATCAATGATTTGTTCACTGCTCTGCCTGTACGTTTTGTTAAACATTGTAAATTGTGAAACAGGATAAGATTACATGACCGTGTCCACAAACGTTTACGAGATTTACAATTAAGACGGAACCAAGGCAGTTGCTCGGAACCATTTTACCCAACACATGACAGTTTGTAGCCTTTCTCTACTTTCTCTGTAATTGTTTTTTCTTTTATGATTTTATTGTCTCATCATCCAAGTGTTGTAGCATCTACACTTTATATTCCAATTCTGGATATCGTTTCATAAAGAAATGATAGAAAAAATGCACTTAATATATTAACCATTTCACAAAACCAGGTCTCCATTATGAAGTAATTTATTGTTACTTTTTTTGTGGAGAGTAAAACCCTCACAAAAATTCCCTTACAATATCTTGGCATACTTTTATACATTGTTACGAATGGACTAATTTCTTTACAAAGACTTTAAGATGGTTTAATGATTGTCACAATACAAAGATACAACTTTCAAGTTAGCAAAGTTTATCCAACACACTTGAAGACTCTATTCCATCCGAATTGCCAAATCCCCATAAGTACAGACTGTATCTATTGATTTCATTGTCAGAGAAATATTTTATAATACACTTGAAAAAACCTAAGTTATTTGCACAGTACTGTATTGTGGCATACTAAATATGTAATAGCATAATTCAGATGACCGATTTTAGTTTCATTGTCATTTTTCCATTTTTGTCCCCTTTCTTTTGTTTAAGTACTATCTGTACATGGACATTGTAGGTCTCATGTAAAATTTGTTATTTATATCCTATAAGGTAGATATGATTTGTAACTTTTTAAAGCTCATATAAGTCTTCTTAGCTCAATAGCTCAGTAACCTGTGATTTGTAAATGTGGTATCATTGTACAAATTTAAACTACAGAGTTTAAAAAATATATAAATTATATACATCTTGGCACCTCAGTGTAGTTCAGCAGCCTGGTGGATGGACACAGAGAAAGAACAAATAGTTCAAATTTTAGTTCACATTTTAGTGCACATTTAACCTTTCAAATGACAAACCAGTAATAATGTCCTTTGATTTATTATCAGTACTTTTCAACGTACATAGAGTTGATTAAGCAAAAAATAAATAAATAAATAAAATGAGGTTAGGTGTACTTTAACATTACTTTTATCACTTAAACCTATAATCGATCTTCTTCTTATTACTGAAATGATTTTGTTATTTCCTCACAGTTTCGTTCGTTGGCTACACTTACTTTACACTCTTGGTATTTTTCTGACACTAGGTGGAATTTAATAATATAATCTGTGATGACATACATTGTGTATCAATATCATTTATATTTATCTATGTTTTTCACTCGGATATTTTCCTTTTAGAATCATCCCATGCATATATAATTTAAAAGTGTCAATGTTCCTTTTTTTTCAGGCCCTTCCAATGAAAATGTGAGCGTGCCAAACATAGAGTCCGTCGTTGAAAAGCTGCCGTCTGTACACACCCCAGACACAATTGTTTGTCCTCTCTTAAAAAAGGAACCTCTTTCTCCTGATGAAAAATATGAAAAGAAAGATCCTGGAATAAGTGAAGAAGTCGGTGCTTCCTCCTTGAGTAAAGAATTCCCTCCTGTCCCAGGTACGGCGGTGTTTTCTTTCACGCTTTGTGACATCATCCAAGTGTTAATATATTCATTTTGATCAGTTTGAAACAGTAAGGTCGCCATGCATTATGAATTAACTTCTTGTAACGTCATTTTGTGGAAAGTAAAACTGTAATATATAACTCTCACTTGATGCCAGTCAAAGGTTACTTTAAGAATTAGCAGGCCTAAGGGGCCGAAATTTTCAGGTAGACGCTACTTTTAGATAACCGTTTCTTTCGGGCAGCTAAAATACGTGAGTAATTAAAGAAAAAAAAATATAATGGTTAACTCAACAGCGGAATAAGCAAAGTGTCACTTTAATTCTCTTTCTCACTGATTCTTCGGCATTCTTGTATGGTAAATTATTATTTAGTTCTATTTATTTAATTATTTAATTTAAATAGTTATTATAACAACTAGTTATTAAAAGTATTGTATAATCTCCACCCACTTGCAACTGCTCTGTGGTAGTAGCCAACTCGAAAGCTTGGCTCCTTTGGCTACTACACACTCTTCTTTTGTTATGTTTAATTCAATGTCTAGTTAGCTCTGTTCTTACTTTTTTTTTATTTCCTTAATGTTGGTATATTGTAATTGAATAAGTGTGAATAAAATGAACTTGAACTTGAACTTGAACTTAAAACAGAGACATGGAAACATCATTATAGTATTTTTGATTCGACCGTTACTTTCGGGAAGATCGTTACTTTCGGTAAATGTATTAAAGGGACTGTATCATGCTATGCGCATGCGTGCACAAATGTTTCCTTTGGTTGTCTAAACTCAATGAAGATTCTAAAATAACAATTTGTACAATGAGCATTTTTACTCCTTAATTCTTCATTTTGCTTTAGCTTGAAACTCTCCAAAAAGAACTTCCAGGACAACAATATCCAATTCTAAATTAGAATTTCAACTAAAATTATAGGATTTGAACAAACTTCAAACTTTGCATTTTGTTTACGACAGTTTCATTTTTTTTTTCATAAAAGCTCCAGAGAGAAAAAGCGCGCAAAAGTGAACTTGATTTAACCATGTTACTTAGCAATGGGATACTGTAATAAACTCTTAAGGACACCCAAACAGGACATGTGTTTATCTAATTAATCAGGGCTTCTTTTCTAAAAAAACATATTACATGTAATTTTGACTTGGTTCTTGCTGACCGACATTATTGAGGAGCAGGGTGCTACATGTAAGATACATGTAGCGTACATGTTAGAGTCTTTTCAGGAATTTGTACCATTTAGCAGATTTTCTTGTAAAGAATATGTACTTTATTGGTACTCCTCCAGGGCTTTTCTGGCCAATAAAATTATGTCAAACGCTAATCAATGTAACATGATCTAAAGCCGAACTTGAAAATTGTTCTAAAAGATATTTCTTATCATCCTTCTTGAATCATCAATACTGAGACTGCTTGGTGCAGATTGTTTTTGTTCCAAAAACATAGTAATGTTTTGTCATCATATGTCTTGTTTTAAGTGAATAAATGATCATTGCAGTTGTGTTTGCAATAGGCCATTTGCACGATGACGTCATATGACTACAACTACCAGAATCCTTCAGTTTTTTGTTTTGTAGTGCAAATTAGGGCTATTGTTATTTAAACCGCACTGGGATTACAACATTTAAATAAGAAAGAAAAAACAAAATGAATTCTGGTAGTTGTAGTCAAATGACGTCATCGTGCAAATGGCCTATTTAAGCAATTGCAAATAAGGCTAAACAAAATTCAGGGCTTCGATGGGATTTGAACCCATGACCTTCTCGTTACCGGTGCTGTGCTCTAACCAACTGAGCTATGAAGCCACGCACATTTATTTTATTTATTTTTATTTTATTAACTTCGCCACACTTGGCAGGGACACCACAACAGCTTGCGCCAATTACTGTGGCCCCGTTTCTGTTTTTTTTTAAACACCTCCCTGGGGAAAGGTTGCACACTGAGGGTGGTCATTTGGAGCAAGGTCAATTTTGAGTTCATATGTTCCCGTGAAAGTGATAAATGACAAATGAAGTATATGAATGAATCATACATGAACTGTGGATAAAGAATGTAATGTAAAGAAATGATCCTCGCAGTTGTGTTTGCAATTTAAGAAATTGTACTTGTCTGTGGTTTCATACCTCAGTTGGTAGAGCATCTCACCGGTAACAAGAATACTTGAATATACTAGAAATAGTGTTCACTATAGCTGCCCCCGCTTTTGATAACCTGTTTATGGGATGTGTATTGAATATAAATACTGTGCATACGACTGTTGAAAAATTAAGCTTAACGCTTCAAGTATTTTATTGAAGTTAACATCCATGTAAGTAGTCGACGTATTTATCTGTAAATTTGACGATGAAATCTATTACAATCATATAGTATTGTATTAATATTCTGTGTATTAAAAACAGCAACATATTGTATGTTATCTGAGATATTTGCGATCTGTTGGATCGAGTCTGTCGACCCCGTTGCTGATTTGTGTCTGACAAACCAAATTTATTCAGTACTGTTGAATGCTTTTGAATTCAAAGAAATCAGTGAAGTGCAAAATACTCATGTTAAAATGCTTCTCGAAGATGGCGAAACGCGAACTCGTAGATGCAAGACCTTCAAATGCTGCAAGATGCTGCTAAAAGATGGCGAAGCTCAAAGGTGCCGAAACGCGATCTCGTGGTTGCAAGTACCCGACAGCCCCGTGCGCGCTTGCTAAAATATTACCCGAGACTACCGTGCGCGCCTAGTTTCGTCAAATCGAGAACGCTTCGCCCACTACAAACACATTTCTTACTTTTTCAACAAATATTCTTTGTCCTTGTATGTATACACCCGGGGAATGCTAGGGTGCCTCCTCGGGTTTTGGCCTCTGGGCCAAAACCCTGCGGGGGCAAATACATTACCAGTTGTATATCACTGTTTATTACCAGGGGGAGCAGGCATCACTGACTTCTCAAGATGGACTGATACCACAAGTTCTGATTTTCCAAAAGTAAGATCTTTTTCTGCTTGTATTTTAACATTCTGAGCAACTGATGACGAGATGTATAAATCGAAAAGCATTCGCTATACGAACATGTGTGAGGACACTAAGACATCACGTCGCCCATACACTGAATATTTTACTGCACAGTAATAAAACCGTACCTTTCTTAGGGAAATTTTTCAATTTCAAATGTTACAGCATTTATCATCTCTTTTAAATTAGTGCAAGTTATTTTTTCAATCAATGTTTTCCCTTTTTATTATTTCAGGACAAAAGACAGGAGGACCTGAGGTGGATGGCTAGAGCCGAGAAGGCCAAAGTAAGTTCAGCTTGCGAAATATCTTAAAGTGCTCTCTTTGTGTGTTAAAACAGGATCACAAGTAGACTTGAGTTGTGCGTAAATTAAATGCAAAAATGACATTTCAATGCTGCCCCACATCCCTTTGATTCCAAAGTAAACAATACTGAGACACTTGCGTTAAACACGGAGCGACGCAATAAAAGGGCGGGCAAGCCTCCTTTTCACTGAGCACTCTGGTGGCTGAAATAACGGTCATGGAACAGAAGGGCTCCTTAAACATTTCTTCAGTAGTTGCATGATATTAAGCAGACATTGGCTTCCAAAACCGTGTCGAGGTTATTTGTTTTCAAAAACAAAATTGAAGCGATTTGAAGATTGCATACGGTTTTTTATCCGATCCATTTTGCGTTCGCGCCAATTACTTTAAAGCTAAAGCGAATTTCGAAAATCTCCGACATGGTTTTGGAAGCCAATGCAACTATCAGTAGTTTCGTAGAGCAAAATGGTAGCAGGGCTAATTCGCGTTTATAAACATCGGTCATTTTGCGTTTAAAGTGCCATATCGCGTCTAAATTTTTACTCTGTCGACGAAATTACAGTTTTATGTGTTTTTCCTTTTTATAAGCTTTAAATTGATATATAGGTTTGGGTACTTTGTATTAAAACTGGTCACTTACGGGGCTTTATGCGCAACACGGTCTGAGTGTAACCTTAACCTGTGTTGGCTGGCCAAACGATAAAAAAATGTCTTAGACTTGCATAGGAATTGCACCTTAATAATAGCGTTGGCAAGTTATCGCTGGCCACATGGAGTTACAATCCGTTTGGCCAGGGGTTAACTAATTTCATCATCTGTATTTGCCGAAAAATGGGCCACACTTTTAGGCGTATAACAATGGTTATGGATGGGGCTATTATTAACGGGATTTTATACATGTAGTATCTTTATTTGCTCTAAGATTATTGCATGTTTTTCAAACAGGCCTCCAGAAGTGCTTTACACAAAGCTTCGATCAGTGGCCAATATGAAACTGTTAAAATGCTTCTTGAAAGCGGTGAAGATGTGGAACAAGAAGATGAGGTTTTGTTCTCAATCAATTTTGTGTAAATCTAGTGTAGGGCCGTGACTCCTTTTTCTGTTGTATTTTGTTTGGATTAAACTTAATGGAACGTAGTTATATCATTTCCCTTTCGTTTATCGTGCGCAAAGACGTCTCTAATTTCCTTTCGAAGTAGGAAAAAATAAGAGGCGTCTGCAGTGCACGCGGGCTACTCTTCGTTTTGGGTGTATAAATTTGAGAGAATAAAGCAGCTTAGCCGAAGGGGACGAAGCTTTGTCACCTTGTTATGGAACTTTCTTTCTGTCCTAAGGTTAAGTAGAATGTGATGTAAGACTTTGTCCGTTTCAAGTGGGAGATTATACACCAGTGTTATCACTTAATGAGAATCCTCTCCTTAACACTATTTTAATTCTTCGGTTCTTTTTTCTTGTTTTCAGTTTTGTTTGACTCCTCTTCACCTTGCCTGCTGGTATGGACAGGAATCTGTTGTTAAACTGTTGTTGGAACATGGTGCAAATATCAACGCGTTAGATAGAGTGAGTTTATAAGGGAGCTAATGTTTATAACCTTTTTAATCACTTGCCCCAAAAGGGCACTAAGGCCCCGTCCACACGTATACGTTTACGTTCGTAAACGCATATTTTTTATCTAAACGGGTAAACGGCGTTTTCGAAAATATCCACTTTGGAGAGCACTTTCGAAAATATCCGTTTAGGGTGACCGTTTTCGTCGTTTAGTGTGGGCGGGAGGCCTAAACGCATAAAAAAATATGCGTTTACGCCGGAATGTAAACGTATACGTGTGGACGGGGCCTAAGCTTCTTGGCCGGATTTTCACTAGGTAACTGGCCAGATTTGAAATTTAACCAATACTTGCTTCGCCTTTTGTGAGGTTTACGTTAAATCTCCAGAAATATTTCCTGACTACAATCATTGTTGCAACGCCATTAAGCTCCATAGACCTCGCACTACAACTGTAACTATTTGTGTTTTCTAAAAAAATTCTCCCCTTGTGAATGTACAGTCGAAGCAAAGGGACAGATCAAAGTGTCCGTATTATGGATGTGACCGTATTATAGAGACTGAGTTTATATGAATTTGGTATCTTCACGAGCAAGTGAACTACAGTACCTGTAATAGGGGAGGTGTCCATTTAATAGATAGATCCGTATTAAAGAGGCGTCCGTATTTTTATAGGCCACTCCGAACAATACCGTAATAATCTTTTATGTGCAGGCTCAGCCTCCCCGGGGTGTACATGTAATTATTCAAGTCTCCTTTGTTAGAATGGTACAATGGAATTCAGAGTACATGTAGGAACGCTAGGATGTAGCGTTGTGTGTTCGTATACAAGTGTGCACCGTATGCAAATTGCCAAGAAGTTGAAGTATAGCACTTGCAGTTCGTGCTGAAAACAAAAGAAATTGGAAAAATCAGGCTTACATCAAGCACCACCCAAACCTGCACTTTAAAGAGTGTTATGTTACTTTTCATAGTTTCTGTAGTGGGGAATACCAGCATACATTTAGGATTTAATGATAACTTTCTTTATCGTTTGTCTCACGATGTATTCACTTGAGATGTGCATCGCAACGTTTCGACCGCTCACTGCTGGTCTTCATCAGCCGATGGAGTCGACTGGATGTGTAACACTCTGTTTATCACTGTGGTTGTTTGTGATTGGTGGTGTGATTGGTGGGTTAGAGGTAGAGTGAGCCGACACTGTCAGGATTTGCAGGATGTTCTTTTAAGGACGTTCGCGCCAATTGTTTATGCGCATCCTTACTGCGCACGCAATTCATGTCGCAACGCCATGCAACGTCATGCACGAGCGCGCGCGCAAAGGAAGACATCTATTCACATAAAGGGATGGTAGCCGTTGCGTTAACTTTGCTTTGATTTAACTCGCTTGGATGGTCGGTGACCCCTATTTTTTTCTCCATATATCACTTTCTTTACCGATTATCTACAGTTTGTGAAAAAAAGAAAAAATCTGTCTTGTAGAAGTTTGATTTTTTTTTCATTTTTTTATCCACGGGATGTCGAATTGCACTCATATCTCAGCTGTATGTTGTTTCCGAATGCCCTCTTTAAAGGGTTAACTCATTTAAAGGTTGAAAACAGTTCGAATTATTTACGAATCAGGCCCACTTAGATAACATTTGAATATAATAGTTTCTCCCCAGCGATTCATCTTTGATATTGTTTAACTAAAAGCCATGGACACCATGTCATGTTACGAGGACTAACTTTTCAAAAACAGGGTATATTTCTACACACTATATCTCTTAAATCAATTCGGTGACCCCCAATTTCAGTTTTGCATTTCTGACATCAGTAACTCATTATCAGACCGTAGCATAAGTTTGAAATAAATCTGTCTTGTAGAAGATTTTCGCGCGAACGTCCTTAAGAGTTTAAACAGTTTTTAACCGGAATAATGCGGATCCAAATCCACCAATCACAAACGTCCACAGCGATACACACATCTAGTCGACTCCATCGCTTGATGAAGACCATCAGTAAGCGGTCGAAACGTCTTGATCCACATCTAAAGTTACTAAATCGTGAGAAACCAACCACGACAACTAACCAAATTTCTCGTCACATTTAGGATTTACTTGTAAGATTGCAGATATACAAGTATGCAAATTGATTTACATTCTTTCTGTCTTTGTAGTTTCAACGTACGCCTCTCCAAAAGGCTAGACGCCATAATCACCAATCCATAGTGGAGCTGCTCCTGAGGAATAATGCAAATCCAAGTTATCAACAACCGGTAAGATATATTAAACAAGGATTTCTCCCACCGCGAAAAATCGTATCTCGATACTTCTGAACATATCAATTTTATCTTCACTTATAGACTGCTTAAAACTTCGTATTTAGAGTCGTTTATATAATAAACTAAATAATACATAGCTGTTTGGAGATATGAAATTTCACTCATGAGATATGGAGTTGAACACTCCAAGATAAATCTCATATGTCTGCGTACCCTTGCGTTATCTTCTATATGTCATCCTTGTGTCTTATCCTCTGAGATATACCTAATTCAATAAAGGTTGCTTTGGGCATTGGTAATTGGGCATTGGGAAGCTATTGTTCGGCGGTCACTCAAGCAAAGCATTGCATTGTGTTCCGTATGCCCAAATGCCAATGCCCAATTACCAATGACCAATTGCCAAAGCAACCTTTATTGAATTAGGTATATACGAAATAGCACACGACTGGCGAAAAGATTATACATTTACAGTTGTCTGCTTAGTAACCTGGCCTTTGAGTGGAAGTGAGGCTGGAGTTGGCCTTGTTTTGCTTTTCATATGTAAATCATGTTGTTTTCATGCCAACGTGTTGTCGTTGACCATGATTTACATATGAAAAGCAGATAGGTTTGTATCAAAACAAAGTCAACCCAGCCTCACTTTCACTCAAAGGCCAGGTTACTAATAGCCTACACGCAGACGTTTCCTATTTCCTTTGCCTCACGCGGAAAAAGGGCTTCTGGGTAACGCCGTTTTGAATCGTGTTCACATATCCTGCTGTTTCTCTATATTAGGGAGAACCGCACTCTGAAACGCCGAAATAATTTATGCGGCATAAATCCATGCGGGGTTTCGGGTTTTTCATTGACAGATCAAAGTATCAGAAATATGTCGACTTACTAACTTAACATGTGTGATTGTGTGCTGTGTTTTTCGCCTATCGTGAAGCACAGTTTTGACAGAAATGGTGTTCAAGGTTGCGGTGAATTTAAAGTGCACCTAACCCCTATTTTTTTTTATTCGCCTAAATGAATGTGCTTGTTTCCTGGAGTGTATCTGTGAAAAAAATTTTGGATTTGGTGAAATCCTCGATTTTCTGTGAGCTGTTGAAATTGCAAAAATCGTGCCAAAACGGAGCTGTGTTTGGTTCAGTACCGAGTTAGACGGGGCATGGGTCTAGTCACGTGACGTGACGTACTTTCAGGAACCATTTCCTTCATTTTTGCGTGAATCGAGTGTAAATACCGTGCTTTAGTCGTGCAAAACTCGTGCAAAAAAGAAATTATGCCTGCCCGGTGCCTCGCCGCTGAAAGTCCTCGACGATGCTTTCTTTGAGGGAATCTACGTCATATCGGGCACTCGCCCCAGATCCCATGTTGCTCGGTACTGAACCAAATTATCCTCCAATTCAACAGGTCACAGAAAATCGAGGATTTCACCAAATCCAATTTTTTTTTTTCACAGATACACTCCAGAAAACAAGCACATTTCATTAGGCGAATAAAAAAATTAGGGGTTAGGTGCACTTTAACGTTTGTAAAGAAAACCTTTCACTAGAGTTTGATGTACACCCAACATCGCCATGTATTTTTGAACCATGCGTCGGAAAGCTACAGAAGCGACATGAACTTTTTAATAACTTGCGAAAAATAGAGGAGAAATTTTTTAAGGAGTACTGTTCCAAAGCCTGCTGGCAGATGTCTCCTATTGCAGACCATTTATTTATGAAGCTTACCGACTTGTTCTTTATATCGATAATCCTCTCATTCTGCTAAACTTCAAAGGGCAACATTTTAAATAAATGATGGTAAGGGCGTGTAAAGCTTCAAATGAACATTGAAGAGAACTAAACTTAACATGCTGTTACACGTAACAATTTTTCCTGCAACTTGTCTCGCAAAAAAACTTGTTACAAGTTGCACGTACAATGTTACACGTTACAATTGCTAAGTTGAAAAATGACGCATCTGTTGACTAAAGAGTGTGGCGAAACAAGTTGCAAAAGCCATGCTACACGTATTTTTGTTGTGCAACTTGAAGAAATTTGTTGCAGAAGTAGAAAACGATTCAACTCCATGCAACTTAAAACAAAAAAACAAAAATTCAGTTGCACGAAGCGGTGTTACGTAAAAATCGTGCGTGCAACTTGCAACAATTTTTTTTGTGAGACAAGTTGTACGAAAAATTGTTACAAGTAACAGCACCTTTATAGTTTTAAGAAGTAGACTATCGACTAACAACTTGCTGAAAAAAATCGCACTCGTTGATAGCGAAAAATGTACCTTCTGTTAAGAAGAGCCAAAAAAACTGCTACATCTGTATTGAGAATGCCTGAAAATTCAGTCTTTCTGGATCAGTATTTCCTTATGGCTGCAGTCATGCAAAGTTATTGGAAAAAAAAACGCTCTTACAACTAAGCACAGCGCTGGGCTTCAAACCAGATAGCTCAAAATACACACTTCAAATTAACTTTTGCTGCTTACTTGCTAAAAACTATATTTGGCTGTGTGAGCTGAAAGAATGTCCACCAAAACTTAACGATTTGTAACGTTATATGAAATAAAATTAAAAACAAGGCCAACATGAATCAGAAGAAATGGGAGCCTATGTAATCCCCTGTGAACTTGATACTAGTTCCCCGAGAAATGAAAAAAATGTGTAAGTTCTTTTTTTGCCTTTGTCTAGACTAAATTTAGTTTTAAAATAGTTTTTGTAGTTATAGTATTAAATTAACAGTAAGAGGTACACCTAATTGCAATAACGTTGCCATAGAAAAATAAACAATGTAAAAACGAAAAATGAAAAAGGCCAATAGTAGAATAATTTTCATTGTCATGCTGCACCTCTATGGCACACGCGAGGATACTAAGATATGGGGCGAAAATAATTTCATACCCAAGCACAAATTGCCGCTGATAGGCGAACATACCCCAAAAACAACCCATATTCCTCCCAATCTCAGACGCTCAACTCTGAAAAGGTGAGGTTTTATTATCAGTACATCAAGGAAACGCGAGAGATAATCCCTTGAGATTATTACGGGCACGGAACTCAGCCCCCAGCGATCCTGCGTGACAAACGTTATCCGTCCCTTTGACTGATCCTTGAGCGAGAAGAGAAGCCGGAAGAGACAGATCCATGACTCTCGGAACCTGAGAGTAATATTGTGCTGTTTTCCAACCAACACGTCTAGCTACCTGGTCGTCTGATGCACCAAGAAGGGACAGGGTTATAGAGCAGCCACTCCTAAAGCTGTGCATAGTCTCGCCCTCATTAAGAGCTGACAGATGGAGGCGCAGACCGTTAGCCACAGTTGAGCCGACGAAAGTTTGGAGGATACGCCGCCCTTCGGTGCGGAAGCGCGGAACAAAAAGCCTTCTCGAAGATTGACGTTCATAAGGTCAGCCAACTTGACGTACGTGGTGAGGTTTACGACGGGACAGACCATACTGTCAAGGGGACACGGTTTGATTGCGAAAACATTAAGAGTCTTTTCCGCGAAGTGTTTTGCCAAACTTGTGGTGAAACAACAAACCTTGCTTATCAGGGAGTAGCAGAGCCTCCTTAATATAAATCCGACCAAGATCAGAAGCTCTGTCGCCGGAGTAGAAATCTAGACAGAAGAAAGCTATATCACGACTGACGATGTACCTTTCCAGCGGGGATATAGATGGTAAAAATGCTAGGTTACGAAGATAAGTACACAGTCTAATAAATTTGTCGAAGAAAAGTGGCACGGCCTGGCGAGTAGAAACCCTTGCCTTTGCCTGTTCCTCGGAAATTGAGGCCAGGTATTCTTTTACAGACGGATGAGCTGCAGGGTTACCGGGGGATAGTCCCGACCAATCGCCTGATCGTCCAATGGAATTGAAGATAGAGCGCAACTTTCCAATCGTGCTATCAACCGTACCAGCGGCCAGCTATAAACTTGACCTTGGAAAGAACCCTTAAACTCGACGAAAAACTCCCTTACATCCATGCCAAACTCCAAGTACCGAAGAAATGCTGAACGGTTGAGGGAATCATGAAGAAGCGTAGACCACATTGGAATGCTACGATGGATAAAGTCCGGAATGAAAAACGAGGGGTCACGAAACCGCAGAATGTCTGGCGAAACGTCAACCTTCCCGGAAGCCACCATCTGGATGGACGGGAGTGTTCCGGCCCAGTCGGAGGGCTGCCCTTTCCAATTGCACCAAATGGGTGTAGATCTAACAGATTCTTGAGCATTTCTGAACACGAGATCGAACGGCTGTGGGGACGCCTGGAGCGAGCAAGGTGAAAACGAAAACAAATAGGTGTGAAAAGGGGAGCCACCAACCAGGCCGATCCAGGGACCCCGTCGTAGACAGAGTATCGGGTATTGTTAAGAAAACCCGTCCCAGATCGACCAAATTGATAGCAGAAGTATCCTAATAGCGAAAAACCCAAAACAAAAAGGACAATGAATTGCAGCCGAGAACATGAATATTAATTGAAAAAAATAGAAACACTACAAGAGTATAATATTTCGGACAAAATCGAGCAATTTGGCCCCTCTGGCGACAATTAAAGCAGATTGGCTGCGGCGGACGTAAATAGTACTATATTCACACTGGGAGCCCTCACTCCCAAACGCCCCAGGCAAGGATAAGATATGGGAAGAAGCGAGCCCGGAGGCGTAAAGGAGCGGGAGCTAGCTAGGATGGGAACAATGGTCATCGCTGCGGGGAGGAGGGAGGGACGCCAAGCTAACGACTGGCGAACGTTTAACGAAAAGGGAAATAAACAGGCCAAAACAGGCCTATTTATACCAAACCTGTGTGAAACAGAACACCCGGGGGACTACGAGCGCGCGGGAATTTTTATCCTTGAATTCCGAAGAGATTTGGGGCGTTTGTACGAGATGGCCCCAGTGAGAATAGTACTATATTCACACTGGGAGCCCTCACTCCCAAACGCCCCAGGCAAGGATAAGATATGGGAAGAAGCGAGCCCTACGGCTGCTACTCCCGAAAGCTAGGCAGGGTGGTAAGGTCCCAACAAAATACACAGATGACCGTAACTCTCCCCATAACTCAAAAAGCTCTATTGCAAACTTTACGACCTTAAAGATATGAAGCCACAAAACAGTGAAAGGCAAAACTAATACAAACTATGGAAAACCGGAATGAAATGTCGACCCCCCGGACGATGTAGGATAAAATCTCATCTTTCTTTGGGTGTTCTGACAGAATGAACTTCCAGTAAGACTGGTGCCGATCGAGTAAGTTTCCCAGCCACAAAACTACTGGGATCTCGGAAAATAACACCTTGAGGAGTGGCGTGAACGATTCCCTTGGAAACCATATAGAGCGAGGGGTTAGGGCCTGCAACGCGAGGCTCTTCCCCTTTTAAATTGCACCACTGAACAAAATTTGACGGGACTTCGTCCGGGCGAAAATCATAACGAGGTTTTGCACGGGGGCGCCTAAAACAAAAGGACAACGAAAAAAGGCGCCAATGAATCATGATATAGAAAAGGGGAAAAGCCAACCGCGAAGCAGCCCCGAAATACCCCGTCCAGGGACAGAGCAATTAAGGGTATAAGAAGACCCCATCGAAGGCATACCAGCGGTTAGCTTAAGGGAAGCGAAACAAACACAAAATAATAGACGAAGCAAACTTAAATGAGGCGTGGACTCCATACAGAAGAACACAGAAATATCTAACAAGGCAAAAGATCAAAGGCACTGAAACTCCAATATATGGCAAAGAAACGTAACTTTTAAACAGCCTGGAGACTAATGGGCAATCCCTAGCAAAATGACCAACTCTTCTACAATTAAAACAGCGTCGGGGAAACGTTCCCGGCCAGCAGTGCTGTGGCCTGAAACGTCCATCGCGACCAGATGGACCTCCAGGATAGGGGCCTGGACGCGGGACGACGGTATTGTCGACCCCCGTAAAAACTAACGGGGAGGCCCAAAAACCGTCACACAAACAGGAACGGGAAGAATAAAACACAGACGCGATAACTAAAGCTTGTCACACTGACGGGAAAACTAAACTTGTCACACAGACTTGTCACACGAACGGGGAACCAAAGTTGACAAGCAGACGCGGGAACTAAATTTGTCACACAGACTCAAAAACTAAACTTGTCACACAGACGGAAAACTAAAGTTGTCACACAGACGCGAAAACTAAGCTGACACACAGACGGAAGGCTAAATCTGTCACACTGACACGAAAACTAAATTTGTCACACAGACTCGCCACACAGACGGAAAACTAAAGTTGTCACACAGACGCGAAAGCTATATTTGTCACACAGACTTGTCACACAGACGAAGAACTAAATTTGTCACACAGACGCAAAACTAAAATATGTCATACAGACTTGTCACACAGACGGAGAACTTAAGTTGTCACACAGACGCGAAAGCTAAATTTGTCACACAGACGCAAAACTAAAATATGTCACACAGACTTGTCACACAGACGGAAAACTAAAGTTGTCACACAGACGCGAAAGCTAAATTTGTCACACAGACGCGAAAACTAAATTGGTCACACAGACGACTAACTAAATTTGTCACACAGACGCGAAAACTAAATTGGTCACACAGACTTGTCACACAGACGGAAAACAAAATTTTGTCACACAGACGCGAAAATTAAATATGTCACACAGACTTGCCGCACAGACGGAAAACTTAAGTTGTCACACAGACGGAAAATTAAGTTGTAACAAAGATGCGAAAACTAAATTGGTAGCATAGACGCGAAAACTAAACTTGCCACACAGACGAGAAACTAAAATTGTACACAGACGCCAAAACCAAAGTTGTAACACAGACGCGAAAATAAAATTGTAACACCGACGCGAAAACTGTAAGCTTGTACACAGATGCGAAAACCAAACTAGTAGTACAAAAGCGAGAACTAACCTAATACAGAAGCGAGAACCAAGCTAAAAGACCAACAACGCCTAGCCCGAAAAACGGGCGAAGGGGACGGATACAAGGACAACTGACTGAACACTAGCCACCAGAGCCGCAGGTTGGGGCACAGGAACCACGTTGTCGTTAGCGTTCTGTGCGTTGTTATCACCGGCAGCGTTGGCTGGAGCTGGAGGCACGACAGCTGGAGGCTCGACGGCCGCTGCAGGGACTTAGTCCGGCGTGGAGAACGAAGAACGAAGAACGAAGAAGAACGAAGAAAACCTTCGAAGATGGCGCAGCGATGACCGGGCAAGAGAAAAAACGCCAAGCTAACGACTGGCGAACGTTTAACGAAAAGGGAAATAAACAGGCCAAAACAGGCCTATTTATACCAAACCTGTGTGAAACAGAACACCCGGGGGACTACGAGCGCGCGGGAATTTTTATCCTTGAATTCCGAAGAGATTTGGGGCGTTTGTACGAGATGGCCCCAGTGAGAATAGTAACAGTCAAGGCAGCTAAGAAGACTTAAGAAATCAGTGACTATTATAAAGAAAATAGACTCTTTTACTTGCACAGAGATTTACTCGACAACAAACAGCGCGAAGAAACGCACGAAAATTTAAAAAAAATATCAACTAAGAGAATTACGTGCTAGCCACGATGACATGTGACGAGGCCCAACAGCGTGTAACGTGCGAGAAAAGTATAACAGAAAGAATGTAAACGAGTGTTCTAGAAAACAAACAACAGGTACTGAAACCGAACAAAATTTCCTAAAAGGTTCAATACATTGCGAGAAATGTAATACAAACAATAACAAACGGCAGAAAGTTAAACGTACAACGAAAGGAAAATCTTGCGCCATGAACATAACCGCAAAATGAGACGTACGAAGACAAATGGCTAAGTCGGCTAAAGGCGGCGCGACCCGAAAATTGCGAAACGTTGGTGAGATGCAAAATAAGTCTGATTTGCAATAAACAGTGACGACGAAACACCTAACTTGACAAGCGATGCGTCCTTGGGGACGCGGCAAGAAAAATCACACAAACAATCACAAAAGGCGGCACATTACGAAAACTGAGTTGAAGGTAGACGCACGACATCAAAAGGCAACCGAAAGCAAGACACACAGAATAGTCGCTATGGAAACAAACTTGGGAGGCAACACACGCCACAGGCTTACTTGAAAGGCCACATACGCTTGAAAATTGACTGAAAGACAACACAAGCGAAAAGCTTGAAGGCGACACACGCCGTGAAAACAAACTAAAAGGCGATACCACGCCATAAAAACTAGCTCGAAGGCGACAAACGCCATGAGAACAAATTTCATCATCATCGTCATCATCATAGCTTTATTTAAAAACACGGTATCCCATAATAAATTACAAAATGCTCTTCCAGAGAGCCGTGTATTTGAAGGTGACATACGCCAAGAGAACTATCTTTAGGCGACACACGCCATTAAACAAACTTGAAGGCGACACACGCCATAAAAACACTGAACTTGTAGGCGACACACGCCGTGAAAGCTAACTTGAAGGCGACACACGCCAGTAAACAAACTTGAAGGAGACACATGCCATAAAAACTCTGAACTTGAAGGCGACACACCCGGTGAAAGCTAAGTTGAAGGCGACACACGCCATTAAACAAACTTGGAGGCGACACACGCCATAAAAACACTGAACTTGTAGGCAACACACGCCGTGAAAGCTAACTTGAAGGCGACACACGCCAGCAAACAAACTTGAAGGCGACAATCGCCATAAAAACACTGAACTCGAAGGCGACACACGCCGTGAAAACTAACTTGAAGGCGACACACGCCTAGAAACAAACTTAAAGACGACACTCGTCGTAAAAAACTAACTTAAGGCGACACACGCCATGAAAGCTAACCAGGGACGACACACGCCTTGAAAACAGACTAAAAGACGATTAACGTCCGCTTCACCTTCGTGGCCGAAGTTCCTGCAGCTATTCCTGCGGACGTTTCAGAAGCCGCTCGCCCTGTTGTTCGCGTCGCAGCCAAAGCTCCTGCTGCCGATGTTGCTGAAGCTCCCGCTGCTGGTGCCGCTGGCGAAAACCCCGCTCCACCCGCCGAAGACGGGTGGAGCGGGTGGTGCTCAGCGACGGTAACGTTCGGGTGAGAGAAGTAAAAAAGGACAGCTCTGAAGAGACCTCTCGGGGCATGAACGCAAAATGAGAACGATCTCAAGTCGGGAGGGCGTATAAATACTAAGCGAAATACCCGAGGGTATTTGATGGCGTTAATTCTTCAGCATTTCTGCTCCAACGATTTTGCTGAAACTTGGTAAGGGTATGTATTAAGTCAATGTAAGCTGATTCCAGAAATTTAACACAAATAAAACAGCAAAATTTTTCACAGGGTGCGATTTTGTTCAAAAAGTGGGGTTCATTTAAGCCCGATTATCACTAAATATATTTTTCCCATTAAAATCGAATTCTATCAAATTATTGCTAGATAATAGCTGTAAGTTTTCGCAAAGTTTTAGAAGCATCGCTTTAGAGCCGGAAAAGTTATGAGACAAAGTTTGTCATAGACAAGTGCGCCCGAAATAACAACGAAGCCACCTTAATTCCAATTTGGCTTTTTTCATTTTTCATTTTTCTATGACAACGTTACTGCAATTAGGTGTATCTAAAAATATTGTAAAATATATAGAAGTAAG
This sequence comes from Cladopsammia gracilis, assembly GCA_022457155.1. Taxonomy (NCBI): domain Eukaryota; kingdom Metazoa; phylum Cnidaria; class Anthozoa; order Scleractinia; family Dendrophylliidae; genus Cladopsammia; species Cladopsammia gracilis. The sequence continues at coordinate 352,461 of JAJGOT010000234.1, read as the reverse complement.
CTTAGTACTACACGTACATGTAATATATGTCATGAATTTTAATGTCTTTGTAATGTAATTGTGTTTATCGTATAACTTTTTTTTTATAATAATTAAAATAAAAAAAATCATCCTCGGAAATAACTGTGCTAGATCGTCAGCTCCCGTGAAACGAATTCTTTTGGAAACGTGTTTCCACCGTTGACCGAAAATTTGCGGGTACACGTAGCAGTGCCGGACATATAGATACATGTAGAACATATATTTCACACAATAAACAATGCAGTAATCACAGTGAATTTATATCAGTGTTTGATGCTATAACATCTCGAAAAAGCAATCCAATCTAGCAAGAACAAGAATCCAGGAACCCCAATGTAGGTGTTTATAATAAAAGGGCAAAGGAGCTATCAATAGAAAGACTACAAGAAGCCAATTTACATGTGGATCCAATGCAAAATCCCCCGAAGAAAAACATGCGGCGAAAACGGAATTTCGCTGATCCCACTTTTGTGGTTAAAAGCTTTCATTACCACTGAACCAAAAAAGCGAGGGAAAAAACGCTAGGGAACAGATCTTCATAGCATTATCACAGCGACGGATCCGGTAAAAGATATGGTGAAGGTCAATATCATTTCACAGCACATACATACATACATACACACACACACACACACACACACACACACACACACACACACACACACACACACACACACACACACACACACACACACACACACACACATACATACATACATTCTTTATTGACTTTCCCAAGGGGCATTTCAAAGACAATACATGATCCTATTTACAATAAAACATGTTTTAAAATCTAATATATATATATATATATATATATATATATATATATATATATATATATATATATATATATATATATATATATATATATATATATATATATATATAAGAATAAAAATATATATAAAATTACAATTCTTTAAGTAATTTAGTACGTAAACGATTTTTAAAAACATTAACCGAGTTACACAGTTTAAAAGAATTGTCTAAGGAGTTCCATAAGGAGTTCCATAAGAATTGTCTAAGGAGTTCCATAAGGAGTTCTAAGGAGTTCCATAAGTTCACAGTTCTATAGGAAAATGTTCTCTGACCACTAACTGTTCACCAGTCGGTCATGGTAATTTATACAATATTAAATCAAGAACAGCAGGATACATGAACACGGAGTTACGCAGACGTCCTTTTTCCTCGTGAAGCAAAGAAGATAGGAGACGTCTGCGCGCAGGCTAGGTTACTAAGAACACGACTGTAAATAGTGCATTGGGTTATTCCCCACTCCAGAAACTCTGAAAAATACTATAATACTCTTTAAAGTGCAGGTTTGGGTGGAGCTTGATGTAAGTACTAAGCACACAACTGTAAATGGTGCATTGGGCTATTCCCCACTCCAGAAACTATGAAACATACTATAATACTCTTTAAAGTGCAGGTTTGGGTGGAGCTTGATGTAAGTACTAAGCACACAACTGTAAATGGTGCATTGGGTTATTCCCCGCTCCAGAAACTATGAAAAATACCATAATACTCTTTAAAGTGCAGGTTTGGGTGGAGCTTGATGTAAGTACTAAGCACACAACTGTAAATGGTGCATTGGGTTATTCCCCACTCCAGAAACTATGAAAAATACCATAATACTCTTTAAAGTGCAGGTTTGGGTGGAGCTTGATGTAAGTACTAAGCACACAACTGTAAATGGTGCATTGTGCTATTCCTCACTCAAGAAACTATGAAAAATACTATAATACTCTTTAAAGTGCAGGTTTGGGTGGAGCTTGATGTAAGTACTAAGCACACAACTGTAAATGGTGCATTGGGCTAGTGTCATTTCCTTTGATAAAAATATTAAGCGTTACATCAGTTTTGCAGATATATTTAACAAATCGACCGCATTTTTCCATGGTCTATACTCTCATCGACCATAGAAATGACGTCATAAAATGTTCAAAACTCAAGTGGAACCACGAGCCGTTAGGCGAGTGGTTTCACTGCCAAGTTTTGAACATTTTATGGCGTCATTTCTATGGTCGATGAGAGTATAGATCATGGAAAAATGCGGTCGATTTCTTTTTTACAATAACAAACTTGAATAACTGCGAGCGCCGAGCGAACGAGACTAGATGCAGGAATCATTTTAGAAAATCAAGATAAACAACCTAACACTGACAAACTGCTGCAAAATATTTTTTGCGTGGGGAATAATTAAAGCTTTAACTTTTTATGTGAATAAATTATGTAACGAAAAAGGCTCACACAAAAATTCTCTTCAGCTTAAATCATCGCTAGAATCTTTTAATATAAATTTTAACACAGCAAAACAAAGAGCCGTTATTTGGCAAATTTTAGAGAACCGCGCTCAGCGATAATCGTAAAATAGAGCACAATAACCTCACACAAAGTCAAATATAAAATTACTAGGCACAGTTTACAAAGCTAACCTTTTTCAAATTTGAAATATCTTCGAATAATCAGATGAATCTTTGCTCCAAGTTGTTTTCGGCTCAGTTTTAGTTATTTCGGGCGCCGGCGACTGATTCCGTGGATTTTCCCGTGAAACTACGACAAGTTGTTCGTCCTTTTTGCTTCGCACTTAATTCCAGGCAAGTTTAGCTGATTGTAAATTAAATTTAACTGACGAGAGAGCATTCTTTTCATTGAAGAATTCCAGTTCTAAGTGCATTTTTCACTGTTTGAAGAACCCGTAGCGCCAAAAGTTTGACAAAACTGACCGCGTTGCGTTACCTGTTACGTCATTTTCATGGTCTATACTCTCATCGACCATAGAAATGAGCCAATCAGCGCGCGGGAATTCACACAGTTATTGTAAAAATTAATATCCACTTTCTCATAGCGTATTCACATCAGGACCGAAACATGTTTCGAGTGTTTCAACGAAACACGTTTCACGCCTAGTTCTATGAATTATACTGTTCCACGAAAAAGGTATAAGCTCGCACAAAATCTTTCTTATTACACATGAACAGAAAAATATATATAGAGCTCGAAGTTTCCGTTGCATGATTTTGTGTTTAATTTCACTTATCAAGCCTTTCAGGAAAAAAGGGCGATATAGTGTTCAACAAGGAGACGATATGCATTTGCGCTGACGTGTTTCATTTGGCTTATGGTGTGTTCACACCAGCACCGAAACGTGTTCAGACCAAACTCGTTTCCCATTCTCTATTTTCGAATTGCCCATGGTACACTTTCTTTGCCTCCAGCTGGCATTAAATCTGTTTTACACATGAACCGAAAAATAGAGCTCGAACTTTCTGTTGCATTATTTTGCGGCTTAATCTCACTTATCAAGTTCTTTCGGGAAAGAGGGAAAATGAAATGTTTTTCCAAGGAAACGGCATTTGCGTTAACGTGTTTCGTCTGGCTAAAATCGAAACCGCCTGGTGAAATAGTTTCAATCATGCTCAGAGTAAACCTGTTTTGATCATGATTCGCGCATTACGCCACCTGATGTCAACACTTTTCACAGTGAAACATGTTTCACTTGTGATCAGACTAAACATTTTTCACTGGTGTGAACACAGTAGCAGTTCAAACAGCACAGCAAAGTTGTTTCCTTTAATGATAAACAATTAACTTGCAATTAATTGTACTCAGTATTTCGTTCAACAGCTTTAACGTTTTTATTGCAGCTCAGTCTAAAGGCACTTTCAAGGAAGGCTTTTTTGCATGTGGACAGACGATCGGGTTTTAATGTGCTTCAGGCTGCCGTCTTCGAGGGGAACTTTAACATTGTTTTGAAATCGCATGCCCTTCTCGCTAACTTTGTGAAAGAAATGAACTTTGAAACAACGGGAAACGAAGCTAAGTTATTCCCCGGAAAGACTGCAGTTGATATTCTTTTAAGTGTTGAAGAAAAAGGGCCAGGTCATGCTAAAATTGACAAATTTTATCTGGATCAAGTTAATAAATACAACACATTTACAGAGCTGCACCGGTGTGTTAGAAGAAGCGATGATGATGATGTGGAAAAGGCGGTTGAGCTGGTGTTAAATGACGGTGTGGATATAAATATCCCTGCATGGCGGCGCACACCTTTTCTGTGGGCGAGTCCATCATCCTCAAGTACGTTTATCAAGACCCTCATTGATCTTGGCGCCGACGTTAATGCTCAAGGCACCCGTTGGTGTTACAAAACACCTTTGAGCTTGGCGGTTATTTGGAACCACTATATGGCCACTCGCTTGTTGTTAGAGTATGGAGCGGGTGTAAATATTAAAGATTTTTATGGAGATGCACCACTACACTTGTCAGCCAAAAATGGTCACGAAAACCTCGTCAAATTGTTACTTGAACACAACGCGAATGTAAATATTAAAGATAGTGATGGAAATACACCACTACACTTGTCAGTCAGAGACGGTCACGAAAAGCTTGTCAGTGTGTTACTTGAACACAACGCGGATGTAAATATTAAAGATCGTTATGGATATACACCACTGCACTTGTCAGTCATCCACGGTCACGAAAACCTCGTCAAATTGTTACTTGAACACAACAAGGATGTCAATATGAAAGATCGTTATGGATATACACTACTGCACTTGTCAGTGATGCACGGTCACAAAAAGGTCGTCAAATTGTTACTTGAACACAACGCGGATGTAAATATTCAAGATAGGGATGGAGAAACACCACTGCACTTGTCAGTCAGACACGGTCACGAAAACGTCGCCAAATTGTTACTTGAACACAACAAGGATGTCAATATGAAAGATCGTTATGGATATACACTACTGCACTTGTCAGTGATGCACGGTCACAAAAACGTCGTCAAATTGTTACTTGAACACAACGCGGATGTAAATATTCAAGATCGTGATGGATATACACTACTGCACTTGTCAGTCAGACACGGTCACGAAAACCTCGTCAAATTGTTACTTGAACACAACGTGGATGTAAATATGAAAGATAGTTATGGATATACACCACTGCACTTGTCAGTCAGACGCGGTCACGAAAACCTCGTCAAATTGTTACTTGAACACAACGCAGATGTTAATATTCAAGATGGTTATGGAAATATACCACTGCTCTTGTCAGTCAGCCACGGTCACGAAAACCTCGTCAAATTGTTACTTGAACACAACGCGGATGTAAATATGAAAGATAGTTATGGAAATACACCACTGCACTTGTCAGCCAGAGACGGCCACGAAAACCTCGTCAAATTGTTACTTGAACACAACGCGGATGTAAATATTAAACGTGACGATGGAGATGTACCACTGCACTTGTCAGTCAGACACGGTCACGAAAACCTCGTCAAATTGTTAATTGAACACAACGCGGATGTAAATATTAAAGAAAGGTTTGGAAAAACACCACTGCACTTGTCAGTCAGACTCGGTCACAAAAATCTCGTCAAATTGTTACTTGAACACAACGCGAATGTAAATATTAAGCGTGATGATGGAGATGCACCACTGCACTTGTCATTGAGACACGGTTACGAAAACCTCGTCAAATTGTTAATTAAACACAACGCGGATGTAAATATCAAAGATAGGTTTGGAAAAACACCACTGCACTTGTCAGTCAGACTCGGTCACAAAAACCTTTTCAAATTGTTACTTCAACACAACGCGAATGTAAATATTAAAGATAGGTTCGGAAATACACCACTGCAGTCTGGATAACCGATCTGCTGGTGAAGTATGGGGCACGGTACGTTGACGCCCGCGATGCAGAACGTTTTACTCCCCAGCACACAAAGTCTGTCAGGTCATAGATGGCTTCTTTGCAAATAAGGGACGAAAAAGTGATTGACCGTGATTACACAATTTTTTTTTTTTTATTTATTTATTTTTTTATTATTTTACACAATTATAATACTGAAGTAAAAAAAACTATTTTAAAATTACTTACAATATATACTTCTTACACAGCAGAAACTACTTATAATATTAACATACCTACATAAATATATAATTACTACTAATATTACTAATAATATAATACAACTACTGAACTAACACATAACAAAAAAAATAAAATAAAATAAAAAATAAATAAATAAATAAATAAATAACATATTAATCAAGCGTTTACAAGAGGTGACACTATCCATTTTGCTTTAAAGAAATCCTTTACTTTTTTTTCACCATACAAACTTATATATCTTTCTGTTTCATATTTTACAGCAATTTTCTTTTTAAATCCATGTATATTTGGCAAAACTTGACCTCTTCTACAATCCCACAAGTACAATTTCCCGATTAAAATTAGATAGTTTAAAAACTTTGCAGAAGGGGAGTTTTGTGTTATCATTCCAACTAAAACATCTTGTAACGAAAGTCGAATGTTCTCATTTAAAAGTTCGTGCCACAATATTTCGAAGTCACGCCAGAAATCTCTTGAATAAGGACAGAGATATAGGAAGTGATATAGCGTTTCTGATTCAGATGAACAAAATGAGCACGAATCACTCGTTTTAAAACCAATTTTGTAAAGTTTAGCATTAGTGTAAAGAATGGAGTTGAGAATTTTGTACTGAAATGCCTTAACATATGCTTCAAGAGCAACACTGTGCGGGATCGTAAAAATTTGTTTAACTTCCTCAAGTGTGAAATGAAATTCATCCTGCAATTTGTTTACAATAGTTGGAAAAAGAGCCTTTCTACTTACAAGTAAAGTATAATAGTCTTTTGATTTCTTCTTTGTCACATCAAATATGTTATCATCTATTTTTAGAGCGAGTTCACCTGTTGTTGATTTAGGAGAACTATTTTTTAAAATGGAAGGAATGGAGTGTCGAAGACCTGCCCAAACTAAAAAATTAGTTTTTGAAATCCTGTTAGAAACTAGGGAAAAGGAATCTTTGTTATTTAATTCAAAGGATAGATCACTGATATGAACTATACCAGCTTCGAAATAACTTTTATAATAAACTGTTTTATTATTAATGAGTATTTGTTTGTTATTCCAAAGAATATGTTGCCAATCTTTTTCTGAAGAGAACGAATCTCTAAATTCTGACCACCACTGCAATAATTCTAGATAGAATTGCGAAGTATTCAGTGGCAGGATTCTAACATCATAATTGCAATAAAACAAAAAAAAGGCCGCCAAGGGGTTCTAGATGCCATGTCAGATACCGTTTCCAGGTACCATCATTTGAGCCAAATATTCTTTTTAGCCATGCCAATCGAAGCGATATTATCATGCTATCAAAATCAATCATCTTTAATCCTCCATTGGAGTAATCATTTATCGCTGATCTGCGTGTGACTTTATCAGGACCATTCCATAAGAATTGAAATAATAACTGGTTTAACTGATTAACAAATTCTTTTGGGGTAGGTATTAAGGATGACACAAAAACAAATTTTGGAATTAATAGAGATTTGATAATTGTAATTTTTCCATAAATAGAAAGACCTCTAGAGGACCAGATTCTAATCAGGTTTTTAATGCTGTCTAATCTTTCTATGAAATTCTTTTCGAGAAGCAATTTTTGATCATACGTGTAATAAATTCCCAAAGCCTTTATCGGCTCGTTGGGCCATTTAATTCCGAAAGGCTGTGCTTTGCAATTCATTGAAGAACCTATCCACATAGCTTCCGTTTTGGAACAATTAATCTTTAAGCCAGAAACAATCTTGAAATTATCTAACAGCTTAAAGAGAGCGGTAGCAGAGCTTGTGTCGGCAAGTATTACCGTCGTATCATCTGCGTATTGAAGGATTTTTGTCTCCTCACTCCCAATAGAGATGCCTTTTATATCTTTGTTTTGTCGAATTGCTATTGCTAATATTTCTATAGTTACTACAAAGAGATAAGGAGAGAGTGGGTCCCCCTGTCGTACCCCACGTTCAAGATTGAAGTATTCGGATGAAAGTCCGTTGTTTATTACACAGCTTTGTATGTTTCTGTAGAACGTTTTCACCCAATGGATGAAATTAGGTCCAAAATTAAAGGATTCCAAACAATAGCGAAGAAATTCCCATTCTACGCTATCAATTGCCTTTTCGAAATCAATAAATATCATTAATCCCGGAATGCTTTTTTTTGCAGTGAAATCCATAATATCGAAAACTGATCTAATTGTTTCGCCGATATATCGGTCCTTCACGTATCCAGTTTGGTTATGGTGTATGATATTTGGAAGAACATTCTTAATTCTAGTGGCGATCACTTTGGACATTACTTTTGTGTCAACGTTTACGAGAGAAATTGGACGCCAGTTCTCAATATATGAACGATCTTTTCCTTTTTTTTCTATTAGAGTAATTACCGCTTGTTTTTGAGAGCAAGACATTTCACCTTTTTCAAAGCTTTCGTTCACACATTTAAGAAATGGGTCGCTAATTAATGACCAGAACACTTTGTAAAATTCTACAGGAATTCCGTCATTCCCGGGAGTTTTATTAGTTTGAAAACTATCGAGGATATTATAACATTCCTCAGCTGAAATTTTGCCTTCACAGGACAACATTTGTTCTTCGGTTAGTTGAGGTATATTCAAATTCTCTAGAAACTTTACAATGTTCTGACAGTTCTCCGCATCACTAATTGAACTTTTGTATAGCTCTTGGTAAAATCGTCTTTGTTCTTGAAGAATGTCAAAAGGATTTGTCTTTACGACGCCGCTGATGACTAGTTTCCTTATATGCTTTTTCACATGATTTCTTTTTTCTAAATTTAGGAAATATTTGGTACTTTTTTCGCCGTGTTCATGCCAGCGAGCTCGGGCACGGATTATTATTCCGTTGACTTTTTCATCATAAAATAATTCAAGCTTTTCCTTAGCCGCATTTAAATTGTTATCATTCAAGTCATTGGGGTTCTTTTCGAAAACCTGTCTCGCTTCAGTATATTCTTTTTCAAGTCTTAATCCTCTTTCATTTCTCTTCTTTGCCTTCGTTTTGGAATATTTTATAGCATGAGCTCTTATGTTATATTTTATCCAGTCCCAAATATTACGATGGTTGGAAAGTTCTTTTCGGCCTTCCGCGATCCAAATTGGTAACATTTTTGTAAGATCATCAATGTACTCATCATCTTTTAATATAGAGGTGTTCATCTTCCAGAACCCAGGACCTTTAGCCTCTTTGTCCACGTTTCCAAATTCTAGATAGATAGCGGAATGGTCAGTTCTAATGGCGGGGATTATATTTGTGGCTTTGACCCAGTCATGTAAATTATTAGAGATCAACCAATAATCAAGGCGACAAAAAATTAGCGGAGATCGTTGACTCCAGGTAAAACTTTTAGTTTGCGGGTTTTTAATTCTCCATATATCAACAAGATCTAGTTGACTTTGGACATCATTGATGCAATTTATCACAGATTTCCTAGGCGTCATTATGCCACCTTTTTTGTCCAGTGTAGGATTCAGAGGACAATTGAAATCACCTCCAATCACAATATTTTCTTCTGAATCCAAATTTTCGGTTGCCAACTTAGTTAACAGATCTTTGAAAAATTTCACGATATTTTCGTCTTTGTTTGGTGCATAAATGTTTATAAGAACATACATTTTATCTTGGATGGCAGCTTTAACCACGATATACCTTCCAGATGTATCTACCATTTGAGAGTGAATAACACAATCAAGACCTTTTTTGATTAAGATTGCAACACCTCGAGAGTTTGAGCTCCCATGAGAGCAAATAAGTTCTGCACCCCATTCGTTTTTCCAATTTAACTGTGTTGACAATGTCGAATGAGTTTCTTGCAAGAATATTATATCAGAGTTTCTTTTTCGACACCACGTAAAAATCGTTCGCCTTTTTCTGAAATTGCTTAATCCCTTCACATTAAGAGATAGTAAACTAAGAGAATGATCGGTCATTAGAGCTGAATCGGGGACGTGGTATTATAGATGAGGTCAAATAATACGAAAATGATATTAAAGATATCGCAGAATGCAAGAAAATATAGTGTATATAAACTGATGATATCGCTCTAAAACAAATTATTAATCTACAGGAAAACATACAATAACCTGTAAGGTAAAAAGTTTCTAGATTAATCGCATTTTTTGTGAAGCAAGGAAGGTAAAATAATTTGACATTAATAAAACACGTAAACGATAAACTAAACTTAACTATCGATATGCTGTCGCGCTGTGACCGCTTTGGCTTTAGTTTCCGCTGTATCTTGTATCCATAATGATACCGTAATATGGGAGATTGATTGTTTCTTCACCTCTATAAATTTGCCCGTTTATAATTAGCTTATCAACTTTGAAATAGGCTTTTTGCTTTTTCTGTTTGGCCTTTTTCAGGATGGGATATAGCGTCTTCTGTATTTCATCAATTTCCCGAGGGAAATCATTCACGATTGAAATGTTTGTGTTTTTCAAGTTTTTAACAAACGACCAAACATATTCCTTATCTTGAAAGAAGCTAAATTTAGCTATAATAGGCCTTGGTTTAACGTTCTGTCCATGACTGGTATTCTTCCGAGCAGGGATGCGATGAACGCGTTCGAAACGGATCTGCTCGATATCTTTCTCTGGGATTTTAAGTTTATCGCGCATCACTTTCCTCAATTCATCTTCAGCAAAAGTTGACTCACCTCTTCCTTCTGGAACATTAAACACTTTTAGATTTTCGCGTCTTGTGTATGCTTCTAACCTGATGTTACGGCACTCAAGATATTTTATTTTAGCATTGAGGTCTTCCAGATTCTTTGCGTGGGATTCCAGTGTTGCACACATGGCGGTTGAAGATGAATTTAGGTCGTCGATGTCAGCTTGAGCGGTGTTTAGACTTTCTTGTAAATTTTTATTTTCTTTTTCCAATTCTGCCACTCTACCTTGCATAGCCTCTAACTCGCCAAGTCTTGTAAGCACTTTGTCAATCTTTTCACTGACTTCATCCAGTTTGGAAAAAGCCTCACAATAATGGCCGTCCGCTTCGTCTTCCCCGTCAGTCTGTGAACCGCTTTCTCTTAACCGTTTCCGGCTATCAGCACGGGCGCCTTCTTTTCCCATGTTGTTTTAAAAGCGAATAAAGCCTAGCAGCCTTCATTAATTACATTATCTTGAAAATTTTGAATTCCGTTTAAAGAAGCTAGCGAAAACACGTCCGCCCTCGGCGAAGGCCAGGTTACTCTTTTTTCCAAAATTGCAAAAGACACTTAGTTTGTAATTGTAAGCCTGTAAAATTTATCGAATGCACATTGCTTTATTTTTTTTACAGACAATTTGTAGCCTCTTTTAGAGCCGCTCTCTCCCGTCAAGAAAAATCCAATTTTTCATGAGGAAGTGTTGAGGTGTTCACAGGCTAGCAAAATTTTGTTGGCCTGATGCAAAGAAATAACATTGAACCCACGAAATTTACCAATCTTCTCCTAACCAAACGTTTAACTACATTTGAAAATGTAAAAAAAAATACATATTACTATTATGTTTATAGTGGCTTCTCTCCAAACAAGTTAAATCGAAATATTCTGTTAAGCACGTGATACATATTTTGCTCGCGAATTTTATGTACCATATTGCCAAAGAACGAGTCTTGCACCTAGCGAGGAATATCTTATAAAAACAAACAATAGACTTCCTTGAAGTATAAATAGATTAAAAGCTAAAAACTTAGAAAACTATTACTGCTAAGAAATGTTTTTCGTGATTTTCAAAACAAAGGAAATTTGTTCCACTTTTTGATTTCGGCGGTACATTTGCAATTTGCGCTTGCGTAAAAGAGATATCGCCCAAGACTCCTTGCTCGGTCGTATTTTGATCACGAACGCCTTGTTAATTTTGACGAAACCGCTCGGGAGAAAGGTGAAAATGACGAGGGAAAAACTTTACTTTAAAGTAAGAAAAAAGGCAAAATAGAAAGTCATTATATTATAGTTTAATATTTCGGTGGTACATTGAGGACTTTTTATACAGAGAATCAGCACGATGACAAAACGTTGGAAAATCGCACTCGATTTGAGGGAGGCTTTGAAGTGGGCGTGGTCTCAAAATTCAATTAGAGACTATTTGTACCCCGTGAGTTTGATATGAAACGACTCGGGTTCAAGGCATACACCCTTCTGATGTTTTTCTTTCTTTTACTCCAAAAAAGTAGTTTTACTTTATGTAAAATGTTCAAATGAAAGACAAAAGCCAGTTTCAGATCAGCACTATTTTCGTTATTTCTCAGTAGGTAAATAGGGCCTACTTTAACCGCTTCTATGCGGTAATTTGATGATAATTAGACTCGCTTATATGCGGTTAATTATGCGCGAATCGGTGTTAACCGCATACAGGTGGTGTACGGCCTATGACCGGCATGATTCATGGGTAATTTTTCACTTTCACCTGATCTGACCTCATTTGAAACCAGACTTCAACCTGGTCGGATGTCGCCGCCATCTTGAGTGATCAATTCAAAATATTATTATACGGGCCCAAGAATAGGCATAAATTGTTTGTTCCCTTTCCTAAAATCGGTGACAAAAGAGGCTTCCATCGCAGAGTTTAAGGGTTAATCGGCAGCGGTGAATGCCTCTTGTTGGCTGCACAAAGCCTTAACGATTAGCGTCCAGCGAACTGGTCATTACGGATTCTGCTCGAACGCGAATTACTCATTCCTTTTCATTCTCAGTTTCTCTTGGTCTGCAGTTATCTTGCTATTTGTTCTGGTGATTTAAGCCTTCTTGTTTGTATTAAGCTTAAATGGTGTAAAACCGTTTGTCGTTTTCGATGGATTCCCACTTCCTACGAAACAAGAAGAATGCGCCGAACGCAAAAGGTACCGTATCAGTACACTACTCTTTTATAAAATACTGTAAATGAAATGAAAAAAAATGGGATGAAGTAAATTTCTTTGATATTTTGCTTTGTAAAAATATTTACACATAATGTTTAGAGTGTCTGTATTATGCTGGTGCAGGGCTAGGGACTCTTAGAGTTCGACTGTAAAGAGAATGGTTGACATGCAAGCAGAATATAGATTCACATTTTTGTTGTTTATTAAGTTATTTTCAAAGGGCCTCATTTATATGTGGTGTTACAGGATTCAAATCCAGTGTAACCTATTATTTTGCGGATTACTGTCTGGATATTAAAAGTATAAAATAGGAGGTGACTATAGGTGAATGCTTGGGAGTGATTTCCTCAATAATAAAGGTGTAAATTAGGGGGGTAACAATAATACTATCTTGATATTAGTTATAAACATACATGAAGAATTCTGGAGGAACAATGTAACCGTATTACATAAGAGGGGGGCAGGGGAAATTTCTCCTTGGAGGCACGGAAAGAATAGTAGACAACGGGGGCACATTTTTGAATTCTAACCCAGCGGTTATCATTGTATGTAATAATTAAATTGCATGAGAGAAGGGGATGCTAACTGTTGTTTGGAAACTAAGAAATTTTTTAAAGGGAGGCTAATAATAAAGTTATTTTCCTTTCTAGGTTCCATTAGATGTCAAGACAAAAGGAAGGAATGGCAGAAGAAAAAAGAGGGCCTTAAAGAGAATTTTTTAAAACCCTTAGTGAATTTATAAAATATTACATGCCATACAATTTTCACCACAGCTTTGTAAAAATGAAAATATTCACCACAGCTTAATTTGAAATAGAAATTTAAAGGTCCATGACAATTGAGTCAACCACCTTAATATTGTCGGTGTAAAATAGCCAAATCAGAATAGAACTGTTATTTGTGATAGGGAATAAAATTGTTTTGGAGAATACGACTGATTTCATGACAACAGGTTGGTGGGGGCAGAAAAGTTAGCACATGCCCAGGAGAGAGAGAAGGGGGAGGGGGGGGGGAATGACCCAATGGAAGAGGATTTGCAACAACCAGGACTAATAAGAGATTTACATTCCCTTATTTATTTTTATTTGAAATTGTTTTCAATATTTTTTATTGTCTGGATTAGCTTCCTTGACTGACAAGTGAGCTGTTTTGCTTTGATCAACTCTTTGAGTAGTGTTTGGCTCATTACTGATTTTGTTCTTTGCCTTTTTGCATTTTTTTTCTTGGCTATTTTCTGTTTTTTTATTTTTTCTTTGCTTTATGAGGTGAAAATAATTCGTCTTAGTGACGATAACTATTTTAAAATTTTAATAATAGTAATTATATGAAAAATATAAGTTAAATTAGTGAGCTCACTATTTGAAGATCAAACCATGTCTTTCAAAAATGGCAAAATATGTATTCCCTGTCTCATCAGGAGTCCAGAGGGAAGACATGGCAGTCAGGCTGTGGGAACTGAGGGGAAGGGGAAGAAAAGATACCGAGCGGAGTGGGGAAGGGAAATTGTTGCAAATGAGCAAACAGCCATTGCCAACACGTTTCAATGCCATTTGATACCAACTGGCTGGACCACAATGTCACCTGCACCCTCCCCATCAACAGTAGCACTGACCTCCCTCTCACTGTCAATAATTACAATACATCCTGCAGATCTCCATGACTCTCCCACAATGTCACTTTTCCCTTCACCATCAACATTGGCTCCCCTCGCACTTTTATTTATGACACATCCTGCAGATCTCCATGCCTCTCCCACAATGTTAGTAGCACTCTCCACATCAACATTCAAGGACAGTCACCCACTTATGCCCAAAATGGGGAAACATCGTTTCTTGCCAGAGAGCATAATGGTCTTCCATCTTGATTCTGACTGCATTGTCGGCATTGAAGAATCAGATGCTGTAATCAATGAGGCCAAATGGCATCCGATTTAAGTCCATTTTCTTGGTATTAATGGCATTGGCAAACTGGTAAACCAAATTTTCTTTGTTTACATTGTGAAGCTCAAGCATTGCACTTAACACTTTCAAAACAATCACCATGATGAAGTGAAGAATGGGAAGTCCATGCTTCAGTTCAATATAAACTTTAAACAAGTGTGTAAATAGCTGTGATTGCATACGATCTGTCGTTTTATTCCTAAACAGCATCAAGAAAGAAGGAATCGTGCAGGGGGTGCGCACCTCCCCCCCGAGATGATCTGCATCTTTCTCATATAACTAGTATTCTGCAAAGAAAAGAAAAAAAACTGCATGGTTTATTCAGTTAAGTCATTCCTTAGAGGTGCACCCCCTCCTAAGAAAAATCCTGGATCTGCCCCTGTAACAGAGACTGATTTTGTAATTCTGTGAGCTTGCATGGTGATACTCTAAACAGTGGTGAGAGTGAAGTCTCTGGAATCACACTGCTTTTTGGTGTTTGAGGTTTACATGTAGCTTATGCAGGAATTAGGGAACTTGCAAAATAGTCGATACCAACGTGCTTTAAAACTCTTGTGCGACAAGAGGAACCTATGAAGACATAAATTATTAAAAAAGTAATTATGAGATAAGGATAGTGGAGTTGTGCAGTCATGCATATCAGCAGATTTTCTGATCTTCAAATGGAAGTGGATAATGAAACAGCTTCTACGGATTGTATATCATATTTAACAAAGATAACTGAGATTTAATTACATTAATAGAATAAAAACAATTTATAGCAAACTTCACTCTTCAATTGCAAACTGGAACTACACAACTTGAAAAAAAAGAAAAGGATAAAACACTATAACTCACAAAAATAAACAAATTAAGACCCCCCCCCCCCCCCCCCCCCCCCCCCCTCAACAACAACAAAGAAAAAATTGCAACAGCACACTCTCATACACGCCAACTCTCCCCGGGTTATCCGGGAGTCTCCCGGATACGGAACGAATCTCCCAGTCTCCCGTACGGGTCACCAAATCTCCCGGATAAAAGCGACTTTGGATCTTTTCACTAAAATAGGCTAAGATTTTAACCCAAATTTTCCCAAACTCCAAAAAGTGCGGTTTTTCATTAAATCTTAACTTCACAAACGCTTTTCGGGTCGCAGGAATGCAGAAAATGGTATCTTTAGAGGGTAAAGCCAAAAAAAACAATTTTCCGGACCCCCCTTGATTCTCGCGACTACGGGATGGGGGGGGGGGGGGGAATTTCACCCCTGGAAAAAACTCCCTATTTTTAATCTCCAGAGGTTGGCATCTCTGCACTCTTCCCAAAAATAGGGAGATTTTATGCATGGCCATCCATCAGTGTGTGCACCACTCCAAAAGAGTGCCATAAATTCGACAAGTGCAGAAGTTTCCTTGAAGTTCCATTCCTCTGGTCGGTGTGGCTCGCTACTACTTTTGTTTTGGAACAGGCTCCTTCGTGTTTGTTTCTTGTTGGTTTTGTCTCTAAGGCTTTTCTTCTTATTAGTCTTTCCCGGGGTATCCACGGTACTTTTACACATCTGAGATAATCTGAGATAATCTGAGATAAAGATTAAACATTCCAAGTCATGGAAATCAATGTCATGTTTTCCGCGACCGCGCACGGCAGCCTTTGTCACGAACAAACAAAAGGGCCAAACATCTCCGTGAAACTATAAAAAACCGACAACTTCCAGCGCTGTTTTATACATCAAATAGAGGGGTGCGTTGGGGTGCGATCCGATAAAATAACAAAAACACTCTTTAAAAACATCTACGTATGCTTATTGGGAAGTTGGAAGTCAGAAAAAAGTAAGGAAATCTTCGATAGTAGAATGCACTTCAGAGCGATTGAATCGCTCGCAAATAGGTCCTATGTTTTTTTAGCCGTAAAATGACATCTTAAACGAAATTTAGAGATAATAGGATACTCGAGAAGGTTAAGCATGCATTGATCTTTAAAATACATAAGTTTATGGCTCCTGTCATTAACAAATAATCGCTAAATTCGGTCTTTACTTACCTCTTCAAACCCAACTAAAACGAGCATAAAAACCGCCATCTTGAAAATGTATGAAAATAATGCACCGCGGTCATAGGCCGTACACCACCTGAACCCAACATGATCTCGAGACCAGAATAACGATTATCATTAAATCTTAAATCGCTTTGAAATAATGATTATCATTAACGCCCGACACATTATGGAGAAAGAGTAATTCCTGGGGTCGAGTTTGTCTCGGGCCGCTCTACATTCAAAATGGCGGACGGAGGCGAAGGTAAGAACGCTTTTTTTAGACTTTTTAGAATCAATTTCCGCCTCAATTTATACTCGAAGAGTTAAATTTACGGCTAAACTACAGAATATAGGGCCACTTTTTACCGTATACCAAACGGCTCGTTTTGCTCTTCAGTTTATATGCACTGCCGAGCCAAACGAGCCTGACCAAATACATTAGACCCTGTGCACTGCCGAGGCAAACGTTAACGAGCCATCAAAAACATAGACCCAACACTGTGGCGAGCAAAAGGAAGTGTCCTTCAATGCCTGAACTGTTTTATAAGTGCAAAGATTTCGGTTTATCCTAGTACAGTGTACCGATTCACAAGGGATTTCACATTTTTGTATTCACCAGAACAGAACCAAGATTTCCGTATAATCCCATGCGTTAGTTATGCATACCGAAACAAACGCGAAAACCGCGCTATAGAACGCCAAAAAAAAAAAACAACAACAACAACAATGGTGCATACATATACATAATAAATGTATGGGATTATAGAGAAATCTTACCTTTCTAGAAAAGACTTGCAAAAAGGCTCCTATGGCATGAGGCAACTCGTAAATACGAAATGCTCTTCTTATACCGAGTGGATGGCGGACCAATGTCACTAATCATAACATCGTATTTAGTATGATAAAGGTGCACTTTTTTATATGTAAAGAATGTGAAGTAATTCATGAACAACAAAAATGCAAGGGGGTTATGTATGCAAGGAGGATATGAATTATTCCCCTTGCATTTTATTATATAATCCCCTTGCATTTTAATTAGTTATTCTTCAGCCCCATTGTTCCCTTCGAGAAATCAAGGCTGCATCCGGCTTTTCAGACAGTTGATTGCGGGGTTACGAGATATATTCCCCTGAGAAAGATCAAAGGAATTTGAGCCAAAGTGAAAATAATAGTGATTAGAGTGCAAGAAAAGCCTCTAGCATGTAGGGTATCAAAGAATCGCAGAGTAAACAAATTTAAAACATGTTACCCAGTTCCTTATGCATATTTGTGTCACACTAAGACATGTTTTTGATTTTAAATCATTTTAGAAACAAAATTTGGTTTATGTTGAGCCAGAGAACTTTCTCTCGATTAATATCAATTCTTCAATTAGCTTTCCGATGATTGATTTTCATCAATTAATTACACCGGGTGGTAGTGTTAGTGCGGATTTAAAAAAAGCATTTACTGTGCTGTAATATTTACCGAAGTCTTGAAAAATCTGTTTGAAGTCTGCAGATCGGTTTTAATTTTCCATACTGAGGGGCTTAAAGAGGCTCTACCCGGCCAAAGTCATTCTACATTTTCTGTAAACAGTAGTGCTCCAGTGACTGGAACTGTAGAAAGTTTTAATCACATTTATGTGATGAGGAGTATCAGGTAACTTCATCAGTGAAGATTAACCACCCATACCCTTGGTCTACACAGGGCTCATAAAAATCTAAAATTTAAACTTGACTTATGTGAAATCAAATCTTAAGTTTTACTTGTTGGACAAGTTTTTATAAATAATAATTGTTACTCAAGCTAAATTCACAGGTGATTTGTCCATATCCTTACCCATTGTGCTAGTGAGTGGAGAAAGTTACTTTCCTCATGCAAAAAAAAAAACTGAAATTGTGTCCCTTTTTTCACTTAGGCTTTGTGGGGTGGGCGATGGCGGGAGGGGGCAGTAGCAACAACTGGAGAGGAAGTAGAGAATATCAACAGCCAGTTTTCAAGATTGGATAGTTGTACAAAACACATGCTTCTGGAAGGTATTATATTATCTTTCAATGATTGCATTTTTAACTCTAAGTGATATCTTGGTGATGAAGTACATAAGAGTAACTAATTGAGTTTAACTGTGTTTGTCTTGTTTTAACAGGGACCCATTTAAAATTTACCCTTTTTAACTCAAGAATCTGGGAAGCTGGTATACATGTAGTCATGTCTCATGTATACAGACAGGGAAAATTACAAAATGCTGTCACAATAAAGCTGTTACTGAAACAAATGCATTGGTGCATGTATTTTGGACATTGTTGCTATTGTTGTTGTTAAAGCCATTATTAGTAGCTATTGTTGGTGTTTTATTTTTAGAGGAAGTAGTCTCGTACAATGAAAAACACCAACTATTGCCAGCAGGGGAGGCTTTTCTGTGTCACTTGCTGGCTTTAGATATGTGTACTCCCAAGCAGGGGAGCTGCACAGGATTGTTGAGAGTATATTATGGAAAAAAGATCGGAAAACTAATTTTACCAAAGCTTTGTTCCAACTTTGTGGCTGGTGAAGCTGTGTTGATGGAAAAGGCCATACTATATCTAGACCCTCACATGATAATGGTCAATATGAAATTTTTAACCTGCTTGAATGGATGGCTACATGCATGTAGATTACAATTTCTTTTGTTTTCTTTTAAATAAATGATTTAATTTATGCATCTGCAGTATTAAGCTATAAAAAAGACTAATTGGAGACATGGAACTTAAAATTAATACAAATTACTAAAATTAATGTACATAAAAATAAAGAATCATGTTGTTGATGTTGTTGTTCTATCTGTTGTTAATGTGTTGTTTCAATGATGCTGTAACCTGGCTTATGCCTTTTTTATCTGTTGGTCAGTGGCTCAGTTTCCTCCAGACCAAATGTAATTGCAGTCCAGCCTATTTAACACTGACACCAAATGGACAGTATATGGCGTATTATAGAAGTAAGAGTTATCATCGATTTTAGATCTTTTGGACCAGTGAAACTGTCCAAAGTATTATATATAAAAGAGCTGTTCATGTTAAACAGGTGTCCATAAGATTAGGTGTGACTATGTTGTTTTTTCCCTTTAGATGGATCCAAACAATGCCAAAAGTTGCGTACAAAAATATCATCAATCATCATCAAGCTTGGAGAAACGGTTGGAAAGTATGACAGACTCGCCGCCGCCAATGATTGCGTCGAAATGAAAGAAGTTGAAAAACGGGAATTTTTCCTGGAAAGGTAAAAATTAATTTGAACTGGAGATGGTAAACACACTGTATTCTAAAAAATAATAGTAGGTTTATATCAAGTCGAACTTTACAGTAAAGAGATGACGTGACCAAGTAATATCAGGCCAGTAAATTGTCGAATTGACCAGTGAGTTTAATGGCTCTGAAAATTTGAAAAAAAATCGAGGAAAGTGTTTATGGAAGGCAAGGCCCTGCATTCTAATAATCTTCTCTATACAATTCCTTAAAAGTTTTCAAATATCCACACTATCATAAAAACACAAACCTTATCAGCAGTGGCCCCATTTTCCTAATTTTGCTATTATCTTTTCAAAGCATCAGTTAATGGCAATGAAGATGCAGAGGTGACAGGCGACGAGAGCAGTGAAATGGTTAGCGGGAGCGATTCTGGAGACATTGTCCTGGATGCCCTTGCCAATATAGGTGCAGCCCCGATGTTTACAGCGCCTGCCGAGGATTAGAATTTTCCGGTTGGTAAAAGGCGCTACAATGGCCGAAACGGCAGTAACGCATGCAGTTTGATTAGCTTGGTGATCGGTTACGCTTTAAATGTGAGGAAGATCTCGCCCCACATTGCTTCTTACCTTGGTCAAGTGCCGTCATTGATGTTGTTTGCGGCAACCGGTGTACGACTTATGTCTCGATAGTTTACCCTCAAGGTATCTATCCATTCAGAAAGCTGCCAGTGTGTTAGAAATCTAGTTTGATATTGGCGTGTGAAACAATTTGCCAGTACGCCTGAAAGATCAATATGAGCAGTACACTGTTGGCGTTCAGTTACTGTACGAGAAGACATCGCTTCCCGTTCTTCTTTTTTCGGATGAACTATTTTGAACGAGAAAACCTCTGTTTTACATCACCAAGGGTTTCATAATGTATGTTGACACCCATTCTCATGACCCTAGCGGCCCGGGATTAGACACAGCTGAAGTAAAGGACCTTAATGAGATTTGTAGAGCAGTTTGGGAACTTTAGGGGAATGATGACAATGATGAGAAAACCTATGGAAACTTTGTGATCGGCGACTTTTAAATTTAAGAGCTTGGTTTCTTAAAAGCTATAACCCCACACAATGATGTTGGAACAGTCCTAAGTGATAACTACACTTTGTTTGCTCCCCAAATTTTGCATAAACTATTGTTTTTAAATGCTCTTGGGAGGACTGCATATTCCCAAGAGCATTTCAAAACAATAGTTTATGCAAAATTTGGGGGGCAAACAAAGTGTATTATGGGGAATTGGAAAATAGAGAATAGGTTTTTTACAGGGTTGTAGCCTCTCGTATAGAGTCGTTAGTGTATTAGCGATATACTTGTCAGGGCGTATGTTTCGTAAATGGATTTAAAATGCATATGTAGGAATTTCGTCTATGTGCTTGAAGCTGTGCATTATATCAGAAGCTTACAGTATGTTATGATTTACTGATTATATAAATAATGTAATTTCGCTATTGCTTGGGTTTTGCATTGCCAGGCTTAGTAATTTGCCCCAAAAAAGTGTCAACCAATCAGAAGTATTTTTATGTTGTGTGTTGTATTGTTACTGTAATTAAAGTAAATATGAAAAGTGTCCTTTACTGGCCAAGGGTTCCTTATCTTAGAAACAAGTTAATAAGGTGAAGTAGTGTTTTCGTTTGCGTACTCTGGTACCTCGGCAACAGCTCATATAGTTATGGCTTTCTTAGCAAACAGTTGTTTGCCTTTCGTAACGTATAAAGTGAAGTTGCAAGTGTAATACTTATAATAAAGACGCTGTCAAAATTTGTCTTTCTTTCTTTCTTTCTTTCTTGACTCCAGAGATCAAATACTACTGTAATTTATTAGTATGATATGTTTAAGTAACAATGCGTGTAAGAACTAGGCAATCCTCTATTGTTCTGCGGCATTTTGCTTTCCCCACATAAGAATGTTTAGATTTTCGTACTGAGAATACATCAACCTATGGACATGTTTTTAAAATAAAATGTACTGGAACTTTATTTTAAAGTGATGTTTCTTTTGTGCTACAAGATTTCATCCAATCGTGAGACTCCAAAACAATGGCCAAGAAAGGCTTCTAATTTTACGCGTTTCCCACAGAATTTTTTTTGCATTAAAACTCACAATAGTTTTCACTAAAAGGGAATGAATTAGTAAACTAGAGAGAAATAAATGCGCTACCTGATGAAGTGATGGTAGATTTTCATGTTTTAGCCAATGAGGTGGACGGTTTCAACAATATCACAATAGACCTTATTCGCTTGGGCGTAATGTTTACCCAATACAAACCTCTTGGGAGTTAAATTATTTGTCTGAACGACATCCATATTAATGTAACTTCTCAAGCACTAACGGAAAAGAAAGAAATAATTCCCAGGGGAATGACACGTGGTCTCTAATGGGTAAACAAATACGCCCAAGCGAATAAGGTCTATTAACACCTTTCTGCATTCCTTGTCGTTAGGTTGCCTACTTCTTACTAGGACAATTAGTTAAAGCGACTGTTTCACGCTATGTACATGCTTGTCCATATCTTTTCATTTCTTGTTAAAAGACGACAGGCTTAATTTCGAGGACGATTGAAACAGATTATAGATACGAATGCTAAACGGAGTTTATTCTTTCGATTCAAAGCATAAATAGCCAACGTACTTTGAGCCTTCACAGGTTTTATGTCTAATTAAACCGTTCTTACCAACACGTGGTTGTTAAAAATTTCACTGGTTCAGCCCTGAAACCTATATACCCCCCACCTTGCGTTAAGATGTTGACCCCAATTTTCATTTATTTAATACTGGAGTCGGTAAAACGAGCTGAGCTGAATATTAAACTCGCCCACTAAATCCATGCTTTAACCTGAAATCATGTAATGAATGATGAAGCCTAAATTCATACGCTTCTGTAGTTTCTTTAGGCTTCCTCGCCAATTTAACTTAAAGATCTATGTCATTTTTTCAGTTTCGTTTTTCTCTGTTTTATTCTTCCCTGTAATTTGTTCTTGGCAAAAATAAACACATAACAAATAAAATAAAAATAAATTTAAAAAATTAGGAACCAGTTTTTTTATTGATCTGTACAGTTTTGCCCAGAAATAAAAAAAGATTTGGGCAGGCATGCACATAGCTTGAAACAGTTCATCTCAGTAAGGCACCCTTCCTAAACCTTACTGCTCAGCGTAGAAAACGTTTTGCGATCTCCTTTATGCAGCCGAATGATAATGATGGAAGTCGCGTAAATATATAGAACTTTTCCTAAAAGTCCGTATTAAAATACCGCGTTTGCAACATCCCGTGGAACGGCTCTCTTGGCCCGTATGTGTTGTACTATAGTCAATCGAACCCTTTAACGACCCTAGTATTAAATAAATGAAAATTGGGGTCAACATTTTAACGCAAGGTGGGGGGTGTATAGGTTTCAGGGCTGAACCAGTGAAATCGACCCCGTTTTACCCACTCTATTATTGAATAAATGAAAATTGGTGTCAACATCCTAAGGAAAGGTGGAGGATGTATATGTTAACCGGCTGAACTATTAAAATCGACCCCGTTTTACCGACTCTAGCTAGTATTGAACAAATGAAAATTGGGATCAACATCCTAAGGCAAGGTGGAGGGTGTATATGTTAACCGGCTAAACTAGTAAAATTGACCCCGTTTTACCCACCCTATTATTGAATAAATGAAAATTGGGGTCAACATCCTAACGCAAGGTTTGGGGTATATAGGTTAACCGACTAAACTATTAAAATCGACCCCGTTTTACCCACTCTATTATTGAATAAATGAAAATTGGGGTCAACATCCTAAGGCAAGGTGGAGGATGTATATGTTAACCGGCTGAACTATTAAAATCGACCCCGTTTTACCGACTCTAGTATTGAACAAATGAAAATTGGGATCAACATCCTAAGGCAAGGTGGAGGGTGTATATGTTAACCGGCTGAACTATTAAAATCGACCCCGTTTTACCGACTCTAGTATTGAATAAATGAAAATTGGGGTCAACATCCTAAGGCAAGGTGGAGGGTGTATATGTTAACCGGCTAAACTAGTAAAATTGACCCCGTTTTACCGACTCTAGTATTGAACAAATGAAAATTGGGGTCAACATCCTAAGGCAAGGTAGAGGGTGTATATGTTAACCGGCTGAACTAGTAAAATCGACCCCGTTTTACGGACTCTAGTATTGAACAAATGAAAATTGGGGTCAACATCCTAAGGCAAGGTGGAGGATGTATATGTTAACCGGCTGAACTAGTAAAATCGACCCCGTTTTACCGACTCTAGTATTGAACAAATGAAAATTGGGGTCAACATCCTAAGGCAAGGTGGAGGATGTATATGTTAACCGGCTGAACTATTAAAATCGACCCCGTTTTACCGACTCTAGTATTGAACAAATGAAAATTGGGGTCAATATCCTAAGGCAAGGTGGAGGATGTATATGTTAACCGGCTGAACTAGTAAAATTGACCCCGTTTTACCGACTCTAGTATTGAACAAATGAAAATTGGGGTCAATATCCTAAGGCAAGGTGGAGGATGTATATGTTAACCGACTGAACTATTAAAATCGACCCCGTTTTACCGACTCTAATATTGAACAAATGAAAATTGGGGTCAACATCCTAAGGCAAGGTGGAGGGTGTATATGTTAACCGGCCGAACTAGTAAAATTAACCCCGTTTTAACCCACTCTATTATTGAATAAATGAAAATTGGGGTCAACATCTTTAGGCAAAGTTTAGGGTATATAGGTTAACCGGCTGAACTAGTAAAATCGACCCCGTTTTACCCACTCTAGTCAGATAAAATAAATTAAAATGACGAAAATTGGGGTCAACATCCTAAGGGTAGGTTAAGGGTATATAGGTTAACCGGCTGAATTAGTAAAATCGACCCCATTTTACCCACTCTAGTATTGAAAAAATGAAAATTAGGTTCAACATCCTAAGGCATGTTAAGGGGTGTATATTTTAACCGGCTGAACTATTAAAGTCGACCCCGTTTTACCGACTCTAGTATTGAACAAATGAAAATTGGGGTCAACATCCTAAGGCAAGGTGGAGGGTATATAGGTTAACCGGCTGAAGTATTAAAATTGACCCCGTTTTACCCACTCTAGTACTGAATAAATGAAAATGCGGTCAACGTCCTAAGGCGAGGTGGAAAGTTTACAGGTTAACCGGCCGAATTAGTAAAATCGACCCCCCCCCCTCCCCCCCGTTTTACCCACTTTGTTATTGAATAAATGAAAATCGGGGTCAACATCGTAGAGGAAGGTGTTGGTTATATAAGTTTTCCCACTGAACTAGCAAAATCGACCTCGTTTTATCAACTATTGATAAATAAAAATTGGGATCAACATCGTAAGGCAAGGTGTAGGGTGTATAGGTTTCCCGGCTGAATAATGGGCAATAAGCATCAGTTGATCAGATGAGATGGCTTGATTTTGATAGCAGACACTAATACAGCGAGCTCTCAAAAGAAGGATACTTACAATTGGAAGCAATGAATTAAAGTTCAACTTGACATTCCAAAGTTAGAAAACAGTTTTAATCCATGCTTGCTTGTAACATTTTCCTTGAATCAGAACTTATTAAAGTGGAGCATGCTCACAGCCTTAAGGTGATTCCTCAGTATTGCATTGCGCATCACTACTGCACATAATTTCTTGCGTCATTAGCGCGCGTACAGTCTGAACCAAAAGGGTTTCACTTGTGGATAAATTGACCAAATAAAAAAGCGGTTGTTTCCTCCTCAACGAGCATGGTTACCTATCTTTCTTATTGCATAATTGTACTGTTAAAATCACCTTCTTTGAGTTGAAAGAGTTTAAAAAGATTTCCTTGTCAGGAAATAAAGTTGTCGCTAAAAATGCGTTCACACCCATTTCCCATGGCCAAAAAATTGACCTTGAGATCATGCACGCAAGGAGTGTTTTGAGTCGGTGTCAGTTGCATGTTTTTACAGTAAATCATACATCAAATTGTTCCTTATGGTCGATGCATTATATCTATTAAAGTTTTCCAAGCATTTCATTTTAACTATGCTCCAAGCTACCGTGTAAACAGTAACGTGAACCGACCAAGTAATAGTGGGCGTGATAGGCAGTACTACATGGATAAATAGGGCAACTTTAACCCATCGCAACTCTTTCGCGAGCATGGTGACCTATGTTTTTTATTGCGTTTTTCGAAACAATGTCTGGTTGGGAAAAATCAGGAAAGTTTAAACAAATATTGTTTGTCAACTTTTATTATTGAGGAATCGCCTTAAAAAAATGTGGTCTTGCTTTTGCATGCTATGAAAAGAGGAGCTTATTACCCCCTGATGAAACTCATTATAACAATATTAGTTGTTCAACACGAAAGCAGTTGGTTTAAAGTTCTAATTTATTTGCCATAAAGAAAATAATTGATATGTGTAAATTACTTTAAAATTTATATTTGTTTAATTTTTAGAATGTATCTATTAATGAAATAATGTTTGCCCTTATAGCTCTCTCTCAAAATAATTAGTGCTCAAATGTTTCTTACAATACTTACAGCTAGGTTAAGAAAACTTATAAGGCAGACTTTAAACAATAACTTTGGAATTAGCTAGATACCGAGGTAACTAAGAGGAAATTAAAAACAAGCTAATGGTCATGCATTAAATTTATCCATTGAAAAGTTTTGTGTTAAGTGATCAACATCTCAGTATAATTTTCTTTAACTTTTGTGAACATATTCTGCAAACAAGAACAATTTCATAATACATTGTACATATATTACAGTGTGACACGCCTTACCATGAGAACCCAACAAACTGTTTTACAAGTTTTGTTTCCAAGTTTTGTAAATAACTTTGCACTCCTGTGATGAACACAAGCGACAAACAATGAAATGTAATCTTGTCGCTTTGTGTTTATCACAGGAGTGTAAAGTTAGCTGCAAAACTTGTAAAAAAAGTTTGTTGGGTTCTCACGGTAAGGCGTGTTGCACTGTAAAATGAACAGAATCGGTAATTAAAGATAATCAATTCATGTATATTATACAAAAAATAAAATATTCATAGTGTTTGTACCATGTGATATTGTAAGTTGCAGTTTCCAAACAGGGCATCAAGGAGGCTCTTGTAAATAAATGTTTATGCACAACCTTACTGTGCCTGCAAGTGTATATTACAATGTCACCCTATTGAGGATGCACACATTAACAAGATCTAAGCTTATAAAAACTTTGCCTGGATTTAACTCTCTTGGATCGTCGGGAACCCTAGTTTTCCATTGATTCTCTACACTTTCTGCACTGGTGAATAGGAAACTAAATTTAAGTTACTTTTCAATAACTGATACAATGTACCGGTATATAAAATAATGTCATACTAAATACTCGAATAATTTAAAAATATGTAGTATCAAAAATTGACATTACATATATATACCAGTAGGTGCAGTAACAATTGCATCAAAATTTAAGGGCTGAGGTCATAACTGCCTCATGTTGAATTATGGCATGATTCACTTACAAATTGTGTTTTTGAGCGAAAAAAAGCATTTTGTTGCTAAAATGATTGCTGATTTATGTAAGTTGACGTAAAAGAGATGCAATTAGACCCAAAAATTCCACATCTGTGGAAAGAAATCTTTTGACGTAAAAAGTCAAATAGGATGCTCATTAGCCAAAATGTATTTTGTATTTTTGTGTGTGAAAATACAGCGGATGTTTTGGCCTGATTGAATCTCTTTTACTTTAACTTACAAGAACCTGCCATTACTTTATAAGCAAGAAAATGTTTTCTCAGCTCAAAAACACGTCAATTGAACAATACCAAAATTTGACATAAGGCGGTTATAAGCCCTCAGCCCTTCAATAATCAGATATATTGTTCTTGGATTTTACTCAGTGCAGATGGAAAATGTGTGAGCATTAACAATTCTTTATTGCTGTATGTCAAAAAAAAAAGACTTGGAACTGAATAAGTCTTTACCTTTATAGCAGAGCTGTTATTAAGACATTGTTTCTTATTGTAGGAACATGTATGTATTTCATTGATCTGTACACACACTTATTCTTGCAATTTTTAATAAATGGAACCAAAGAGAGACAAGATTACCCTAGCTTAGTATTAAGGACCCATTGAGTGTACTCAGTCATATTATATATTATAATATGACTATTACAACCCTGCTTAGTGTCTACATGTACTGTATTTTCTTGATAAAATGCCCCTGGTGTTTATTTCAAACTTTGCCTAGTGGACCCGGCATTTCTTTGAATCAGCAGTTTTTTCTCGCCCGCCATTTTTTAAGAAAGGATTTATATTATTCGTTTTTCTTGGCAGCCGTGTACCTTGCCCTTAAATCTTAAGTTTATTATACCACAAATAAACGTTTGAGGGGCTTACTTACAACTTCCTCTATTATACCCGTCATTTATTCGGGCCCGGCGTTTAATCAAGAAAATAGGTATATGTTGTAGCTCAAAATTTGCCTTGGTTCAAAATTTACTTTCCTTTGTTTAAAACTCATTATCATACATTTTCATACCCTAAAACAAAGGAAAGTAAAAGTTTGAACCAAGGCAAATTTTGATCCACAACATAGACATTATCATAAATACATTACCAAAATATATTACCAAAATGTAAAAACTATAGGAAAGCTATTCCTTTCCTATAAATTAATTACTTCTGTAATTTAATATGTGTAAAGCAATATTATGAGACCAAGTAATAGAACAAGAGGAAAAGATAAAATACAATTAACTCTCTCATAAGTGGCTATACTAGGGACCTGGAAAGGTGATTGATTACTGGTATGTAAGATGGTTGCCTGTGAGTCTATAATACAGCTTTTAACTGAGAAATCAATCAATTGAGATTTCTGCTAGAAAGTTGCTGAAGGGAGATGGTCACCTGCCAGATTGGTCACTTAAGAGAGAGTCAACCATAGGATTTTACTATGGAGTAATGTAAGGCACTAACTAAACAGACTTGTTTTGTTTAACACTAGGCCTGTAAAGAAACCTCTTTGGAAGTGCAAAACATTGGTCCTTCTCCAAAAAAGAATTTTCCTCTGGATTACCCATTACACATACATGGTCAGATGGCACCTCATGACCATGTATGACATTCTGATCTGGGTAAAGTTGTCTGCAGCAAGAACACTGAATTCTACCTAACATGTAGGCAATCAATTGATCTGAAAAAATAGAGAAACTCATTTTAGTTGGTCGAGTCGAGTCGAGTGACGTGCACACAAGCCGCAAGGAATGAGGCTGATAGCTCAAGGAAAAGTGAAAATAAGGGACTGTACTGTTTTCTTATAAAAGCCGAGCACACGCTTGACATATGGATCAATTGGCAAGTCCGCCTACTTTTGATGCCTTACCAGGTGTGCCGCGAATTCATAGTCTGCGTCAACATTTGGTTTTAAGTTTGTGGTATTTGAAGCAGCAATGTGAAATGAGTGGCTGTATGCCCAAGTAAGCTGTGCCAAGCAAGGCTAAAAATGACAGCGATCAATCTCAGAGTGATTTCTGTCATTTGTGCAGGTGTTGTTTCAAAACTGTGTACTGGAAATTTTAATAGCAGGAGAACCCCTGATGAACGATTGAGCAAGCCATCTAAAAGCTTGGAGAACATTTTTCATGTTTCAATAAACAAAGGTGAAGAACAACCTCTCTATTCGATTTTGCAACAGCTTAGTTTTTCTGTTCCTGGAAGTGATTTGCTTTTGTGCCATGTCTGCAGGATGCCTACATTGTATACAGTTTTTTTTTTCTCAAGAATTAAACAAGTTGTATCAAAAAAAATAAATCGCCTTTGTTTAATGAGGGTGATACTTTAACATTCATGAGACTGACAAACCTGTGGCCCTCAAATTCCAGGTTGAATTGGAATTAGAAATGTTAGTTTTTGTGGAGAGAGGAAAAACTGGAGGACCTGGAGAAAAAAACCCTTGGAGCAAGGATGAGAACTAACAACACACAACTCGAGTCGAGTCTGGGAATCGAACCCTGGCCAAATTGGTGGGAGGTGAGTGCTCTCACCACTGCACTTGAATGACTGTGCTTTTCACTGAAGTAAAGCTGAATGATATATCAAGACTTTGTTAAAGCCCATCGGCAAAACTGCAAAAACATCTTACTCTGAAGGCAATTCCTCCCAAGTACATGTATCTTCACAAACATGCTTCAAGATATCAACATTGTTTGCCTAGTTTTCTGAGGGATGTGACCTCAGATTTCTTATTAAAGTGACAAATGACAGCTCATTGAAACTTAAGGGTCATCACTTTGCAAACCAACCAATGATATTGCTGTAGTGCCAGAGTGCTGGGTGGCTTGCTTTTAGTAAGAAAACAGTGCAGTCTCTTTTTTA
Source organism: Cladopsammia gracilis (assembly GCA_022457155.1). Classification (NCBI taxonomy): domain Eukaryota; kingdom Metazoa; phylum Cnidaria; class Anthozoa; order Scleractinia; family Dendrophylliidae; genus Cladopsammia; species Cladopsammia gracilis. The sequence goes on along the minus strand of JAJGOT010000234.1, from coordinate 322,167 downwards.
ACTTTCTCTAGGTCTGTGTCCCCTTTCCTCACAGCTTTGCCACTCATTTGCTTGCGTGCACCTCACTCAATGTGGCTGTGTCAAACTTTTGAAATTAATGTTCATAATACTAGAGTAATATTAAACTTGATTTTATGAAAAACCTCATCTCAAAAAAGTTATATTCCACTGCTATTTAGCATAAACAGGGCAATATATAGGGGTATTAACAATAAGGAATTCAGGTTGCCTTTCTCTAAAATTTCTCAAACAAATATTAAATTCAGAAACATGCAAAGTAGACAACTAGTTGGCATTTCATCTGCCAGTTTGAATGGTACCTTGCTTTAAGTTAAAAGGTTTGTAACCTTTTATTAAATTTTGAAATTCTTGCAGGACTTTCCATGACCTTTTCCAATCCATGACCGGTCATTGTAATTTATTGTCAAACTGTGGTTGTTTCTTACATGTAAGCTTACAGCTGTACATGTACAGTAGCTTGCTTATTTTATCTTCTTGCTTTTTGTTTCACAAAAACTTAACTGCCATATTCCATGAACAACACTTTTCCAGGAATTTTATGACCCAGCATACAAATGCTCCACTAATCAATTGTGATCCCGTACACTAGAACAAAACCAAAATCTCTATTCATATATATTCAGATATATTTCAACAGTTCTGAGCCATCGAAGGAAACTTCCTTTTAGGAAGTCGAAATTCTGTGATATAAATTGATCCAACAAGAGAAGGTGATTAAGAAAGGCTTACAAAGCAAATGTAACCCCTCGAATAAAAAAAAGTCGAAAATTGATTCTAAAAAGTCTAAAAAAGCACTCCTACCTTCGCCTCCGTCGACCCTCCGTCCGCCATTTTGAATACAGCAGAGCGGAAAGAGACAAACTCGACCCCAGGAATTACTCTTTCTCCATAATGTGTCGGGCGTTAATGATAATCATTATTTCAAAGCGATTTAAGACAGGTGGTGTACGGCCTATGACCGGCATGATTCATGGGTAATTTTTCACTTTCACCTGATCTGACCTCATTTGAAACCAGACTTCAACCTGGTCGGATGTCGCCGCCATCTTGAGTGATCAATTCAAAATATTATTATACGGGCCCAAGAATAGGCATAAATTGTTTGTTCCCTTTCCTAAAATCGGTGACAAAAGAGGCTTCCATCGCAGAGTTTAAGGGTTAATCGGCAGCGGTGAATGCCTCTTGTTGGCTGCACAAAGCCTCAACGATTAGCGTCCAGCGAACTGGTCATTACGGATTCTGCTCGAACGCGAATTACTCATTCCTTCTCATTCTCAGTTTCTCTTGGTCTGCAGTTATCTTGCTATTTGTTCTGGTGATTTAAGCCTTCTTGTTTGTATTAAGCTTAAATGGTGTAAAACCGTTTGTCGTTTTCGATGGATTCCCACTTCCTACGAAACAAGAAGAATGCGCCGAACGCAAAAGGTACCGTATCAGTACACTACTCTTTTATAAAATACTGTAAATGAAATGAAAAAAAATGGGATGAAGTAAATTTCTTTGATATTTTGCTTTGTAAAAATATTTACACATAATGTTTAGAGTGTCTGTATTATGCTGGTGCAGGGCTAGGGACTCTTAGAGTTAGACTGTAAAGAGAATGGTTGACATGCAAGCAGAATATAGATTCACATTTTTGTTGTTTATTAAGTTATTTTCAAAGGGCCTCATTTATATGTGGTGTTACAGGATTCAAATCCAGTGTAACCTATTATTTTGCGGATTACTGTCTGGATATTAAAAGTATAAAATAGGTGACTATAGGTGAATGCTTGGGAGTGATTTCCTCAATAATAAAGGTGTAAATTAGGGGGGTAACAATAATACTATCTTGATATTAGTTATAAACATACATGAAGAATTCTGGAGGAACAATGTAACCGTATTACATAAGAGGGGGGCAGGGGAAATTTCTCCTTGGAGGCACGGAAAGAATAGTAGACAACGGGGGCACATTTTTGAATTCTAACCCAGCGGTTATCATTGTATGTAATAATTAAATTGCATGAGAGAAGGGGATGCTAACTGTTGTTTGGAAACTAAGAAATTTTTTAAAGGGAGGCTAATAATAAAATTATTTTCCTTTTTAGGTTCCATTAGATGTCAAGACAAAAGGAAGGAATGGCAGAAGAAAAAAGAGGGCCTTAAAGAGAATTTTTTAAAACCCTTAGTGAATTTATAAAATATTACATGCCATACAATTTTCACCACAGCTTTGTAAAAATGAAAATATTCACCACAGCTTAATTTGAAATAGAAATTTAAAGGTCCATGACAATTGAGTCAACCACCTTAATATTGTCGGTGTAAAATAGCCAAATCAGAATAGAACTGTTATTTGTGATAGGGAATAAAATTGTTTTGGAGAATACGACTGATTTCATGACAACAGGTTGGTGGGGGCAGAAAAGTTAGCACATGCCCAGGAGAGAGAGAAGGGGGAGGGGGGGGGGGGGGGGGGGGGGGAATGACCCAATGGAAGAGGATTTGCAACAACCAGGACTAATAAGAGATTTACATTCCCTTATTTATTTTTATTTGAAATTGTTTTCAATATTTTTTATTGTCTGGATTAGCTTCCTTGACTGACAAGTGAGCTGTTTTGCTTTGATCAACTCTTTGAGTAGTGTTTGGCTCATTACTGATTTTGTTCTTTGCCTTTTTGCATTTTTTTTCTTGGCTATTTTCTGTTTTTTTATTTTTTCTTTGCTTTATGAGGTGAAAATAATTCGTCTTAGTGACGATAACTATTTTAAAATTTTAATAATAGTAATTATATGAAAAATATAAGTTAAATTAGTGAGCTCACTATTTGAAGATCAAACCATGTCTTTCAAAAATGGCAAAATATGTATTCCCTGTCTCATCAGGAGTCCAGAGGGAAGACATGGCAGTCAGGCTGTGGGAACTGAGGGGAAGGGGAAGAAAAGATACCGAGCGGAGTGGGGAAGGGAAATTGTTGCAAATGAGCAAACAGCCATTGCCAACACGTTTCAATGCCATTTGATACCAACTGGCTGGACCACAATGTCACCTGCACCCTCCCCATCAACAGTAGCACTGACCTCCCTCTCACTGTCAATAATTACAATACATCCTGCAGATCTCCATGACTCTCCCACAATGTCACTTTTCCCTTCACCATCAACATTGGCTCCCCTCGCACTTTTATTTATGACACATCCTGCAGATCTCCATGCCTCTCCCACAATGTTAGTAGCACTCTCCACATCAACATTCAAGGACAGTCACCCACTTATGCCCAAAATGGGGAAACATCGTTTCTTGCCAGAGAGCATAATGGTCTTCCATCTTGATTCTGACTGCATTGTCGGCATTGAAGAATCAGATGCTGTAATCAATGAGGCCAAATGGCATCCGATTTAAGTCCATTTTCTTGGTATTAATGGCATTGACAAACTGGTAAACCAAATTTTCTTTGTTTACATTGTGAAGCTCAAGCATTGCACTTAACACTTTCAAAACAATCACCATGATGAAGTGAAGAATGGGAAGTCCATGCTTCAGTTCAATATAAACTTTAAACAAGTGTGTAAATAGCTGTGATTGCATACGATCTGTCGTTTTATTCCTAAACAGCATCAAGAAAGAAGGAATCGTGCAGGGGGTGCGCACCTCCCCCCCTACCCCCCCCCCCCCCCCGAGATGATCTGCATCTTTCTCATATAACTAGTATTCTGCAAAGAAAAGAAAAAAAACTGCATGGTTTATTCAGTTAAGTCATTCCTTAGAGGTGCACCCCCTCCTAAGAAAAATCCTGGATCTGCCCCTGTAACAGAGACTGATTTTGTAATTCTGTGAGCTTGCATGGTGATACTCTAAACAGTGGTGAGAGTGAAGTCTCTGGAATCACACTGCTTTTTGGTGTTTGAGGTTTACATGTAGCTTATGCAGGAATTAGGGAACTTGCAAAATAGTCGATACCAACGTGCTTTAAAACTCTTGTGCGACAAGAGGAACCTATGAAGACATAAATTATTAAAAAAGTAATTATGAGATAAGGATAGTGGAGTTGTGCAGTCATGCATATCAGCAGATTTTCTGATCTTCAAATGGAAGTGGATAATGAAACAGCTTCTACGGATTGTATATCATATTTAACAAAGATAACTGAGATTTAATTACATTAATAGAATAAAAACAATTTATAGCAAACTTCACTCTTCAATTGCAAACTGGAACTACACAACTTGAAAAAAAAGAAAAGGATAAAACACTATAACTCACAAAAATAAACAAATTAAGACCCCCCCCCCCCCCCCCCTCAACAACAACAAAGAAAAAATTGCAACAGCACATTCTCATACACGCCAACTCTCCCCGGGTTATCCGGGAGTCTCCCGGATACGGAACGAATCTCCCAGTCTCCCGTACGGGTCACCAAATCTCCCGGATAAAAGCGACTTTGGATCTTTTCACTAAAATAGGCTAAGATTTTAACCCAAATTTTCCCAAACTCCAAAAAGTGCGGTTTTTCATTAAATCTTAACTTCACAAACACTTTTCGGGTCGCAGGAATGCAGAAAATGGTATCTTTAGAGGGTAAAGCCAAAAAAAAACAATTTTCCGGACCCCCCTTGATTCTCGCGACTACGGGATGGGGGGGGGGGGGGGGAATTTCACCCCTGGAAAAAACTCCCTATTTTTAATCTCCAGAGGTTGGCATCTCTGCACTCTTCCCAAAAATAGGGAGATTTTATGCATGGCCATCCATCAGTGTGTGCACCACTCCAAAAGAGTGCCATAAATTCGACAAGTGCAGAAGTTTCCTTGAAGTTCCATTCCTCTGGTCGGTGTGGCTCGCTACTACTTTTGTTTTGGAACAGGCTCCTTCGTGTTTGTTTCTTGTTGGTTTTGTCTCTAAGGCTTTTCTTCTTATTAGTCTTTCCCGGGGTATCCACGGTACTTTTACACATCTGAGATAATCTGAGATAATCTGAGATAAAGATTAAACATTCCAAGTCATGGAAATCAATGTCATGTTTTCCGCGACCGCGCACGGCAGCCTTTGTCACGAACAAACAAAAGGGCCAAACATCTCCGTGAAACTATAAAAAACCGACAACTTCCAGCGCTGTTTTATACATCAAATAGAGGGGTGCGTTGGGGTGCGATCCGATAAAATAACAAAAACACTCTTTAAAAACATCTACGTATGCTTATTGGGAAGTTGGAAGTCAGAAAAAAGTAAGGAAATCTTCGATAGTAGAATGCACTTCAGAGCGATTGAATCGCTCGCAAATAGGTCCTATGTTTTTTTAGCCGTAAAATGACATCTTAAACGAAATTTAGAGATAATAGGATACTCGAGAAGGTTAAGCATGCATTGATCTTTAAAATACATAAGTTTATGGCTCCTGTCATTAACAAATAATCGCTAAATTCGGTCTTTACTTACCTCTTCAAACCCAACTAAAACGAGCATAAAAACCGCCATCTTGAAAATGTATGAAAATAATGCACCGCGGTCATAGGCCGTACACCACCTGGATTTAAGATTTAATGATAATCGTTATTCTGGTCTCGAGATCATGTTGAAAATTTGCCTAGTTCCTAGGTCTCTTTATTTCGCCGCGGTCAATCCGTTTCGGTCAATCCGTTTCGGGTCACGTGGTCCGAGCGACAGTTCGGACAGTTCGGCAGTTCGTCTCGGATACGTAACCGAAACTAATTGGCCGTGAAGGACTGGTTAGAAAAAATGGCGTCGAATTGATCGGGTGGTGTCTGCGACGAGATTGATTCCAACAGTACGAGAGACAACCAGGAAGGAATTTGAAAGGGAGGGGAGAAATGCTGAACTGAGAGTTTTCTGTATAAGAAAATCAAGCTATCCAGTCGCACTGTCAGTTCCGGAAGCTAATCAACAACTGAATTTGCAGCAAGTTGCTGTCGATTGCAATAATTGGCCTCGCTATATTAAGAACCAATGTTGACTGGCAACAACTAATTAAGTACTCCCAGGCTGAGATTTCTACATAGAGGACTTTGTTTTAGATTTCTGCAGGTTAAATTCATCATTTAGAGTGTTAAAACTTGCCACTTATGCCGAGGAAGTCCTAGGATTCACTTCCGGTTTGGTGGTGTACATGTATTTGATGAAAACCTACAGCATTTCAACGTCTAGCTGATATTGGGCCCTCGATACAGATGGAGCATATTTTGTTGTAAAAAGTTTCGCGTTAAAGCACAAAGTTATGCATGCAAGATCAAGCTTAGGTTCCTGACAACTTCTAATCAATATTGTCGAAGTTGGAGTCGTGTACTACTGGGATGTTCAACCAAGTAGAATTTCTCTAATCTGGCTTTTACAGGAAAAGTTGAGTAAGTATTACTTTCACCAAACATATATAATGATCATCTGTGAGAAGTAAGCTGGTGATCAGGCCCAATTTCACGGGGAGCAACTTCAGAATACCCGGCCACTTATTTACATATCCCCTAAATGTTTTATAGAATGAAGCATACGAAAACAATAGAAACCATATTCATTGACATGCAAATAAGTGGCCAGGTATTCTGAAGTTTAGCCTTTCATGACAGCCATGTTGGACTGCAGTCACAAACAATAAAAAAATTATTTTTTTCATAAAAGTAGAGTTAAAGGACATTTGCGCTAATTGTTTATGCGCATCCTTACTGTGCACACAATTTAAGTCAATGCCATGCCATGTCATGCACAAGAAATCTTAGCTCATAAAGGGCTGGTAGCCTTTGCGTATTTACCTATCTGGTAGCTTGGATTGGTCGGTGACCCTCATATGTTTTTGATAGATAATTCCAGTGCAAAAGCTCTAGCATCTTAAGATTACTGTAAAGATACCTTAACTCTCATATCAAATTTAAGCTTTTAGAGCTGGCCATCTGATTATGCCTTTTATGTATAGTTTAAAAAACGAGCAGTAGTGTATTATCAGGTTTAAAAACTCGAGGCGAAGCCGAGAGTTTTTACACCTGATAATACACGTGCTGCGAGTTTTTTGAACGGCTTCAAAAACATTCTTTCAAAAGCGTGTCCCTTCGGAATTAAAACAACTGCACTTTTGTGCAAAGAGGAAATTAGCATACGAGAAAAACAAGTAGACTAGACTGATTAGCATACAACACATGTGCCACGTCTTCGACGAAGTGACCATTGCTTCCCGGCTCCTGTCGAAAGTTTTGGGATTTTATAGTTCTGAGGGAAAACATCTACTGAAAAATGCTATACTAAAGTTGTCAGGTACGGTACATAAAACGGCTGACAATTTTTTTTTCAGAGGTAGAGAAAGAGTAGAAATAAGCAGCTTGCATTTGCGAACCAGTCGCTTACCTGGCAATTTACACGAGGGCGCTGGTGTCATTCAAATAACGGCTCACTTGATAAACTGTTGGTTGTTTATTTTGTTGAGAAAATTCCAAATAGAATGGCGAAAGACCAGATTTCGTAAAACAGTACTGCACAAAAATATTCAAGTCACCATTTGTTGCACTTAGAATCCTAAACAATTACTACCCATATCAGTAATCTTTATATAAAGATTACGTGTGATCTTAATATAAATATCACGGTCCTTTTAAAATCATTCTCATTAAAAATTCAGCGATAATTGCCTTGTTTGCCCATTCAGCCCCGAACTCCCCTGTGACTGAAATCAAAGCGGCCACCAGGCTTTTCATAATGACCGTAGATTACCAGGTATAAAGGCTCATACACGTGATCGATTTGCGTCGTGTGATTGGCTGATATGCTCATGAATTATTAATGAGTTTTTGAATTTCCAATAGAATGAACTGTCAATTTTTATTACATAGTCCAAATGTGAGTGTCGGAATTGGTTTTTGAAAGCTATTTACAATTCAAAGCGATTATTATATTTTACTAATTTGAGTTGTGCTTGGGTTTCCGGAACCGAAGCGCGACAAAAATGTGTCTGCCTTTCCCATATTCAATTATTTTCTGTGAAAAGTTACAGAACATTAGTTTAAAAAATGTTTTAACATAGTGAGTGATCCTGCTGCCACTTCTGTTTATACATTGTACATGTATTACGCTGAAATATGCAGTTTTAAGTAGTTTTGTATGGAAAGCATGTGGGGTCAAGTATGAATCATTGTGAATTATTATATTTGAAAAATAATTACAGTATTATTATACAATGCCATTATGCATTATCTGAAAATAGACCAGATGATTTTTAAATATTCCAAGAAGGAAAATTAGAGTCAATAGATTTATATAATTTGTTCATTGCTGTCTATTTCATAGCATTTTTTGCAATATTTTTGTCTTCATTCTTATACTTTCAATCAATATTTTTAGTTCGTCAGCCATGGCTGCCTCTTCTGGTCAGCATCTTGAACCTGACAAAGCCGGTTCAGCTTCCCAAAAGGTAAGCTACTGTGCTGCATACATGTTATATATCAAACACGAAGAAGTGTGCTTCATCAAATACATGTACATGTACCAAGAAGTTAGTTTGCAAGGATGACATAATTTAAGTGTTTAATTGTTTTTTTTTTTTAAGGAAAAATGCAGTAAATTATCCCATCTATGTAACTCCATGACGACATTGAAAAAATTATGATTAGACAAACGTTAGTAATTTTCTTTCAATGGAACTGATACAAAATGTCGTAGATGTGTACCTGACTGACTTGGCATAATTGAGACATTTTAGAATAAGCCAAATTGTCCGCATTAAGAAGGTTAACTTTGTATTAGATTGTTTTAATCCGCCGTACGGTAAAAGATAGCGCAGCGCACGGGACTCTGGGTAAATCGGCCAAATCAATGTAAGCAATACTTTTGTCGATACCAGAAGCGTCATGAAAATGTAACTTGTTTTCGCACGAAAACAATGCCTTTTAAGTGCATCGTTGGGGTTGTTCCCACAAAAGCTGGGTTCACAAGACCCTTAAGTTTCACAGTTTCCCAAAGGACGAAAAAATGAAGCGAAAGTGGGTATCAGCTTTGAGTTTGAGGACGAGATGTTACAAGTGGGCGGCGAGCTATCATGTGTGTAGCGCGCATTTTCACGGCGGACACTTGTACGGATCCAACAACATCCCGGCCATTTTTCCTAGACGGGACCTAAAAACTGGTGAAATTGTGTGGCCAGTTGATATCTCTCACCTCCTGGCAGAAAAAGGTTCAGAGGAAAAGAAATACCAGAGCAATGACACGGTGAATGGGTGCTGGAAGTCGTACAGTCCAGCTCTAGTAGCGAAAGTCCAATCGAGGCGAGCAAGAAAACACAAATAGCCCCCGAATCTGTTGACCTACAAACGCCTACTGTCACAGAAGAAGTCAATAAAAAGAAGTGTGAATGTCAGCAAGAGATCGATAGGTTGTTGGAGCGTATAAGAAAGTTAGAGGAGCGTAGAGAAATTGAGAGGTTTGGAGTTTGCCGATTTATGGCTTTCAAGTCGGACATGAGATTTTACACTGGACTACCTGATTACCAGACCTTTGTTGCTCTCCATAATTTTCTCAAACCAAGACCGGGCTTCTCACTTAATTACTACAATGGATATTCAAATGTTTCTAAAGATCCTACTTATGTTGTGTCTAGAGGAAGGCCTCGAAAACTATGTGACATGGATGAGTCGTTTTTGACAATGATAATTACTGGAGAAAGACCTGGCCGATCGTTTCAACATCGCCCAGCAGGAGGTGTCAGAAATATTTGCAGCCTGGATTGATCGCATGTCTGACTGCCTTGGGAAACTTAGCTTTTTAACGGACCGGGAAACCATGAAAAGAAATTTACTGAAATGCTTTAAACCTCATTATGAGGACGTTCATTTAATTATTGATTGTACTGAACTTTATATGGAGAAGCCATCACAAGTGATTCAACAAATTGCTACCTGGTCTGAGTACAAGGGCTACAACACTGGGAAAGGTTTGATTGCCATATCACCACTAATGCTACCAGTCTTTGCATCAGACATCTATCCTGGTAGCAAGTCTGATGAAGAAATTTTATCAGATAGTGGAATCTTGTCCTTTGCACACCAAGGAGACAGGTGGCTTGCCGACAAAGGCTTTATTGTTCAGCACATTTTAGATAACTGGGGGGTCAGAGTAGAAACACCAGCCAAGTTGGAGGGAAAGAAACAGTTTTCCATGGAAGAGGATATTCATAATCGAAAGAACTTGCAAGTGAGGGTCCACGTAGAGAGGGGAGTCAGACGAGTTAAGGTGTTCAGAATCTTGCGAGGGAATATCCCTCTTCGCTATGTACAGCTAATATCTAAATTGTGGAAGGTATGTTGCTGGCTCACTGCTTTCTTACCACCTCTTATTAAGGATGAGTTACTGGGAGTTACTGGATGACACAAGAGAAGAATAGGCATTGTCTGCTTGTTAGCTTTAAATCAATTCAAATTGTACCAAAAAAAATTCTCCAAATAAGAAAATAGGTTTTCCTAATATCGTACTTATTCAAATAAGCACCCACCTTCGAATAAGTTACCCACTTTGAAAAAGCATCCACCCTGAAAGCCCAAAAGATTAATAAGGCCCCCCCTCGAATAAGCGCCCACCCCCTGCACCCTCACTCCAAAACCCCTTTTGTATAAGCCCAACGTGAAGAGGAGCATCAGTTCTGATCCATAATTGGCTTAAAATTTAATTTTTTTACTGACAGTTCAGGGTTCAGTTTCTAAACACAGTCAATGAACTGTTTAAGCTTTGTTCATGTTCAATCTTCTGAACTTTGTTTTGTTGGGTTGAAGCGAAATAAACTTGTTATCCTTAGTTTTGATATATTTACATTCTCTTAAAATGTCCTTACTTGCTCAAAAATGTTGAAAACATAAGCGCCCACTCTCGAATAAGCACCGACCTTGAATAATGAAATAAGCACCCAGGGCGCTTATTTGAATAAATAGGGGTAAGCGACAACTTTCACAGATGGTTCATATAGTGTGTAAAGCTGAATGCTAATTAAATTACTTCAGAGATTCCTGGTGAAGAGAAATTAATTATTAATTAACCTGAGGTGGTGGGGAAGATGTTAAAAATTAATTACCACATCTATTTTTTTTTTGTGGGTGGGGGGGGGGGGCACCTTAATTTGAATTACCAAATGATTTTCCAAAATGCTGGATATTGTGTCAAAAGATTGCATTTAATTTATTTAGACATTATTTGCACTTTTACTGGAGTTATTATAAGAGAAAATAGATAATACACTAATTATATACAGTCAAACTTGAGAATATATGTACAAAGTATTTAAACAATTTTTCAGGAAAACCAAATATTTGTTGCATGGAATATTTATTTACTGTAAGAAAAAGTGAACAATAATTGTTGGACAGTAAAACATGATTGTTTTTAAAAAAAATTCAGTTAATTTATAATTTAAATGTGTACATAAGAGCAGTAATTTATTTATTTATTTATTTGCTTTACAAGAATATAAATTTATGTACAATGCTGATAATGATTAATTGGTAAGCTGAACCCTAACAGCATTCGACAATTCCAAATAAATAGAAGTACAAAAAAGAAATAAAAATCTGCTAAAATTGTTAAATTGTCAAGGATTGTCAGTTATAACTTAGGTACACAACTATTGGGGCAGAGTGTGAGATTTCAATAATGTTTCTTTACAGCGGTGGATCCAGGATTCATGGAAGGGGGTGCTGTTAATTACAGAGGTTCTATTAAGAAACTCAAGAAAGGTTGGGGGGGGGGGGGTGCAAAGATTATACTTAAAATCTAGAGAAAAGTAATTAGAGAAAAGAAGTTTGGCCCTAACCCCCAAATTTATCACCCCTGTATTCTCCCTTGAATTACAAATGAATTTCTTCATGCACAAACTGACTTCACAGCAGCTTTGTGCGAGACTCGGAGCATTTGCCCACTGTCTGAGGGCAAGCATTTCAAGTTTATTAGCATACTGGTTGTTATGGCAAATATTTGTTAAGGTCTTGTTGTCAAGAATTGCACTGCAAACTTGGAGAAACAAATTAAAAAAATCAATATTTTTGCCTATTAAGAAGTACTTAGATTTCTTTGATTCGGAAACAAAGGATTGAATGAAGGATGCAGGCATTGCTGTTTGCACACTGTTGTTGACGTTGAACCTAACAAACATGAGCTCAAGTAACTGCATTCAGTGGCTCTGTACATCCTTCGGCACGCGTCTTTACCTCCAGTAAACACAGCCCAGATGGTGCAGTTCTGCTTCCAGTCTTCATGTCCATCAATGTCTTGGATGTCTCCCCCTGGAATGTCCTGTCTAGTGATGCTCCAAACCGTCTGTCCAAATTTTTTGGTCTTTGAAAATGCTTAACCCTCTGTGATATGCCTTTTGTCGTTGGTCTGCCTGAAGAAATCTTCAACAGCTGCGTGGGTTAGGGCAGGGACGTTTTGTAGTGAGGTCGTCCAGTTGTTCGCGGGGATTCCCTCGCCGTCGAGTAAACTTTGCACCAGATTCTCAAACTCGTTTTGGCTTTGTTTTCTTTTTTGTTAGGACACTTCACCCTCTGCAGGGTCCACCAGCAACTTCTTGTCCCAGCCATATTTGATGTAGACCTGAATTCTTTATGGTAACAAATAGGAAGAACCTTGTCAAATTCAAGTGTACTTAATGGTTGTATTGGTCATCGAATTGCAACAGTGAAACAAGTAGCAAAGACACTTGAAACTTACTTCTTTTGTAGCTCTTTTAAGGTCAGGTCGCTTAAATTTCTACATCCCCTACACTTCAACCACCTTTTCGCTTCCACCTTAGTTAAAAGTTCGACGTCTTTCACTAATTTAGCACCGTTAATTTCACTTTCGTCTAGCTCTACGCACCGACCTTCGTGACCCATGGCCATGTTTGTTGACATGACCTTGACCCGATTTGGTCGATTTACCCAGAGTCCCGCGCGCGGCGCCATCTTTTTCCGTACGGCGGATTGGGACAGGAAAAACTGTCTGTTGTCCATATTAAGTGGATAAATTTTAGAGAAAATGTATGGGCGTTTGGCCAGGACCAAGACAATTGTCCATAATAACGGGGTGTCCTTATTAAGCTGGTGTCCATAAAGTGGGGTTTGACTGGATTGTTATTATTCATTAGTTATTATTCATGCTCTTTTCACTGAAATATCTTTAATGTTTCAGTGTGCCTGGTGCCCAGGTCCTTTTTGGGTGTGGGGGCTTGTGGCTTAGTTCCGGGCAGTGCCAGCCATGGGGGTGGTCTTCCATCATAGTGCTGGGATTGTAGTGCCTTGCCTTTGAGTCTAGACTTACATGTTTGTTGTAAAGTTAATTAAAATTGAGAAGCACTGTTGTCTTGGACTTTTCGATTGGGAATTTTTTTAGTTCAATATATATGTAGGATCTTTTGACAGTGAAATATTTATTTATTTAAGAACTGTCCTGACTGAGGCTTTTTGTTTGTTATTTGCAGATTGATAATCCTGAGATCAGTGTTGCAACCACACCACAAGAAGCAATTGGACAGAATGTTTCTTGTCCTAACAGGCCAACCCTGAAAGTTACTCTTCTTGGCGATGAGTGGAATTCATCTGCTGGTGGTTTGTCTACAATAAACAGAGAACTTGCAATTCACTTTTCAAAACATCCCAAAGTGGAAGTAAGTTTGTTAGTTCCTGAGGGAGCTTGTAAGGATGAGGATAAAAGAGCAGCTCAGAGTTGTGGAATTACTCTTGTTGATGCAAAGCGACGGCCAGCCTACGATCCTCTTGATTGGTTAAGCTTTCCACCTCCAGACCTCACCATGGACATTGTTGTTGGCCATGGTGTTAAACTTGGCCGGCAAGGACAAGTCATAAGAGACTCTTCCCGATTTCACAACTGTAAGTGGGTGCAGGTGGTACATACGGCTCCAGAAGACCTCAGTAAGTACAAAAGCTATGCTGATCCCATTTCTAAAGGTGAAAGAAAACATCAGGATGAAGTTGACCTCTGTAAACTTGCAGATCTTGTTGTACCTGTTGGACCCAGACTGGAAGAGTTTTACTCTTCATATTTACGACGCTGCAAGAAAGATCAGGATGTTTTTTCAGTTACTCCAGGACTTTTTGTTAGGGAATTTGGGGATTTAGAACAAGCTCCTAACGAGAATGCTGATTTCAAGGTGTTGATTTTTGGTCGTGGTGATGATGAAGATTTTGAACTTAAGGGGTACAACATTGCAGCTGAAGCATTTACTGATCAGCGGTTGAAACAGAAACCTTATCAGCTTATTTTTGTGGGTGCTCCTGAAGGAAAGCAAGGAGAGGTAAGGCAAAAGCTTCTTCAATGTGGCATTGCTGAAGAGCAGCTGACTGTCAGAAAGTTCATACAAAGCAGGGACAGAATGAAAGACTTGCTGTGTGAAGCTGATCTTGCCATCATGCCATCCAAATCAGAGGGGTTTGGTCTTGTTGCCCTTGAGGCCTTGTCTGCTGGTTTACCTATTCTTGTGGGTAGAAAATCAGGATTTGCCAAAGCATTGAAGACTGTTCCTATTGGCCATTCATGCATAGTTGATTCTGATGATCCTACAAAGTGGGCAGAAGCAATTGAAGCTGTTTGTGTCAGACATGGAATGCGGCTTGAAGAGATCAAAACACTGAGAGCATCTTATGAAAAGAAGTTCAGTTGGAAGCAGCAATGTGAAGCCCTTGTGGAGAGGATGTGGAGATTGGTTCATGGTATAGTCCTTCTATTTTTACTCTAATATTATTTTGTAATTTTTATTGTTATTATTATTTTACTAAACTATGTTTATGTAATACAATTTTTTTTTTATTTTCTCTTTTCCATGACTTGCAAATGGAAATGAAACTGTTTGATTTCATTTATTTATATTCTCTTATACTGTACACTGTACATGTAGTTTGTGAACTGTTGATATGTTCAATTTATAACCTGTCAAACCACCCCTTATAATAAGACTGAAGGTGAATGTATGTTCCCCTTTTTTGCAGTTCTTTAATAACATGTACACTGTAGTGTCCTGTCAAGTTCATTAAAAAATGAATGTTTCAAGTTTCAGGTTCATTCAGGTTGTTTTGTTTGTACAGAATACAATACTCATCCAGTCTGCCATGCAGGGTTCAACATCTGGGGAGACTCTCATACATGTATAAAAACTGACAGGAGTCCTTGTTGTACAAAATACAATACTCATTAATTTTGGTCTACCATGCAGGGTTCAACATCTGGGGAGACTCTTATATAAAAACTGACAGGGGTGCTTGTTGTACAGGATACAATACTCATTAATCTTGGTCTACCATGCAGGGTTCAACATCTGGGGAGACTCTTATATAAAAACTGACAGGGTTGCTTGTTGTACAGAATACAATACTCATTAATCTTGGTCTACCATGCAGGGTTCAACATCTGGGGAGACTCTTATATAAAAACTGACAGGGTTGCTTGTTGTACAGAATACAATACTCATTAATCTTGGTCTACCATGCAGGGTTCAACATCTGGGGAGACTCTTATATAAAAACTGACAGGGGTGCTTGTTGTACAGAATACAATACTCATTAATCTTAGTCTACCGTGCAGGGTTGAACATCTGGGGACTCTCATATAAAAACTGACAGGGGTTCTTGTTGTACAGAATACAATACTCATTAATCTTGGTCTACCATGCAGGGTTGAACATCTCGTAGGGAGACTCTCATATAAAAACTGACAGGGCTCCTTGTTGTAACTTTTAGGGGTCAAAATTTGTAGATTGGTACTGCTTAGGATGCTAAAATCTACAATGTAAAATGACCAATGTAAGAATTATCATGCTATCTTTTAATAAGGATATTGAACTGAAAAGATATGACAGGAACTGTATATGTTGTTTTAGAATTGCTATCTCTATTAGGGCTAAAAAATCCATTGAGCCATGAACATCAACCAAGATTCTGGTACCTTTTAGGGTGTTTTTCAAAAAATTTCCAATGAACACCCCCATTACCGTTTAGCTTTGAGAAACTTGTGTACCAACACAAACGATCCAACGGAAAATCAATTGCCACAGATGTACTAGAGAAAGATTAAAGTTTCAGATGAGGTAAGTTTTATGGAAATCGGAGCTGCCAAAGCAACGTTATGATGTCATTCCCTGTTTTACATAATACCGAATAACTTGTCATCAAGAGATAATTTTGAAAAACGCTCTCTGAATCTTCGACCTAACGTACTTGTCCTAAGGTCTACAAAATTGTACAAATTTATATGGAAGCGTTTTCGAGAAAATTTCGACTGAAGTTTTAAGGTTTTAAAATACAACAAAAACAAATATGTCTACAAGGCTTGATGAAATAATATTTTGGTCTTAAATGAGTGTTATACCATCCAAATACCTTAGGTGAAAATCTCAAGGAAATTGCTCCTTTTGAATTTCAGAAATATTGGCTTGAATGTGAACTGGCCTGGAGTGTTATTTCGCTTTTATATCAAAAATTGACCCTACACTTATTATAACTGTCACGAATTAAAAAGCGATCGATGAATTTTTTTTAAAACTTAGTATTCATAAAGATTAATTAATGTTTAATACAATCTCCAAGTTTCAAATTCATTGAATTATTCTAAGGCTGTCAATTTTTAGCGCCAACTCAGGGAAATATCGAACTGATTTTTGTGCTTGTGGCTTGTTGCTTCATTTTGCATTTGCATTGTATGAAATCGCCATGGAATTGTAGCTTTCAGTACATCATGAATTTATGTAACACTTAAAACAAAGCAATGAAGTGTTTATGAATTAATTATGCACTGAAATTTACAATTGCATGGCGATTCGAGACAATGGAGACGCATAATCAGAGCAACAAACCACTTTCGTGAAAATCAACTCAATATTTTCCTACGTTGAGGCTGTAAATTGACAGCCTTAGGACGTTTTAATAAATTTGAAACTTGGCAGTTGTATTGAATGTTAATTAATCTTTATGAGGACTAAGTTTTAACAAAATTCATCTATCGCTTTTAAATTCGCGACCATTTTAAAAAGGGTAGGGCCAATTTTTGATAAAAACGCGAAATAACACTAGAGACCAGTTCATATTTATGCCAACGTTTATAAAATTTAAATGGACGATTTCGCAGAGATTTTCACTCAAGGTATTTGGATGGTATAAAATTCATTTAAGACCAAAATATTATTTCATCAAGCCTTGTAGACATAAGTTTTAATAACATTTCAAAATTCTTTTGTTTTTGTTGTATTTTAAAACCTTAAAACTTCACTCGAAATTTTCTCGAAAACGCTTCCATAGAAATTTGTACCATTTTGTAGACCTTAGGACAAGTACGTTAGGTCGAAGATCCAGAGAGCGTTTTCCAAAATTATCTCTTGATGACAAGTAAATCGGTATTATGTAAAACAGGGAGTGACGTCATAACGTTGCTTTGGCAACTCCGATATCCATAAAACTTACCTCATCTAAAACTTTAATCTTTCTCTAGTACAGCTGTGGCAATCGATTTTCCGTTGGATCGTTTGTGGTGGTACACAAGTTTCTCAAAGTTTAAAGGAATCGTCTCTCAAAAACTAGGCTTTTACACAAGTTGCTCGGCAACTTTTTGGCAACTTTTGGCCTTTCAAGCAACTTTTGAGTAGAAACTGATTTTTCTGAGTTGATAAAAAGCAACTTTTGAGCAACTTTTCAATGAAGCATTGACATGGAAATTATATGGAAATATTGTGAACAAAGAATCTTATTCCCAGAAGGTTTGAATTGGGTACAACAATGCGTTAGCCGAATTTGTCTATTGCAGCATTGGAGATTTGAGCAGGTTTTGGAGCATTTTATAATATTTACAGAACTAGTGAATACTTTTTAACGGTTCGCACGATTTGCAATCGGCTTATAATTCAGATTTAGCAAGCATTGGGAAGGCTTCTACCAGAAATTTGGGTTCGTAGATTGTTTAGACAAAGAGCATGAAGTATTTAAAATTTTAAGAGAATTTTAGGGCTAAATTTTGATGGCGTTAATTCTTCCGAATTTCTGCTCCAACGATTTTGCTGAAACTTGGTAAGGACATGTATTAAGTCAATGTAAGCTGATTCCAGAAATTTAACACAAATATAACGGCAAAATTTTTCACAGGGTGCGATTTTGTTCAAAAAGTGTGGTTCATTTAAGCCCGATTATCACTAAATATATTTTTTCCCATGAAAATCGAATTCTATCATATTATTGCTAGGTAATAGCGGTAAGTGTTCGCAAAGTTTTAGAAGCATCGCTTTAGAGGCGGAAAAGTAATGAGACAAAGTTTGGCATAGACGAGTGCGCCCTAAATAACAACGGAGCCACCTTAAAGCGTATTAAAACAAACCAATGTGTCATACCATCTACGTAATTAAAAAAAATTACTCACTTCCATTCGCTCTCCAAAAATTGTTTCCACTTTTCAACTGAAGTGAGGCATCTTCGAGCAGCTAAAAAAAACGATTTTCTTTCTTTTCCACGGGAAATGATTATTATTTTCGTTCTTTGGACATAATAAACTACATGTACTGAAAAGCAAAGGAAAAAAATACATTTCATAGGCACTTTAATTGATGTTGCTTTGTTACAGGCCCTACCAATGAAAATGGGACAATGCCAATTGAACAGCTGCCTGCAGTGTTACACACGCCAGACAGCCAACAGCCTTCAGATTTTGGAAGACCAACAACCAACCAAGAGCCTTCAGGTTCAGAAAGAAATGAAGAAACCAGTGCTTCTGCATCTGTGAGTAACAAATCTTGTGAGATGCAGAGTAAGGCAGGCGTTTCAAGGTTTACTACTGATCCAGGTACAGATGAAATACAGTGTTTTAGAAGTGCTTCTTTCCAACATTGACTATGCAGTTATAAATGTACATGTTGGCACCTTTTTTATTATATGTTAGGTACATGTACTTAAAATTAATTATATTTCCATTTTTTATTAGTAAATAATGATGTTGGTTAGTTTTAACATTTATACAGTGTATATAAAAAATTGCTGTAATTATTTTACATTCATCTAGTTTTTGCATTATATTTTTTTGTAAATTATTCATTAAATGAAACCTCTCTAACCCAGTCCCTCGCAATCCATGTTTATGTTGTGGGTCAAAATTTTCCTTGGTTCAAAATTTTCTTTCCTTTGTTTAAAACTCATCATACATTATACATTTTCATACCCAAGAACAAAGGAAAAGAAAATTTTGAACCAAGGAAAATTTTGACGTACAACATATATTTAAATTGTAAATCTACTTCAAGTTTTTTACTTCATTTACAAGCACATTTTAAATTTTCATTTTATCACAATCACTAAGATAATATCAAACACAGGCTCCATAGTTTGGGAACACAGTTTATTGACTAGCAGAGCAACTAATGAAAAAATCGTACGAGGCGTCAATAAACTAAAAAAGGCCGAAAATCCCAAACAATGGAGGCTGTGAAAGATTTGATAATAATAAGAAAAAAAAATTGGATAAATTTGTAATGACAGGTTATATACTGAACTAATGGGGTAGCTTAGGTACCTAATGTATTGGCGATAGCAGTAGCCATGCGATTGGCGGCAAGTTGCTTTTGTTGAGCAGTCATTTCTAAGTAGATTAAATAACAGTCACTGCTCCAATCGCCTTGTGCCTTGATCAGTTCGGATGGCACTTGAGATTCGAAGGCGAAGGTGGCACTGCCCCGTCTGAAACTATGAGGCGAATACTTAGTAGAGTCTAAACCAATTGCGCGCGTAACTTTAGTAAGAAATGAGCTAAAATGGGAATAAGTAATGGGGTGAAAAGAAGTAGCCGACCGCACAGAAAAAAGCGGTGCATCGTGTGGGACGTCATTAATACGTAAATGATTTTGGAGTGCAGCAACGGGGCATAATAAATTGCCTGGAATTATTGGTAATGGCAAGGAAAATGTGCGTTCATGAAACTGAATGGTCTTAGATGCCCTAACAGTGACATAAGCAAAAGAGGCGTCGAAACGAAGATGAGATCGCAAGATAACCTTGGGCGACGATTGTGAAGCACGATCTACTACTAAATTAGATTTACGTAGAAATGAATAAAAAGCAACTAAGAACAAAGCCCACATGGCAGCTTGAAGGGGATTAGTTAAGTCAAATAGTAATCTATTTCATAACACTCTTATTCATGTTCAGTTGAGATAAGATATGGGGATAATATTGCTCAGCGGTCTAAGCCAAGCTGGAACAGCTTGGCTTAGGGTAGCAGTGTTTTATGACCCAAGCGAATTTTCGGGGTGGGTGGGTGGGCCGATCCTTCCTTCACTGCTCCGCTGGCTGAAAACTAAGCACGAAAGGAGTGTTATTCTGCTTGAACTCAGTATTTATAGTCTTACAACACCCTTGTGCACATGCCTGCATGCACTGAGTTGCTAGGAATGTGTTATTTTCACGTGTCTCATTTTCGCATATCATTACGAGTGTTATGAATAGTAATCTATTTCATAACACTCTTATTCATGGCAAACGGCGAGTACATACAAAAATTGCAGAACTAAACGAGCTTAATAGCTGTTGACAGTCGTTTGGGTGTAAGATACAGCGGCAAAACCACAAAGGCGTAAAATTGAAAAACAACAGGAAACTACACACCCATATGAGACCCAAATACCGACACCATGTAAGCCACGTGTAAAGGAATAAACAGTGGACAAAACCCTACCACGTGTTGGGAAAACCCCACTAATCGTGAAAACGAAAGAAAACTAAATTCCACCCCGGCAAATAAATATTCGGATCGAGTGAAAGAAAAATGCAAATCCGCTACAAAGGGGCAAAAATAATATCCCCGTGCACCTGATAAACAAGAATGCCGCCGTAACAGCGAAGCAGAAACCCGTGGGAAAAGGCATCATAACACGCCCACGAAAGACTCTGAAAATTCTGGCTACGCAAAATTAAACTTACCACCACACCGAGGAAAATAACCTGACCCTTAAGCATGCTCCCAAAGTAGTGAAACACAAAAACCCAAGAAGAACTGAGAAAATTACCGGTTTACCACGAGTTCATTCTGTGCTTCGTTCGTGTTGTTCTGAGCGAGCTGTGGAGCAGGCACCGCTTCCCTTGCTGCTTGTACTGGAGGGTTTCCAACTGGTGGAGCTCGGACCCGGTTCCCAGGGTTTGCCAAATGTTGTGGAAATTGTACTTCGGGCGCTTCAGCCATGAGACAGAAAGAAAATTCGCGTGGGTCAAAAAACGTAAAAAGAGATCCTTCCTTCACTGCTCCGCTGGCTGAAAACTAAGCACGAAAGGAGTGTTATTCTGCTTGAACTCGGTATTTATAGTCTTACAACACCCTTGTGCACATGCCTGCATGCACTGAGTTGCTAGGAATGTGTTATTTTCACATGTCTCATTTTCGCATATCATTACGAGTGTTATGAATAGATGCGCGATATTACGTAACAGGCGAGGCATAATAGGCTCCTTACGCACGACTGCTAATCCTAAATGTCGTTTTGCGCCCCGCAATAATAACTTATACCGATAGTCGCTATCCCATGTCAAATCGTGCCCCAGAAGCCTATGCATATGTTTAATGCTGCTGAGATGATTCAAAATAGTACCATAAGTGCGGCCAAGTGACACGAGATAAGCAACATATCGGGTGATCAAGGAAACTGTAACTGGAAAAGGGACAGAAGAAACCGAGGAGCAAAAAGTCAAAAAGCTCTTGTTATGGGAGTTCAAATTCTTCTGACTTGAGTCTGCATAAGCGGAGTCGATTAAGCGATGTCCCAGTAAATCCAAAGCTTCAATATTGGGAGTGTGGTGCAGCGTCTGACCGGGAGCCTGACGTCGACGGCCTGCAACAGAACAGAGAAGAAACAAACGAGATTATAAAATGTCAAAGTCCAAGGCTTGGCTGTTCGTTTCTAGCATTCGAAAATTGGTGTTGTGCTGGTTTGCAAGCTCATAGAACCTCCTGGAGAAAGGTCCGTGGGAATCCCAGCGACTCAAGCAGTCCGCGAACACATTGTGAATTCCGGGAATATGAATGACTTGCAGCTCGAGATTATAACGAGCGGTCGTGAACCAGAGCTGACGTAAACACCTCTGCATAAACGAGTCCTGAGTACGGCCTGAGCATATGACCTGAACTGCTGCGTCGTTGTCACACGAAATCTGGAATTTGCAACCGGTGAGATGAGGAGCCCAGAACTTGACAGCCATCACGAGTACGTATAATTCTAAGGCGTTGATATGCAATGACAGTTCCTCAATGTGAGCGGGAAACGGAAATGAGAGGCATTCATCGAAACACGTGGCGTCACCGCGATGCAGAGAAGAGTCACATGTAAATAAAATGTCTTGGAACTCACAAGTACGAAATTTAATCAAGGAACAACCGTTAAAATGTTTCAAAAAAGTCAACCACCAAGTGATGTCCAAACGCATATCACTAGTAACGGAAAAACGATGCCGCTTGGAAGATAACCCACGAAGACAGTTCAACAAGCGTGACATGAAGACTCTGCCCGGCTTAACGCAAGCTGTGACGAACGAAAGCTTTCCCAGTAATACTTTTAATTGGCGTTTAGTAAAAGTAGTAGAATGTATCCACTGTTGTAATTTGGAATTGAGTTCATTAACCCTGTCCTCGGGAACTTCTAAAGTCATTATGACAGTGTCAACGAGAATTCCCAAACAAATCATCCGTGTCGAGGGGGGACAGTCTTTTTCCGGCGATGATTGCAATCCGAGTTCGTCAAATAGTTCCTGAAGTCGCTCAAATGCTGTGCAAGCGAGAGAAGGTCGCTCGGCTCCGTAAAAATCGTCCAAGTAGACATCAGCGGTGTAACCTTCGGTAGTAAACACATGAATAACCGCCTGAGTAGTGCGCTGACAAATCATGGCCGAAGAACGCAAACCAAATGGACACCGGATATCGAAATATAAGGCGCCATTCCACATGAAGCCGAGATATTTATAATCTCTAGGATCGATCGGAAATTGGCGGTATGCGCGCCTTAAGTCTTTCTTGTAAATAAAACACCCCTGGCCTTTTGTCACAATAAATTCACAAAGGCGATCAATGCCTGGTAGACGAAGCCGAAATTCCTTGTCCAAATAATGAGTCTTAGAGATACCGCCGTTAACAGAAGCGGAGTGAGGGAAACTCAAATCCATTACCACACGACGCTTAGTGGAACCACGCTTGTTGACCGTTTGTAAAGGTGAAATAACTAGAGGTTGGGGTAAAGGATTGTAGTGAAAAGGCCCGGCTATCGCTGCAAATCTCAGTTCGGTATCCAAATAATGTTGTACGTCCTCTTGGTAAGAAAGTGCGGATGTATGGTTAGTGTCGGAGGAGGTCGGTACAATATTCGAGGTATAATTAATGGGCCAGCCATATTGTAGAAATGACACAACATCGCGATCGACATAATCCGCGAGATAAGCACGCCATACGCTGACGTTTAGCTGTGAAGGTACAGGAATTTGAGCGCCGAAGGCGTTAGGGTGCGGAGAGTTTAAAGCAAGAATATGAGCAATTACCGCTTTTACGGAGTGAGGTGTGTGGAGATCGTGGCTGGAAGAAATGACAGAAACGATTTGTGTATCCGTGTCCGTGTCAATATCCGAGTAAAGAATCGAACAAGCAGATGTACGCTGCGAAAACCGTCATTGATTCCCAGGAATCGGCATTTTTCGTTTAGGACAATGTAGCATTGGATGATCGGGAGATTTACACACCCGGCACATGTGATGAGTCGCATAACTATCCGAAGTGGAATCACAAGAGCAAGTGCCCTTGTAATTCCACGCCTGACAGCTCTTACTTTGTTCTCCATTATGCGGAGTTACTGAGGATTGGGACGCAGGCGGTGAACGAGTGGGTGTAGACTTTTGCACAGACGCTGTCGAGCGTAAATCCGAATGCTAAAAATACGTGGATGCCATTTCCCGTATCTCGCCAATGTGATCCCATTCGAATCGTCGTAGCTCTACTTGTTTTGCGATGTGTGAATAAAAGCCACGTACACTGGGCCACGAATAACTAATAGCCTTCAGCATAATTAATTCAAGGATAGCGTGCATGTGTTGTTTGGCATCTAGCTCGTAATTCCTCACCATCGAGAGGTAACCCGCGACAAAGGCGGGTAGCTCTAGAGAATTGAAATCAGAAACAGTCGACGTACCTGGAACGAAATCTTGAGGCCAATCGATGCTTCTCTTCTTCGCTGGTTCCTTGGGTACAGTGGTATTTTCGGTGTTTGGCTGAGAAGGCGTTGTTGTGCTTTGACGCAGCCGATGGACCTCCAATTCGAGTGCTAAAATTTCTCCTTCTGTAGTTTAACTAACTCTAACTCCTTGTCAAGAAGATTGTGTCGAGGCATGGCCTGTTGTGGTTCGGCAGAAGAGCATGTGGGTTCTTCTAAGTTCAACTGCGAGAGTTGTTCAAGAAACGAACGATGCGGAATGTCAAAATCCACTGCGGGAGAGGCTGCTGATTTGGCTTTAGCGGTGCGACGGCGGGTACCTGACATGCTAACTTAAAATTGAGATTGAGAGGAACGCTTGAGTTTGAGTTTCACGGTCGAGAGAGCGATCGTCTCGGATGAGATCGATAAGAACAAAACTAGCGAGCAACCTAGCTGGCGGATGGGGTGATCTGAAATTGGAGAAGTCAGCGTGGCTCTGTAAATGTTTGCTATATGGTAATTACCAATCATCACCCAAGTAATCATTGTACAATGACGGGCCAAGTGAAGACCTTATACTGTAATTATTTTATTATTATTGTTATTTATCATACAAGTATATATTATTTTAATTATTATTATAATGATTTATACTGATCAGTGACTTTGTCTTAATTTTCAGCCACTCAAACTATTACACACACATTACAAGTGAAAATTACCACCCAAGGCTTAAATGATCAACAGCAGGAGACATTTGATGAACATTTAATGCAGCAGGTGAAGTTCTACATGACAAACAACACCCTTTATACATCTGAAGGACTGGGTGCATTCATTCAGTATATAACAGAGTCTCGCAACTTAGCTTTAAAAGGACTCAGGAAAGGTTGTTTTGAAATACTTCTTCAGTGCCCCACCCTAGAAAGCCTTGAAAGCCTGTGGAATGACTATTGTTCTGGTCACCTCAATAAAGTAGCTGAGAGATACCTAGTAACTGATGAAATTAAGAGGAAACTCAACCTGGAGACTGTCAGACTAAAGACAACTATAACAGAAGAGAACTACTTGATTTGCAAGAAGGCTCTTATGGAAACATCAGGTGAGTCTGATTTTACAGGCTTAATAATTAAGCATAAGAGCAAAGTTTCAGCGCTTCAAGCTCAGGAGCAATTTTTATGCCTGAATAGTGCCGAGGAAATAGAATATCTCCTGTCATGACACCTTTAACATTTTAAGTAAATCTCTGTTATTTAATACATCTTTGAGAATACGACCCAGGCTTTTCCTTATAGTTCAATTTTAAGCTCTTGAAAGTGACCACCCAAGAGAAACTTACAACTGAAAGGTTGAAATCCGTTCCTTCTTAAAATAGCAGTAATGTTGCTAACAGTTAGTACATGTACATTGTATGCTGTTATCTGTTATTAGAAACACTTGGCGTGCTGCAAGCTCCTGATTGAAGCGACCAACTTCTGTAATAATGATTGCTTACAAGTCTTAACCAACCAGCTCTATTAATAGTTACTCAACTCCTGAGGGGGTCATTCATGAGAGATTCAACTTTTTTACTGTATTCACAGTGGGCCAATTTGCCTGGTGCCCATTCTCTAATAGAACCCTGGAGTGGTTCTGGCAGTTTAAAAGTCAACAGCTGCTTAATATAAAATTAAATTTATTTATTGCATGATGTGCAAGTGCAGTTTCTTATTGTCATTATGGACTAGATTTTCATCCTGAAAACTTATCTCATGCAAATTTGACAAAAACAGTAGCTGCTGTACATTGTAACTTTGTTGTTACAAGTGCACTGAAACCTGATGATCATTTTGTACTTTCAAATATGTGCATATGAGCACAATGGATGCAGCACTTGTCCTCCCATTTAGAGCAGCTTTTAATTGAGTGCTGAAAGGAGGTTCACAATTACTTTTGCATTACTATGCTTTGTGATTGGGAAAAAAATTGTCACTTTCTCATGCCCAACCAATTAAAACCAATTGGACTTGCTTGCAAGCGTTTTCCTGCACTTGGCTCCAGCTAAATGAGTTAATTTTACTTTTTGTGATTGGCCACAATCATTACTTTTTGGTTTTGGTTTTATAACAATTTAGTGAAAACTGTTCTACATGCGGGCCAATTATCAGGATTCGTTAAAATCAATGATTTGTTCACTGCTCTGCCTGTACGTTTTGTTAAACATTGTAAATTGTGAAACAGGATAAGATTACATGACCGTGTCCACAAACGTTTACGAGATTTACAATTAAGACGGAACCAAGGCAGTTGCTCGGAACCATTTTACCCAACACATGACAGTTTGTAGCCTTTCTCTACTTTCTCTGTAATTGTTTTTTCTTTTATGATTTTATTGTCTCATCATCCAAGTGTTGTAGCATCCACACTTTATATTCCAATTCTGGATATCGTTTCATAAAGAAATGATAGAAAAAATGCACTTAATATATTAACCGTTTCACAAAACCAGGTCTCCATTATGAAGTAAATTATTGTTACTTTTTTTGTGGAGAGTAAAACCCTCATAAAAATTCCCTTACAATATCTTGGCATACTTTTATACATTGTTACGAAAGGACTAATTTCTTTACAAAGACTTTAAGATGGTTTAATGATTGTCACAATACAAAGATACAACTTTCAAGTTAGCAAAGTTTATCCAACACACTTGAAGACTCTATTCCATCCGAATTGCCAAATCTCCATAAGTACAGACTGTATCTATTGATTTCATTGTCAGAGAAATATTTTATAATACACTTGAAAAAACCTAAGTTATTTGCACAGTACTGTATTGTGGCATACTAAATATGTAATAGCATAATTCAGATGACCGATTTTAGTTTCATTGTCATTTTTCCATTTTTGTCCCCTTTCTTTTGTTTAAGTACTATCTGTACATGTACATTGTAGGTCTCATGTAAAATTTGTTATTTATATCCTATAAGGTAGATATGATTTGTAACTTTTTAAATCTCGTGTAAGTCTTAGCTCAATAGCTCAATAGCTCAGTAACCTGTGATTTGTAAATGTGGTATTATTGTACAGATTAAATACAGAGTTTAAAAAATATATAAATTATATACATCTTGGCACGTTAGTGTAGTTCAGCAGCCTGGTGGATGGACATAGAGAAAGAACAAATAGTTCAAATTTAGTTCACATTTTAGTGCACATTTAACCTTTCAAATGACAAACCAGTAATAATGACCTTTGAATTATTAATATCAGTACTTTTCAACATACATAGAGTTGATTAAGCAAAAAAAAAAATTGGGGTCAAGTGCACTTTAACATTTACTTTTATCACTTAAACCTATAATGGATCTTCTTATTACTGAAAGGATTTTGTTATTTCCTCACAGTTTCTTTTACATTTGTACCTCATTTTTGGCTACACTTACTTTACACTCTTGGTCTTTTTCTGACATCATGGTGGAATTTAATAATATAATCTGTGATGAAATACATTGTGTATCGATATCATTTATATCTATCTATGTTTTTCACTCGGTTATTTTCCTTTTAGAATCATCCCATGCATATGTAATTTAAAAGTGTCAATGTTCCTTTTTTTCAGGCCCTTCTAATGAAAATGTGGGCGTGCCAAACTTAGAGTCCTTCGTTGAAAAGCTGCCTTCTGTACACACCCCAGACACATTTGTTTGTCTTCCTTTAAAAGAACCTCTTTCTCCTGATGAAAAATATGAAAAGAAAGATCCTGGAATAAGTGAAGAAGTCGGTGCTTCCTCTTTGAGTAAAGAAATTTGGCCAGCTTGGAGTTTGCCACCAAGCATTTTAGAATTCCCTCCTGTCCCAGGTATAGTGGTGTTTTCTTTCATGCTTTGTGACATCATCTAAGTGTTAATATGTTCAGTTTGATCACTTTGAAACAGTAAGGTCGCCATGCATTATGAATTAACTTCTTGTTACATCATTTTGTGGAAAGTAAAACTGTAATATATAACTCGTACTTGATGCCTGTCACAGGTTACTTTAAGAATTAGCAGGCCTAAGGGGTCGCAATGTTCAGGTAGCCGCTACGTACTATTTACAATATGAGTGGCGATGTTGTATCGGATTTACAATCTCGAGCCGAAGGCGAGAGATTGTGAATCCGATACAACATTGCCACAAATATTGTAAAGTACTTATGATATTTTACACTCCATTGTTATGCAAACATTTTCTATTGTTTCTGAAAACCGACGTGGATAAGGTTATGTAACACACTGTTAATGAACAAGCTTTTTCTTTTTTAAACAACACCAACGTGGATTTGGTTATGTAACAAACTGTTAATGATCAAGCTTTTGTTTTTTTAAACAACACCAACGTGGATAAGGTTATGTAACACTCTGTTCCTGAATAACCTTTTCTTTTTTAAACAATAGTGTTTTGTGGGCGAAAAATCGAGACAAATTTGAATATTCACTTCGGTATAGCTGCTCAGCCAGAGGAGTCGTAACAAGCATGGCTCGTCCGTTTAGGAAACCAAAAAATCCTAAAGAGGATCGAGGAATCTTGGTTGAAAGAAACTGTTCCTCGTAATACTAGGAACAGCACTAAATGGAGTGTTAAAATATTTGAAGAGTGGCAGAATACTTGTAAAAATAAAGTAGCCAAAAACGAGTCGGTTGGATTTCCCTGCAATCTGTAATTTTGATATTCCAGATGACGTTCTAGCTAACATTACTTTGCCATCGTCATCAAGAAATTTTGATATTCCAGATGACGTTCTAGCTAACATTACTTTGCCATCGTCATCAAGTAATTTTGATATTCCAGATGACGTTTTAGCTAACATTACTTTGCCATCGTCATCAAGGAGTTTAATTTGCCAATGAATATTGTAAAGAATGTTGCAAGCAATGCAGTTTTTAACAACTGCACTATTAATTTCAATTTCAAGTAAAGTAAGGTACATTTGTAACAATAAAGCAGTTCAGTCAAACAATTAAATGTGGATTTTAATTGCGAGCTGTTCTGCATCGTTCATACAGAAAAATCTATTAGTATTCTGTTTATACAGAATACTAATAGATCTATTAGTATTCTGTATATACAGAATACTAATAGATCTATTAGTATTCTTTATATATACAGAATACTAATTAAGGTCATTATTTATTGTATTAATTCGTCAACCCCAACATTTCCCTGCTGACTGTTCAAACCCTCCCCTGCATTTAAACTACTTGGGATTATTATCGGGTATACAAGTATGTTCACGTGAACTTAATGCTGCGCAGAGATTGGAAAGAAACCTTATGAATTATTAATGAATATTATAATGTTGGATAGCCGTTTCTTTCGGGCAGCCAAAATACGTGAGAACTTGAAGGAAAAAAAAATAATGGTTAACACAACCGCGAGAATAAGCGAAGTCACTTAAATTCTCTTTTTCTCATTGATTCTTCGGCATTCTTGTATGGTAAAACAGAGACATGGAAACATCACTATAGTATTTTGGACCGTTACTTTCGTGGGACCGTTATGTTCGGTAAGGCCGTTACTTTCAGGAATCACTAGAAAAGTCCAAACATTAATTTTACTTTCGTGTGTGTGTGGGGGGGGGGGGGGGGGGTTACTTTCAGGAATTGCTAGAAAGGTCTGAACATTAACGTTACTTTCGGGTAGCCGCTACTTTCGGAACTCTACGGCATACTATATACTACATACTACATGTATATTGACTATATACTACATACTAGTGGTTCCTAATGGAAGGTAAAGTGCTGCGAGCAGATGGCCTAATTATAAAGCATCATATTTCTTAATTGCCCTAAAAAATGTTGAGAAATACCTAATGTCCAAAACTGATTGTAGTAAAGAGGAGGGAATATAAGTCTTCGGTGTCTTTTTGATTTAGGCGAAATATGTAGGCCAAATAAACTAACGCGTACAAGATGAAGAAGAACAAGACAACCAAGCTAAGAGTGAATAAAATTGTATGTCTTTTAATGTATATGTTTGCGACCACAATGCCGGGGTTGTTTAGCACATTGGCTACCGAGCGCATTCGTTCAGTTCGGTTTGTTTGCGACCACGATGGGCGGTTTGGCACATTGGCCACGGAGCGTATTCTCTCAGTTCGTTTTTCTGCGACCACAATGGGTCGTTTGACACACTGGCCACGGAGCACATTTGCTCAGTTCAGTTTGTTTGTCACAGATCAGAGCAAATCGGCTCAACTCGTGATTCGGTGTGTAGGTCGTTTTATGTCGCTCCTTTCACATGATTTGCAATCAACTATGCGTTGAAAGAAAAGACTGAACAACTCCTTAAGTGACACAGTAGCAAAGCAGTACAAATTATACTAACCAAAAACAGAAAGTTTAGAAAAATTCGTCCTACACGAACGAAGAGCTCGCAGAGAAAGCATGTGTTTGACCCAGCGTTGCAATGGTCAACTATGCTGTTGAACCGCACAAAAGCAAGGCAAATTAAATATGCGTAAAATGTCGAGAATCAAACCGGTATCTGAGTTAAATAGGACTGCTGCGAGCGTAGCGAGCAGCAACTACATGTATATTGACTATATGGGGGCCAAGGGCAAGGTATAGAGTTTGTCATACTATATACTACATGTATATTGACTATATTGGGGCCCAGGGCAAGGCATAGAGTTTGTCATACTACATACTACATGTATATTGACTATATTGGGGCCCAGGGCAAGGTATAGAGTTTGTCATACTACATACTACATGTATATTGACTATATTGGGGCCCAGGGCAAGGTATAGAGTTTGTTATACTATATACTACATACTACATGTATATTGACTATATTGGGGCCCAGGGCAAGGTATAGAGTTTGTTATACTATATACTACATACTACATGTATATTGACTATATTGGGACCCAGGGCAAGGTATAGAGTTTGTTATACTATATACTATATACTACATGTATATTGACTATATTGGGGCCCAGGGCAAGGTATAGAGTTTGTTATACTACATACTACATGTATATTGACTATATTGGGGCCCAGGGCAAGGTATAGAGTTTGTCATACTATATACTACATATTACATGTATATTGACTATATTGGGGCCCAGGGCAAGGTATAGAGTTTGTCGTACTATTTACTACATACTACATGTATAGTGACTATATTGGGGATCAGGGCAAGGTATAGAGTTTGTCATACTACATACTACATGTATATTGACTATATTGGGGATCAGGGCAAGGTATAGAGTTTGTCCTACTATTTACTACATACTACATGTTTATTGACTATATTGGGGCCCAGGGCAAGGTATAGAGTTTGTCATACTACATACTACATGTATATTGACTATATTGGGGATCAGGGCAAGGTATAGAGTTTGTCGTACTATTTACTACATACTACATGTTTATTGACTATATTGGGGCCCAGGGCAAGGTATACAGTTTGTCATACTACATACTACATGTATATTGACTATATTGGGGATCAGGGCAAGGTATAGAGTTTGTCGTACTATTTACTACATACTACATGTATATTGACTATATTGGGGCCCAGGGCAAGGTATAGAGTTTGTCATACTATATACTACATGTATATTGACTATATTGGGGCCCAGGGCAAGGTATAGAGTTTGTCATACTATTTACTACATACTACATGTATATTGACTATATTGGGGCCCAGGGCAAGGTATAGAGTTTGTCATACTACATACAACATGTATATTGACTATATTGGAGCCCAGGGCAAGGTATAGAGTTTGTCATACTATATACTACATACTACATGTATATTGACTATATTGGGGCCCAGGGCAAGGTATAGAGTTTGTCGTACTATTTACTACATACTACATGTATATTGACTATATTGGGGCCCAGGGCAAGGTATAGAGTTTGTCGTACTATTTACTACATACTACATGTATATTGACTATATTGGGACCCAGGGCAAGGTATAGAGTTTGTCATACTACATACTACATACAACATGTATATTGACTATATGGGGGTCCAGGGCAAGGCATAGAGTTTGTTATCAAGAATTTCAGGATTCACTTCTTACTCAGGTAATTTTTTTCCTTTATACTGTAATTTATCATGTGATACTCCTTTTGAGGAACCTCTTTTTTCTCTTATAGAAAGACCAGCAAGCACAGATCCTGAAAGAAGTGAACATGCCAGTGCTTCGTCCCCGAGTAAAGGAGTAAGGACTGATTGGAGTCCATCATTGAGAATTTCGGGATTCACTCGTGACTCAGGTAAATTGTTTTTCTGTTATGCTTTAATTTATCACGTGATACTCCTTTAAAGGAACCTCTTTTTCCTGATATAGGAAGTGCAACAAGCACAGATTTTTTTTTAATTCATTTATTATTACAAAGACGAATACATACAAAAGAGGATTACATACAAAACTAAGTCCTTACATCCCTTACACTAACATGACATGTAAACAGTACTGAAAATAAAAGAAAGTGACAATGTAGACTATTATCTAAATGAAATCTTTCCATTTTGTACAACAGCGATGGAAGTTATTAGCACGAACAGCAATGTATTTTTCTAATTTAATTTTGTTCCTAACCACAATGAGAAAATCCGCAAAAAGATATTTACTATTGTTGGTGGCGCAGTTAAATAAAAACGGCTTGGCGATAAGAATTAGATGATTGAGAGTCTCTGACACGTTGTCTAAGACACCATAGATTATTTCTTTTTTTTTTTAAGCTCGACATGGTTTTTGCACATGGAGTTATACCAATAAGTAAATTCCTGCCAAAAGGCTCTAGCCAGGGGGCAGTCAACAAAAAGGTGAAGGATAGTTTGCTTTATTGTTCAACAAAAGGGACAAGATGAAGAATTGACCTTTTTCATTTTGTAAAGGAGACTATTAGTAGGTAGTATATTATGTATTAATTTGTATTGAAACATGGAGAGCTTAACTTCTTTAGTAATGTAAAACGGGAGTGAGTATACTTTTTGTCGTTCTGTTTGTTTTTCTTTTATGCTTTAATTTGTCACGTGATACTCCTTTAAAGGAACCTCTTTTTCCTGATATAGGAAGTGCAACAAGCGCAGATTCTGGAATAAGTGAACATGCCAGTGCTATGTCCTCGATTAAAGAAATAAGGCGTTTGTCATTAAGAATTTCAGGATTCACTCGTGACTCAGGTAAATGGTTGTTCTTTAATGCTTTAATTTATCAGGTGATACTTCTTTAAAGGAACATCTTTTTCCTGGTATAGGAAGTGCAACAAGCACAGATTCTGGAATAAGTGAACATGCCAGTGCTTTGTCCTTGAAAGGAAGAAGGCTTTCGTCATCAAGAATTTCAGGATTCACTCGTGACTCAGGTAAATTGTTTTTCTTTTTTGCTTTAATTTATCACGTGACACTCCTTTAAAGGAACCTATTTTTCCTGATATAGGAAGTGCAACAAGCGCAGATTCTGAAATATGTGAACATGCCAGTGCTTCGTTCTCAAGTAAAGAAAGAAGGAGAGCTTGGAGTTTGTCATCAGCATTCACTCCTGCTCCAGGTTGGTTATTTTTCTTTTCTTTTGTGCTTTGGCACATGACATTACTATCAGAGTGTCCTTGCGTTTGAACTGAATTTCTTCTGTGAATTGAGCAGTTGGCCATTAGAAGAATTTCAAATTCCGAATAGCTTTTTACAAATTTCAATTACGGGGACTTTTCGCTCTTCTTGTCATTCCAGTCCTAAGGGACTAGCAGTGGAAAAGCTCCACAACGAGTGACAAAGAACAGAGAAATCCTTGGAAAAATAATCAAGTTCTTTGAAAAAAGACAACACTAAAAGTTATATACAGGGCTATGTTAATACTTTTCTGTCAGTCACAAATACAGTAATTGTAAAATTTGGCCTAATATTTTACGTGTACTCAGGAGTACGCACGAGACAAGATATACGTGTAATGGATGGATGCACAGCAGATTACAGTGAAATGTATTAAAGGAACTGTGCTGAACTATGCGCATGCGTGCACAAATGTTTCCTTTGCTTGTCTAAACTCATTGAAGATTTAAATTAACAGTTTGTACAATGAGCATTTTTACTCCTTCTTAATTCTTCATTTTGCTTTAGCTTGAAACTCTCGAAAAGGAACTTTCCAGGACAATCAATATTTTAACTAAAATTGCAGTATTTTAACAAATTTCAAACTTTGCATTTTGTTTACAACAGTTTCGTTTTTTACCATAAAAGCTCCGGAGAGAAAAAGCGCGCAAAGTTGCCAGTCACGGACACCAGAAGTAAAATTAAACTTGATTTAATTTAACCATGTTACTTAGCAACGGTATACTGTAATGGGCTCTTAAGGACACCCAAATAGGACATGTATTTATCTAATTAATCAGGGCTTCTTTTCTAAAAAACATATTACATGTAATTTTGACTTGCTTCTTGCTGACCGACATAATTGAGGAGCAGGGAGCTACATGTGAGATACATGTAGTGTACATGTTAGAGTCTTTTCAGGACTTTGTACCACTTAGCAGATTTTATAGTAACGAATATGTACTTTGTTGGTACTCCTCCAGGGCTTTTCTGGCCAATAAAATTATGTCAAACGCTAATCAATCTAACACCATCTAAAGCCGAACTTGAAAATTTTCTAAAACATATTAATTTTCTTATCAGCCCTTTTGAAATGATTAATACTGAGACTGCTTGGTGTAGACTGCTTTTGCTCCAAAAAATAATAATCACACTAGAACAATTGGAAATGTTTTGTCATCATCATATCTGCCTTGTATAAAGTGAAGAAATGACCATCGCTGTTGTGTTTGCAATTTAAGCAATTGCAAATAAGGCTAAACAAAATTCAGGGCTTCGATGGGATTTGAACCCTCCTCGTTACCGGTGCTATGCTCTAACCAACTGAGCTATGAAGCCACGCACATTTGGAGCCAGGTCAATTGTGAGTTCATATGTTCCCGTGAAAGTGATAAATGACAAATGAAGTATATGAATGAATCATAATATGAACTGTGGATAAAGAATGTAAAGTAAAGAAATGATCTTCGCAGTTGTGTTTGCAATTTAAGAAATTGTTATTGTGTGTGGTTTTATACCTCAGTTGGTAGAGCATCTCACCAGTAACACGATTGAATGTAATACATTTAACTATTATAGTGCGAAAGCGCGCGTGATATCGCCTAATTCTTAGCCGACGAGGCCTCGTCGGCTAAAATTAGGCGATATCACACAAGCTTGAGCGCAATAATAGTTTTATAATTCAACACATTGATAACAAAGCACAGTTTGAAGAAAAAATATCGAGGCCGGTCCATCATTTTTGCATTCTCTTTTCTCAAACTCATTAATAATTCATGACGAGAACACAAAGGAAATCACTACCGTGAAGGAGGTTTTGAAATCGTTTCTTAATTTGCATAGATTTTGGCGATTTTATTCCTTCGTTTTCTCCGCATTTAACGATCAGTTTGAGAAGCTATATCAAACACTCGAAACAGTGTTTCATCAGATTTCCAAACACCTTGAAGTGGTTTAAAAAAAAACTCGGCTGCGCCTCGTTTTTCCAATCCACTTCTCGGTGTTTGGAAATCTGATGAAACACTGTTCCTCGTGTTTGATATATTACGTCAAAATGCGAAATTTACCGCCATCGTTGGATATACGTCATGTAGACATGGCGTACATCGATAACTTTTTGACCATATTTGGGCAGTGTATCAATGTGTTGAATTATAATACCAGTTGTATATCACTGTTTATTACCAGGGGTAGCAGGCATCACTGACTTTTCAAGATGGACTGACACCACAAGTTCAGAATTTCCAAAGGTAAGATCTTTTTCTGCTTGTATTTTAACATTCTGTGCACCTGATGACGAGATGTATAAATCGAAAAGCATTCGCTATATGAACATGTGTGAGTACACTAAGACATCGCGTCGCTCATACACTGAATATTTTACTGCACAGTAATAAAACCGTACCTTTCTTAGAGAATTTTTCTATCTAAATGTTACAGCATTTATCATCTCTTTTAAATTAGTGCAAGTTATTTTTCAATGCTTTTCTTTTTTATTATTTCAGGACAAGAGACAGGATGACCTGAGCTGGATGGCTAGAGCTGAGAAGGCCAAAGTAAGTTCAGCTGGCAAAATATTTTAGAGTGGTCTATTTGTGTGTTAAGACAGGATCACAAGCAGACCTAAGTTGTGCGTAAATTGCAAAAATGCCATTTCAATGCTGCCCCACATCCCTTCGATTCCAAAGTAAACAATACTGAGACACTTGCGTTGAACACGGAGCGACACAATAAAAGGGCGGGACACGCCTCCTTTTCACTGAGCACTCTGATGGCTGAAATAACGGTCATGGAACAGAAGGGCTCCTCAAACATTTCTTCGGTAGTTGCATGATATTAAGTAGACATGGCTTCCAAAACCGTGTCGGGGTTATTTGTTTCCAAAAACAAAATTAAAGCGATTTGAAGATTGCATGCGGTTTTCTATCCGATTCTTTTTGCGTTCGCGCCAATTACTTTAAAGCTAAAGCTAAATTTCGAAAATCTCCGACACGGATTTGGAGCCCAATATCTTCTTAATATAATGCAACTATCGGTAGTTTCATAGAGCAAAATGATAGCAGGGGTAATTGGCGTTTATAAACGTCGGTCATTTAAAGTGTCGTATCGCGTCCCAAATTTATCTCTGTCAACGAAATTACTATTTTATGTGTTTTACCATTTTATTAGCTTTAAATTGATATATAGGTTTGGGTACTTTGTATTAAAACTGGTCACTTACGGGGCTTTATGCGCGACACGGTCAAACTTCTCAAGTGAGTGTAACCTAAACCTGTGTAGGCTGGCCAAATGATAAAAAAATGTCTTCGACTTGCATAGGAATTGCACCTTAATAATAGCGTTTGCAAGTTATCGCTGGCCACATGGATTTACAATCCGTTTGGCCAGGGGTTAACTCACTTCATCATCTGTATTTACCCAAAAATGGGTCAGACGAAAAGGCGTATAACGAGGGTTATGGATGGGGATATTATTAACAGGATTTTATACATGTAGTATCTTTTTTTACTCTAAGATGATTGCATGTTTTTTCAAACAGGCCTCCAGAGGTACTTTACACAAAGCTTCGATCAGTGGCCAATATGAAACTGTTAAAATGCTTCTTGAAAGCAGCGAAGATGTGGAACAAAAAGATGAGGTTTTGTTCGCAATCAATTTTATGTACTGAAATCTAGTGTAGGGTCGTGACTTCTTTTTCTGTTGTATTTTATTTGGATTAAACTTAATGGAACTTAGTTATATCATCTCCCTTCCGTTTATCCTGCGTAACGTCGTCTCTAATTTCCTTTCGGAAGAGGGAAAAAATCAGAGGCATCTGCAGTGCACGTGGGATACTCTTCGATTTGGGTGTATAATTTGTGAGAATAAAACAGCTTAGCTTTAGCTTCAGCTTTGTGCTAATGTTCAGTTTAATCTGATGTAAGACTTTGTCCGTTTCAGGTGGGAGATTTCACACCAGTGTTACCACCGAACGAGAATCGTCTCCTTAAGACTATTTTAATGCTTCGGTTCTTTTTTCTTGTTTTCAGTTTTGTTTGACTCCTCTTCACCTTGCCTGCTGGTATGGACAGGAATCTGTTGTTAAACTGTTGTTGGAACATGGTGCAAATATCAACGCGTTAGATAGAGTGAGTTTATAAGAGAGCTAATTTTTATAATATTTTTAATTACCTACCCCAAAAGGGCACTAAGGCCCGGTTCAAACGTCGAACTTTACATGTGCCGAACCTAATAATTAGGTTCGGCACATGTAAAGTTCGACGTATGAATCAATTAGGAACGGCACTTTTGTATTTGGGTCGACTCTGCCGTTCTATTCGACTGAGCTTGTCGAATAGAACGGCAAAAGATTAAGATCGACTTCGATTCATACGTCGAACTTCACATGTGCCGAACCTAATGCATAATTTATGTTAAGGTATTTTTCAATATAACCGCGCTTCTGATTGGCTATTTAGTGGGATTTCGCGCCTTTGCAGACAGAACTCACAGAAGCGTAACGACGGTTACCAGCATTCACGTTGTAGATTTTTAGACTGAAACTGGACAGCTTAAATCGGTCTTCTAAACAGTTGCTTTTCTTTAGGTAATAGGTCCATGATAACGGTCACGTCACCAAACGAAGAAACCATAACGAGGGAAAATGTTTCTTAGACCTAACGAGGGAAAACCTAACGAGGGAAAAGCTGTTTTAAAACATGTTTTCCCTCGTTAGGTTTTCCCTCGTTAGGTCTAAGAAACATTTTCCCTCGTTATGGTTTCTTCATTTGGTGACGTGACGGTTATCATGGACCTATTACCTTTCTTTATATCCATAAAGAAATCGTAATGTATTTTAAAATTTATGGCGTTACTTTATTTTGTCCAAATATCACGACAAGATCTCCTCAGCTGTCTCCTTGCCATAACAGAACACAAAGCACACTAAAATCAAAACAAGAATTTCCAGGCTTGGTGAATTTTACTTTTTTCGGTTTATTTCCCTATTTTAAGCGGTAAGGATGATATTTCTTCTCGCCACGAATTAGGTTCGGCACATGTAAAGTTCGACCGTCTGAATCAACAGTCGAACTTAATAGTTTGGGTCGACCTAAATAGGTATTAGGTTCGGCACATGTAAAGTTCGACGTTTGAACCGGGCCTAAGCTTCTTGGCCGGAATGTTCACTAGAATAATGGCTAAATTTGAAATTTGACCAATACTTGCTTCGCCTTTCGTGAGGTTTAAGTTAAATCTTCTCCATAAATATTTCCTGACTACAATGGTTGCAACGCCATTAAGCTCCATAGACCTCGCACCACAACTGTCACTATTTGTGTTTGTGAATGTGTGAATGTACAGTCGAAGCAAAGGGACAGACCAAAGTGTCCGTATTAAGGATGTGGCCGTATTATAAAGGCTGAGTTTATATGAATTTGGTCTCTTCACGACCAAGTGAACTACAGTACCCGTAATAGGGGAGGTGTCCGTATTATAGATAGGTCCGTATTACAGAGGCGTCCGTATTTGTATGCCAGCATACATTTACAATTTAATGATAACTTTCTTTATCGTTTGTTTCACGACTTAGTCATTTTTGATGTGAATCGCAACGTTTCGACCGCTGTACTGCTGGTCTTCATCAGCGGATGGAGTCGACTGGATGTGTAACACTGTTTATCACTGTGGTTGTTTGTGATTGGTGGTATAATTGGTGGGTTAGAGGTAGAACGAGCCGACACTGTCAGGATTTGCAGAGGCGCTCTTTTAAGAGTTTAAACAGTTTTTAACCGAGATAATGCGGATCCAAATCCACCAATCACAAACGTCCACAGTGATACACACATCCAGTCGACTTCATCGCTTGATGAAGACCAGCAGTAAGCGGTCGAAATGTCGCGATCCGTATCTAGAGTGACTAAATCGTAAGACTAACCAACCACGACAAATAACCAAATTTCTCGTCACATTTAGGATTTACTTGTAGTACTGCAGATATACAAGTATGCAAATTGATTTACATTCTTTCTGTCTTTGTAGTTTCAACGTACGCCTCTCCAAAAGGCTAGACGCCATAATCACCAATCCATAGTGGAGCTGCTCCTAAGGAATAAGGCAAATCCAAGATATCATCAACCGGTAAGATATAACAAGGATTTCTCCCACCGCGGAAAAATCTTATCTCGACACTTCTGAACATATCAATTTTATCTTCACTTGGAGACTGCTTATAACTTCGTATTTAGAGTCGTTTATATAATGATTAAATAATACATAGCAGCTTGGAGATATGAAATTACACTCATGAGATATCGAGTTGAACACTCCAAGATAAATCTCATGTCCGCGTACCCATGCATTATCTTCTATATGTCATCCTTGTGTCTTATCCTCTGAGATATACAGTTGTCTGCATACCCATGCATTATCTTCTATATGTCATCTTGTGTCTTATCCTCTGAGATATACAGTTGTCTGCATACCCATGCATTATCTTCTATATGTCATCTTGTGTCTTATCTTCTGAGATATACGAAATAGCACCCGACTGGCGAAAAGATTATATATTTACAGTTGTCTGCTTAGTAACCTGGCCTTTGTGTGTAAGTGAGGCTAGAGTTGACCTTGTTTTAATACAAACCTTCCTGCTTTTCATATGTAAATCATGTTCACTTGTTTTCATGCCAATGTGTTTTCGTTGACCATGATTTACATATGAAAAGCAGATAGGTTTGTATCAAAACAAAGTCGATTCCAGCCTCACTTTCACTCAAAGGCCAGGTTACTAATAGCCTGCACGCAGAAGTCTCCTATTTCCTTTGCCTCACGCGGAAAAATGGCGTCTGTCTGTGTAACACCGTTTTGAATCGTGTTCACATATCCTGCTGTTTATCTATATTAGGAAGAACCGCACTCTGATTGGCTATCATTCCGAAATACCGAAATAGTTTATGCGGCATAAATTCATGCAGGGTTCAAGTTCGGGTTTTCCATTGACAATCAAAATATCAGAAATATGTCGACTTAACATGTGTGATTGTGTGCTGTGTTTTTCGCCTATCGTGAAGCACAGTTATGACAGAAATGGTGTTTAAGGTTGCGGTGAATTTAACGTTTATGAAGAAAGCCTTTCACTAGAGTTTGGTGTACACTCAGCATCGCCGTGTATCTTTGAACCATGCGTTGGAAAGCTACAGGAGCGGCATGAACTTTTTAATAACTTGCGAAAAATAGAGGAGGAATTTTTTAACGAGTTCAGTTCCAAAGCCTGCAGGCAGATTTCCCCTATTGCAGACCATTTATTTGGGAAACTTACCGACTTTTTCTTTATATCGATAATCCTCTCATTCTGCTAAACGTCAAAGGGCATCTTTTTAAATAAATGATGGTAAAGGCATATCGCAAAAAAAAATTGGCTGCAAGTTTCACGTACAATGTTACACGTTACAATTGCCATGCAACTTGTCTCGCGAAAAAAATTGCTAAGTTGACAAATGACGCATCTGTTGACTAAAGAGTGTGGCGAAACATGTTGCAAGATCCCTGTTACACGTATTTTTGTTGTGCAACTAGAAGAAATTTGTTGCAGAAGTAGAAAACGATTAAACTCTTCATGCAACTTAAAAAAAATTCAGTTGCATGAAGGGGTGTTACACGTAAAAATCGTGCGTGCATCTTGCAGCAATTTTTTTTTGCGAGACAAGTTGCACGAAAAACTGTTACATGTAACAGCAGCTTTATAGTTTTTACACAGAAGACTATCGACTAACAACTTTCTGAAAAAAATCGGACTCGTTGATAACGAAAAATGTACCTTCTGCCAAGAAGAGACAAAAAAAAAACCCTGCTACATCTGTTCTGAGAATGCCCAAAAATTCAGTCCTTCTGGATCAGTATTTCCTTATGGCTGCAGTCAATGCAAAGTAATTGGAAAAAATGCTCTTTCAACTACGCACAGCGCTGGGCTTAAAACCAGATAGCTCAAAATACACACTTCAAATTAACTTTTGCTGCTTACTTGGTAAATACATGACATAAATAACATTTCACCACAAAATATCTTAAACCTATTTAAAAAGACTTCCAGTGTTCATTCATACAATACGCGGTCATCGACCTCTGGTAAATTTTATGTGAAAAGCTCCAGGATGGATAAACTCAAAAATTCACTCTCTCGATTTGGCGTTAAACTTTGGAATGAGATACCTCACTATATTAGTGATCTCCCTAGGAAAAATTTTTTAAAAACACTACACAATTTGCTACTTGATATTTTACAAAACGAAAATGACTATACTGAAACGACGTTGATAATAAAAAAAATTGATTTCTAGTTAAATTCAACAACAATTATTTTATTTATTTAACTATTTATTCATTTTCTCTCAATTCTAATTTTTTTAATTGTAAAAAGTTATAACTTTCTCCGTGTACTTTTCTTTAATCTGCCCGCCTAGAATAGCCTTTGCTAAACGCGGGCAGCTAAAATGTAACTGTTTTTTGAGACTTTTTGTTGTTGTTGTTGTTGTTGTTGTTGTTGTTGTAAATACTATATTTGGCTGTGTAAGCTGAAAGAATGTCCACCAAAACTTAACGATTTGTAACGTTATATGAAACATATCAATAAAATTGAAAACAAAGCCAACACTATGAATCAGAAGAAATGGGAGCCTATCAAGGTGGCTCGCCTGTTTTTGTTTTTTTTTTGTTGGGGAGGGATACCCCCCAAGTTTGAGCATTCACTACGAAGCCATTAACAATACTATGGAAAAACGGTGACCATAGCTGTATTAGATAAAGATGAACATTTGTTAAGACCAGTGTAAAATTAACATCGGAGTTGCCATAGCAACGTAATGATGCCATGACGTTTTTTACTTGCTGTCGTATTTCTCGGCATCAGGAGGTTTTTTCGGCAATCGCTTAAGGGAGCTTGTACCTCCTATAGCCGCCTCGATTATTGCAAAGTTGGAACAAATTGTATGAGAGCGTTTTTGAAATTTTTGGGGATGAAGTTTTGAGGATTATAAATACAGTGAAAAACATACTATCGACATAATTGGCCAATATCTAAAGAAAACGATGCGCTTCGGGAATGCAGTTTCCTCTCATAGTATTTTGATTCCATCTGAGATCGTGTGTGAAAAAGTGAGGGGGATTGCTTTGGCCGATTGCGAAAAAGAAGGATTTGATTGGTGTGCGTTCAGCTGCTCTTGTTGCCATTTTTGTATGTAATTTGGCCAACGGAAATAACTGTGCTACATCGTCAGCTCCTGTGAAACGAATTCTTTTGGAAACGCGTTTCGAACGTCCAGTGGTCCACCATTGACCGGAAATTTGCAGGTAGCAGTGCCGGACATAAAGATACATGTACATATATTTCACACAATAAACAATGCAGTAATCACAGTGAATTTATATCAGTGTTTGATGCTACACCAATGTAGTTGTTTATAACTAGGAGTAATCGGAGATTAGGGCAGTGCGTTCGGCGGTTGAAAGGGGGGATTTTGTTTTTTAGTTATTGGGATAGATGAATATGTCTATGGCATATTGTCAAATTAAGGGTTATTGTGTACAGTGAAACTTGTATTTACTCTGTGTATGAAGACGGTAGGGAAAGTTTGGTAGCAGAAAAACAAATTAAATCCTTTGAAGTTTGTTGTAGTTGTCGGTAAAGAAAAGTGCTTGGCGGTCCCTTGGGAAAAGTGGAAAAAGTGCACCAAATTTGCATATGTCAAAACGGTAAGCGAAATTCGCAAGTATTTATA
The DNA here is from genome assembly GCA_022457155.1 of Cladopsammia gracilis. Taxonomy (NCBI): domain Eukaryota; kingdom Metazoa; phylum Cnidaria; class Anthozoa; order Scleractinia; family Dendrophylliidae; genus Cladopsammia; species Cladopsammia gracilis. The sequence goes on along the minus strand of JAJGOT010000234.1, from coordinate 278,693 downwards.
TAAACAGACTATGCGCTTCTATAAATTCTCCGTTTTCTTTGTAGTTTCGCTCTCCAAATTAAGATTAAGCTTTTCCAAACTCTCAGCCTTCATTTCCAAGTTTTCCATCGCGCTAAAAAATCACAGAAAGTTTGGAGTGTCTCCGGGAATAAATAAGCCGCGTTTGGTTTCGCGGGCGCATCCATCCGCATAATCTCCATCAAAGTGAGAAAAACATTCGTCACTTGATTCTTGCTCGTTTTCTGGCTTGAATCTCGCTCGTGTCCGGCCATAAATTTTCGAACGGGATGGCTTGAATATGGTCCGATTCAAGCTCAGTCAAGCCATCCGAATGTCACGGCGGTACATATGTCTCCCTCTAGTCTTGCTCAATTCTCGTTTGTTTGTCTCGTTCGTGTCAGCCGAATCATCGCCATGATTTGATTCTCGCTGATTAGCATATTTTATATGTTTTAGGACACACTAAGCGTGTTGTGCCAGCGTGTTGTGAGCGTGTAGTTCGGTGAAAACTGCAAAAAAGCTTCGAAAGCAGAAGGACGCACGAAAAGCACATGGAAATACACAATGTGAGCAAGGATGAGATGAATGACCTTCAGCAATCTCCCCACGTGAGTTAGTTCGTCAAAGTGAGGCAAAACGTAAGCAAGCGCCCCAAAGCGAGGCAAATGTGTGTCGACGACGACGAACCAAAACAATCTCGAAAAAACCTCCCTTATCAGTTCCACAGGACACCCAATAATGCACATAACTCCCAACACAAATTAGGAGTTGCGTTCTCGTACCTCGAACGCAATAAAAAGACAAAAGAGCTATTAATAGTAAGACTACAAGAAGACAATTAACATGTGGATGCAATGTAAAATCCCCCGCGAAGAAAAACATGCGGCAAAAACGGAATTTCGCTGATACAACTTTTGTGGCAAAGAAATTTAAAAGCTTTCAATACCACTGAACCAAAAAAGCGAGGGAAAAAAAGCTTGGCAACAGATCTTTAAAGCATTAGGGACTTTAAGCAATGACGACGGAGGGCTCTACTACGGCTACCGGAAGTAATTTTTCACGTCTGTCGTTGATGTTCAGCCGTAGTATAAAATTTGACTACGTGAGCGGGATGGTTTGGCCGTAGTCGCTACTACGTCGAGTTTATTTCGCTTCTTTATCCTTTTCTTACGGATTTCTCAGTGTTTAAAGCGTTTCAACGGACCTTATATCCTTTTTAGTCAATGACAATGTAATTTTTCTTTAACTTGCCACCCAAAAACGTGTGATTCTATCACGAATTTACGAACAGTTTTGGCGATTGAAATCGAAGCGGCGGCATAGCGAAGAGAAATTCGCAAGCTCTAAGATTTTATCGCTGAAAGTTCAGCTTTAGAAGTTGAATAAATATGCTTTTATGCCTTATATATGCGGGGAAAGGATTCTACTTATGCTTGAATTTACTTTCAGTTAAAATTATATTTAGTTAGGCGTTTTATTTCGTACTTTGAACATTTAATAAATTGTTATTGTTGTGGTTCAAAATACAGAAAATGTACGGCATTTCAAAAGTTGTAAGATTCGTTCAGAAATCATCCCTTGGTCCCAACAAAGAAAAATAAAGTCCACGTTCTTTTGAAAAATGCCATTCCGTTCTCAGAAACCTAAATAAAAGCTTTCAACTTCTTAGCCGTCGACAAACAACTTCGCATTTCACTGTTCCTCGAGCGCTCACGGACGTACTCTCTCCAGTCCCCTTTGTCACGGTAGCCGTAGTCGCGTCTTCCGTAGTGATTTGCTTAAAGTCCCTATTATCACAGCGACGGATCCGGTAAAAGATAATTTATGGTGAAGGTCGATATCATTTCACAGCACCAGTCGGTCATGATCATTTATAGCGGAGCTCTGCGGGCCGAAGGCCCGCGCGGAGCCCCATACTCATAGAACTAAACCTATGCCCGTCATTTTTCATGGTCATGGCTAGCGGAATGTTTCGCGGGCGCGTGTGTGCCCGCCCGTGTTGGCAAAACATGCGCGTATGACGCCACACAACATCCGAGATGTTTGTTTTCATTGGCCGTTTTCACACTAGAGACGGACAAATCGTCTGGACGGATAAGTCGTCTCAGACGGACAAGTCGTCTCAGACGGACAAGTCGTCTTAGTGTGAAAACGGGACGAACAAAATTTTGGACGTAAAAGTCGTCTGATTTTGTCCGTCGATTTGGCCGTCTATTAAGACGATTTTTCGAGGACGATTTGTTCGTCTAGACGGATAAGTCGTCTAAAGTCCGACTTAAATTCACACCAGACGAACAAATGGTTGTATCTCGGTCCCAGTACTCGCTAAGGGAAATGGAACTAGTAAAGGGAGTGATGGTTTATGGGAAAATAAAAATGGCGGATAGAAAGCAATGTAACCAAGCCTGTTAGTGCCAGGCCACCTGCTTTTAAAATCGTCTGTTTGTTCGTTCAGATATGAATTTACGATGACCAACACAAGGTGAGTTGTCCGTCTAGAATTCACATTACACGAACAAATCGTCGGACGACTTGTCCGTCCAGACGATTTGTCCGTCTTCTAGTGTGAAATGGGCCATTACGGATTTCACAACCAAAGAAGCGGAGATTTAAAGAATTTCCAAGCAAGCGAGGTAAAACAGATTACATTTTTCGATGGGAATTAATGTTGATATCAATGTGTGATTGACTTTTTCTTTGTGCTCTCGTTAATTTTGGAGAATTGTTTATAAAACGTGCTTAAATTCAGTTGAATTGATTTCTTGAATTTCATCGAAGACAGCTTGGCCTCGATGCGCTATAAATGGTACGCGTTTTGCTTTTAAACATAAACTTATTGAGATTTGAATGAAATTTTTCGAAAGAAGATTGTGTTGTGCAATTTTATGTGTTCGTTCATTCATTACATAGGTTGAAAAACGATTTTATGTGAACAAAACAAGACTTGGATTTTAGCCGGGTCGTCAATCTTAATTCTTCCGACCTTTCACCTTAGTTAAGCTTATCATCGGCTTTCTGTTCAGGGAGCGACGCTGTTAGGCTCAGCCTATCTATATATGTATTACAATATTAAATCGAGAACAGCAGGATACGTGAACACGATTCGAAATGGCGTTACGCAGACGGAAGACCTTAGATAACAACGGCCTGGACCATCTCGGACGCCTTATTGAGACTTATATAACGGAGTAACTGGTTAGCTCTCAGTTGAGGTTGGGGTTAGGCTATGTAAGCCTAACCCTAGCTGAGGTCACAGGTTCAATCCTGAGTGGAGATTTTAGATTTCCTTTTTTACGCTTAAAAATTTGTTGAAAATAAATTCTAAGTGTCGACATAGCGTTATATAATTCTCAATAAGTGTCCGAGGTGGTCCAACCTGATTTTGGAGTATCCATTCTAGTCACGACCGTAAATGGTGCATTGGGCTAGTGTCATGTCCTTTGATAAAAATGTTAAGCGTTATATCAGTTTTGCAGATGTATATTAATATTCACTTTCTCATAACGTGTTCACATCAGGAACGAAACCTGTTTCGAGTAAACGTGTTTCAACAAAAAACGTTTCACGCCTAGTTTTATAAATTATGCTGTTTCACGAAAAAGTCATAAGCTCGCATAAAATCTTTCTTATTACACATGAACAGAAAAATATGATTTTGTGATTTAATTTCACTAATCAAGCCTTCGGGAAAAAAAGGCGATACAGTGTTTAACAAGGAGACATGCATTTGCGCTGACGTGTTTCATTTAACTTATGCTGTGTTTACACCAGCACCGAAACATGTTCAGACCAAACACGTTTTAATGAAACACGTTTCCCGTAAACATGTTTCCAATTTCATTGTTCACATTAATTGTTAATTTCAAAACACGTTTTACGCCTGCTTCTATAATTTATGCTGTTTTACAAAACATTCATAAGCTCGCATTGAATCTGTATAATTACACATGAACCGAAGAAATAGAGCTCTAACTTGCTGTTGCATTATTTTGCGGTTTAATCCCACTTAGGAAGTTCTTCGGGAACGAAGGAAAATGCAATGTTTTAACAAGGAAACGACATTTGCGCTAACGTGTTTCGCCTGGCTTAGATCGAAACTACCTCGTGAAACAGTTTCAATCATGCTCAGAATAAGGCCCCGTCCACACGTATCCGGATATTTTTTAATCCGCAACTTTTTTGTTGCGGATTGGCCTTCCGTCCACACGTATCCGGCGAATTCGGGCAAATACGATTCGAATACGCTACGTGTGGACGCGAATATTTTCTAATCCGTAACAAAAAAGTTGCGGATTCAAAAATATCCGGATACGTGTGGACGGGGCCTAAACATGTTCCGATAATGATTCGCGCAATACACCGCATGATGTGAACATTTTTCACAGTGAAACATGTTTCACTTGTGAATCAGACTAAACATTTCCTACTAATGTGAACACAGTAGCAGTTCAAACAACACAGCAAAGTTGTTTCCTTTGACGATAAACAATTTACCTGCAATTAACTGAGTCAGTATTTTCTTCAATGGCTTTAACGTTTTTATTGCAGCTTAGTCTGAAGGCACTTTCAAGGAAGGCTTTTTTGCATGTGGATAGACGATCGGGTTTTAATGTGCTTCAGGCTGCCGTCTTAGAGGGGAAATATAACATTGTTTTGAAAGGGCAAGTCCTTCTCGATAACTTTGTGAAAGAAATGAACTTTGAAACAACGGGAAACGAAGCTAAGTTATTCCCCGGAAAGACTGCAGTTGATATTCTTTTAAGTGTTGAAGAAAAAGGGCCAGGCCATGCTAAAATTGACAAATTTTATCTGGAGCAAGTTGAAAAATACAACACATTAACAGAGCTGCACCGGTGTGTTAGAAGCGATGATGATGATGATGATGTGGAAAAGGCGGTTGAGCTGGTGTTAAATGACGGTGTGGATATAAATATCCCTGCATTATGTAATCGCACACCTTTACTGTGGGCGAGTCCATCAACCTCAAGTACGTTTATCAAGACCCTCATTGATCTTGGCGCCGACGTTAATGCTCAAAGGACCAGTTACAAAGTAACACCTTTGAACTTGGCGGTTACTTGGAACCACTATATGGCCACTCGCTTGTTGCTAGAGCATGGAGCGGGTATAAATATTGAAGATTTTTATGGAGATACACCACTACACGTGTCAGCCAAAAATGGTCACGAGAACCTCGTCAAATTGCTACTTGAAAACGACGCGAATGTAAATATTCAAGATTTTTATGGAGATACACCACTACACTTGTCAGCCGAAAATGGTCGCGAAAACCTCGTCAAATTGTTACTTGAAAACGACGCAGATGTAAATATTCAAAATAATGGTGGATATATACCACTGCACTTGTCAGCCAAAAACGGTCACGAAAACCTCGTCAAATTGTTACTTGAAAACGACGCAGATGTAAATATTCAAAATAATGGTGGATATACACCACTGCACTCGTCAGTCAAAAACGGTCACGAAAACCTCGTGAAATTGTTACTTGAACACAAAGCGGATGTAAATATTCAAGATGATGATGGATATACACCACTACACTTGTCAGCCAAAAATGGTCACGAAAACCTCGTGAAATTGTTATTTGAAAACGACGCAGATGTAAATATTAAAGATAGATACGGAGATACACCACTACACTTGTCAGCCTTCAACGGCCACGAAAACCTCGTCAAATTGTTACTTGAAAACGACGCCGATGTAAATATTCAAAATAATGGTGGATATACACCACTGCACTCGTCAGTCAAAAACGGTCACGAAAACCTCGTGAAATTGTTACTTGAACACAAAGCGGATGTAAATATTCAAGATGATGATGGATATACACCACTACACTTGTCAGCCAAAAATGGTCACGAAAACCTCGTGAAATTGTTATTTGAAAACGACGCAGATGTAAATATTAAAGATAGATACGGAGATACACCACTACACTTGTCAGCCTTCAACGGCCACGAAAACCTCGTCAAATTGTTACTTGAAAACGACGCGGATGTAAATATTCAAAATAGTAATGGACATACACCACTGCACTTGTCAGCCTTAGACGGTCACGAAAACTGCGTCAAATTGTTACTTGAACACAAAGCGGATGTAAATATTCGCAATAATGGTGGATATACAACATTGCATTTGTCAGTCAGAGAAGGTGACGAAAACCTCGTGAAATTGTTACTTGAAAACGATGCGGATGTAAATATTCAAAAGAATGGTGGATATACACCACTGCACTTGTCAGCCAAAAACGGTCACGAAAACCTCGTCAAATTGTTACTTGAAAACAACGCGGATGTAAATATTCAAGATGATGGTGGATTTACCCCACTGCAGTCAGTCAGTAACAGTCACGAAAGCCATAGCAAGATAACCGATCTGCTGATGAAGTATGGGGCACGGTACGTTGACGCCCGAGATGCAGAACGTTTTACTCCCCAGCACATGGAAGTGATGCATTATTATGGGACCGCGCAAGCTGCTGTAAAAAAGCTTATTGATCTAAAAGCTGACGTCAATCTGGCCACAGCCGATGTAGGGGACTCCTCATCGGGCTCCTGTCCCCTGCATGATACAACTGATTTGGTTCACTTGACAGAAACAACGGTGATAAAAAAGTCTGTCGGTTCAAAGATGGCTTCTTCGCAAATAAAGGACGAAGATGAGATTGACCGTGATTATAAATTTGCAAAAGACACTTTGTAGTTGTAAGCCTCTAAAATGCATCGAGTGCACGATGCTTTAGTTTTTTTTAACAGGCAAACTGTCAGGGATGTAGCTAAGATGTCCAACCGGTGGACTTTTGTTCATCACAGGTGGAAAATTTTGGTAAAAAAAGAGAAAGAGTTCAGCAGACACAGTTTTCCAGGCGGAAAAAATCAAGAAAACTCAGTCTTCAGGCGGTTATTTTTTCCGCCTTCCACCTATTATTTACATTCCTGACTGTAGCCTTTTTTAGAGCCGCCTTCTCCCGTTAAGAAAATCCAATTTTTCTTGAGGAAGTGTTGAGGCGTTCACAGGCTGGCAAACTTTTGTTGGCCTGATGCAAAGAAATAAAATGAAACCCACGAAATTTACCAATCTTCTCCTTACCAAACGTTTAAAGGCCCACCTTCACCCAAAAGACGTTGTAGTCGTTTGTTTTTGTTTTGAAATGCTCCATTGTTCTTACGCGTGATCTGATTGGTTGCACGAATTCAAGCGTAAATAAAGTGATCATGGCGCGCACAGCATTTTCGGTGAAGGTGGGCCTTTAACTATATTTGTAAATGTAAAAAAAATACATATTACCATTACGTTTATAGCGGCATTTCTCCAAACAAGTTAAATCGAAATATTCCGTTAAGCTTAGCTCGCGAATTTTGTGTACCGTATTGCCAAAGAACGAGTCTTGTACTTAGTGAGGGTTATCTTATGAAATCAAACAAAATAGAGACTGGCTTGAAGTATAAATAGATTAAAAGCTAAAAACTTAGAAAACTTAAAATTTTCAGAATATTTTATTACTGCTAAATAAATACAAAGCATTTAAAAATGTCAAAATCCCGAAAGGCCGAGTGTTTTCAGATTGTTGTTAATGTTACTTTGAAATAGAAAACCACACAAATACCTCCACCTTTTCTCTTTGTAACATGGGAAAATCTTATAAAGCCACACTCAAAGTGGAACTCATGCGTTTTTTTTATGCGTGTCGCTTGTTAGATTAGGGGCGCGGTTTTTTGTGACCTATTCTGGTCATTCTGAAATCAGAATGTGCTAATAAAACTGTGTTGTTTCCATTCTCACATACCAAAACTATTCCAGGTACACATGTCAAAGTAGCGACTTCTTTCCATATTTTACGAGAGGAATAGTTGCAATACAGTAGAACCCGGTTAATATGGACACCAAAGGGACACGCTAAAGTGTCCGCATATAAAACTGTGTTGTTTACATTCTCACACACCAAAACTATTCCAGGTACACATGTCAAAGTAGCGACTTTTTTCCATATTTTACGAGAGGAATAGTTGCAATACAGTAGAACCCGGTTAATACGGACACCAAAGGGACACGGCAAAGTGTCCGCATATAAGCGTGCTCCCAGAAAATAAAAACGTAAGGGACACGTGTTTTATCGCTACAAAGACTAAACCATACAAGTTACAGCAACAGAACGATGTTTAATGTCTAAATAACTGTAACTAAGTCCAAACTGAAAAAAATCCTACGCTCATTCAAATACACAATTTCGCTTGTTCAAAACGTAACGACATCATTTACATGTATAATAGTCAGTGGCTTTGGTCTGTACTCCCATTTTTAGTTTCGGTTCAGCCATCCGAACTTTTGAATGACTTGGCCACTTTCGTTAGCTGATTTAACGTATAATCCGTGAGCCCCAAAATTAAACATTACACATTCTACGCATGATTTTAGTCATATCCTGACAGGGAACAATTAACACATAATCGTGACAATGAAATTATACAGTTATACAGTGCACAGATAACCAGCCAGAGTGTCCGTAATGCGAGGTTACTTTTGTATGAGAGCGTGTCACTCGGGTCAGAAAAGTTTCCGTTGTCCGTATTAAGCGGTGTTTGTTTGTATTAAGCGGGCTAATTTAAGAGAAAATATATGAGCGTTTCGTCGGGTCATAATAAAACTATCCGCAATAAGTGGGTGCCCGTATTAAGTGGGTGTCCCTAATGCGGGGTTCCACTGTATTTACAGGTATTCTGTGTTTGGAATGACCAGAATATGTCTCAAGAAAACGCGCCCTTAATTCTATGGAATCATTAGTGTATACCCCGGGTGTGTAAAGGGAATTAAATAGGACTCCCAATCGATTATGGGCAGCTGTAAAGGCAATAGGGTGGTGGCAATATATTTTCCCTTCTCGCAGCTTCTCCACTCTTTTTGGTATACCACAATAGTGGACAATGGATATAACTGCTTTGCAAACGAAATGACTCTGTAAAGTAGCCTTCTACACAGACTTTCTTTGGAGTTTCATAGACATGCAGTCTCCCACTCTCGCATGAACAGCTACACGCAGGAATAAATTTCAGCTCCACTACACAGTGACCAAAAAACATGACATGATCAAAAACCATTAGGTTTATTTTGGCGGTTTCGGCCGAGCACCAGGAACTATAACAATACGTTATACTACAACCTCTTATTACATCCAAGTATGCGATACGTAACATGATACAGAGCTGAGCGACAGTTTACAAACATAGTACTGTCAGACGGAGGCCAGAAAAAACCTGCCGGAAAAAACTCGGCAGGAAATCTGGGTAGGAACCATGGCGCAAGCTCTAAATAGCCCATCCTACGAGGCTAAACGAGGGACGACATACTTAAAAATAAAGTAAAATAAATAAATAAAATAAAATAAAAATAACGTTAGCTAAAGTGATCGAGGTGTCGGCCTAGAATGATATCCCACGTGATATTCATCTCTTATATAGCCCTCCCTTATGCACGTGCTCATTTCACTGGGCTAGCCCCAGTCCCCACTGTTCTCGTGCCGCAGAAATATTTCATTTCCGGCTAATTCGTATCCACTCAAACGCCAGAAATTCCATATTTCAGCTCCACTACAAAGTGACCAAAAAACATGACATGATCAAAAACCATTAGGTTTATTTTGGCGGTTTCGGCCGAGCACCAGGAACTATAACAATACGTTATACTACAACCTAGATGAAAAAGTATAGGGCTTGATGGACTGGGAAGGAGAACTAAAGCCTAGAGACTTAGAAACTAGAAGTCGTGAAGAAATGTCGTTCTTAATATACTCGTCCTTAGCGGCGACGCTTTTCCATCTGCCGTGTCTCTGGAAACTCTACCACTAACCTCGCTGTTGGCGGCCTTAGAGGCTCCTCCTGAACGAAAGGAGTGAATCCCATAAACTGGCTAACTGATCCCTGAACGTTGCGTAAGACATAACCTTATCCTTTTGGACCAACTTATAAGACGACTTAGTTTAACTAAAGGTCGGAAAATAAGCTGGAGTGAGAGACGATATCTAATTTACTTGAGTAGGCTTTAAGTAAGGAAACTGGGCAGACCCTACCCCCTGATTGGTCAATAACGACCTCGTCGCCTTGTTTGAACTGGTCAGTCTTGCTTTCTTCCACTTTGATAACCATCTACCCCTCGTGTAAATAAATATGAATCATTCTAATATGAAGAACCTCCTCAGATCTGAAAAACCCCGCTTAAGCTAGCGCATATAGGCCAACATTCCTAAGCTGTAGAATGTTAGAGAAATCATCCCGTCCCACGACACCTTTAAGGACTTCAATTGTTAAGGGATCTTTCCTGTTGGGTCTCCCAGCGCCTAAACCTCTGTTGGCAGCTTCCCGAACTCTAGAGACTAATTGATAATCCGTAGGAGAGGCCATACCTGCCACCTCATGGGCCCACTTAATGGCGTAACAAGCAGAATCAACGGAACTAATCGACCTGGTGGATTCTAATAAATGCTGTAAACAAAGTGCTACATGAATAGGATTTTCGGGGAGAAAAGAAGTCTTCAATTTGCTGAAAGCAAACTCCTTCCAATTTCTTGAACGCTCGATGATAGATGTCAGTGGTGGCTGGCGCCCTCGCTGAAAAAACAGACTTCTGAAGCCTTTATGCAAGACCCTGCAGGCGTGGATCCTCCAAAGCTGCTGTTTTCTTCCAAATGCCTTCCTTAAAAATGTCTGAAAACAAAGGGGAGAACAATCAGAGACAACAATAGAAAGCAAACAATAGTAGAGTGCAATTGATTTATTTACATCTCACCTAATCTGATATAATAACTACGGCAAAAACAACGAGTATAGGAAAAACCAAAGGGCCATGAACTGGCAAACCGAAGTATCAAAAGACTTCTCTAATGATGGGTTCCAAAGACCCTAACAGTTGTTGCGTTGTACACAACTGCCACCGTCAACGGTGCAAAAGCCCGAAAAAGACTGTTTCCTAGATTGCTCAAAATTCAGACGCAGAGCTACCACACTGAAGGACAAATCCTTTGAACCAAACACGTGGTTCTTGGCTTTAACTCTGATAAAGAGATGCTTAAACTCCCAGTTTTGAGTGAAAACGTCCACCGCTTCGGCGCCAGGCTGGTAAATTCTAGAATTGTAAAGCGTTATTACTACAAGCAAACCTGAGTGGGGGCCCCATTTACAATTCAGCATGTGAAAAACGTCATCATTGATGGTGTAATCGTCAAAATCGACGGTTCTGCTCAAAAGATCGGCCTGGTAATCAAAGCTCCTAGGGATCCACTTAATTTCAAGGGTAATGCCAGAACGGACCCACACATTAAAAATAGAAAGCGCCAGGGACTGAAGCTCTGTGACTTTACTGCCATTGTGAACAACAGTAACCACGTTGGTGTAGTCTGTAAACCAGGCAACGTTTTTGCCATGAAGATCGGGGGCAAAAGCAGACAGTGCTAGGTCTACGGTCCTAAGCTCCCTCCACGTGGAACTTTTAGAACTTTCTGCAGTACTCCAATTTTGATGGAAAATCTTGCGCTCATTGTTAATGAAAGCACTACAGGCGTGATCGCGGGACTCGTCAGAATAGACAAACTTAGCAGGCGGTTGTAAAGGCGCCCAGGGGCAATGAAAATTAAAGGAGTCAACATTCTCACTCCGAAATGCTAGTTCATCGCAAGCTTCCTTAGTTAATACAATCTCAGAATTCCATGACAGCTTCTGATTAACAGCAGCATACAAAGAACGTGTCATAATCCTAGCCACACTTAGCCACACTTCCTATAGAAGGAGTGAGCGAAATGACTTGGCCTACTACAGAGGCAAGATCTCTAACTTTGACGCTCTTACAATCAACCTTACGTATAAAATTAATACTGCTCTTTCATTTAGAAATCCTGCGTTCGGTAACCGAAATAAAGCCGTGATAGGTATCAAAAACAGTGCCGAGCCAGGTAATAACTTGGGCAGGCTCCCAAAGGGACTTCTCTTCGTTAATTAGAAAGCCAAACCTAGTCAAATCAGCGCGAACTGTCAGCATAAAAATCAGCATACAAAGAAAGTGTCATAATCCTAGCCACACTTGCTACACAAGGAGTGAGCGAAATGACTTGGCCTACGACAGAGGCAAGATCTCTAACTTTGACGCTCTTACAATCAACCTTACGTATAAAAATAACACTGCTCTTTCATTTGGAAATCCTGCGTTCGGTAACCGAAATAAAGCCTTGATAGGTATCAGAAACAGTGCCGAGCCAGGTTATAACTTGAGCAGGTTCCCAAAGGGACTTCTCTTCGTTAATTAGAAAGCCAAACCTAGTCAAATCAGCGCGAACTGTCAGCATAAAAATCAGCATACAAAGAAAGTGTCATAATCCTAGCCACACTTGCTACACAAGGAGTGAGCGAAATGACTTGGCCTACGACAGAGGCAAGATCTCTAACTTTGACGCTCTTACAATCAACCTTACGTATAAAAATAACACTGCTCTTTCATTTGGAAATCCTGCGTTCGGTAACCGAAATAAAGCCTTGATAGGTATCAAAAACAGTGCCGAGCCAGGTTATAACTTGGGCAGGTTCCCAAAGGGACTTCTCTTCGTTAATTAGAAAGCCAAACCTAGTCAAATCAGCGCGAACTGTCAGCATAAAAATCAGCATACAAAGAACGTGTCATAATCCTAGCCACACTTGCTACACAAGGAGTGAGCGAAATGACTTGGCCTACGACAGAGGCAAGATCTCTAACTTTGACGCTCTTACAATCAACCTTACGTATAAAAATAACACTGCTCTTTCATTTGGAAATCCTGCGTTCGGTAACCGAAATAAAGCCTTGATAGGTATCAAAAACAGTGCCGAGCCAGGTTATAACTTGGGCAGGTTCCCAAAGGGACTTCTCTTCGTTAATTAGAAAGCCAAACCTAGTCAAATCAGCGCGAACTGTCAGCATAAAAATCAGCATACAAAGAACGTGTCATAATCCTAGCCACACTTGCTACACAAGGAGTGAGCGAAATGACTTGGCCTACGACAGAGGCAAGATCTCTAACTTTGACGCTCTTACAATCAACCTTACGTATAAAAATAACACTGCTCTTTCATTTGGAAATCCTGCGTTCGGTAACCGAAATAAAGCCTTGATAGGTATCAAAAACAGTGCCGAGCCAGGTTATAACTTGGGCAGGTTCCCAAAGGGACTTCTCTTCGTTAATTAGAAAGCCAAACCTAGTCAAATCAGCGCGAACTGTCAAGCTGTTAATTTTTGCTTTGATAACACTGACACCACCCCTAAACCATTGTCAAGGAAAATAGCCATGGGAATTCCTTTACACCTCCATGAAGTCAAAATAGGCCTTAATAATTTGGTGAATAAATACGGTGCGGATGACAAGCCAAAAGGTAAAACTGTGAACTGAAAATATTTTACTACACCGTCACCGAAAACCCGGGAAAAAGCTAAATATTTCCGGTGCTCTGGAAAAATTTGGACATGGTGATACCCAGACTTAAGATCGAACTTGAAAAGATAAAACCCTTGATAGAAAATTTGAAGGGCTACGGAAATGTCTTTAAACATCTAAATCTTCGTTAGAATACATACAAATTGACATGCCTCAAGTCGAGAATCAATCACTTCTTACCCGATCGAAGGCTGTATTGAAACGGAAAGCGGGTTAACTATGTCAGGCTGATGATCCAGAATCTCTATACACTTATGTTTTAACAAATCGGAAATAGCCTCTGAAACAAAATGACTATCCTAAAGTGCAGCAGTATTGTTGGACCTAACTTTGGGAGGTGGGAGAGCCACAAATGGGATTTTATAACCGTCGCGCACAGCTGCGCACGACGCTTAATATAAACCCTGAAGCTCCTAATTTCACCCATTCATCATAACATAAAGCCAAACGACCACGAACCTCAGGAATATAAGATTCACCTGAGGTAAACTCATAATTTGACAGTGACTTTATTTCAACTGCGGGAGCTAAAAGATTTGAATCTGAAAATTCATCTTCGCAAGTGTCACTTAGATTACTAGAAACAAAAATAGAATTGACAACACCTTGGACCTGTCCTTGATCGGCGCTCTGGCCTCTGCTCGAATGATCTTTTTCTCGTCGTCGGAATCCCCCGCAAGATCATTACGTCTATATTCCTTTCTTGAGGGAAGCGTGAACTTTGTCGAGCTGTTTGGGGGAACAGGCTTCTTTAGTTTCTTCAATGCCTTTATGGCGTCACCGACTTTAAGATTAAACTTGTATTGGTCGTCGTTTCCTTTCTTCTTAAAGCGATGCGGCACGTCAAACGTGAGCTTTTTGATCTCTTTGAGATGGGAATCTGCAGTTTCCGCTTGGGAACGCTTGAGATCTGTTAAATAATTTTCCAGCATTGACTTCATAGAAGCTAGCAGACTTGGGCAATTGACGACTCGACAATTCTGACAACGTCGGCCTCCTGCATGATCAAGAGAACGTACCGCAGTGACTCAAAAATAACGCTAGCTAAACTGATCGAGGTGTCGGCCTAGAATGATATCTCACGTGATATTCATCTCTTATATAGCCCTCCCTTATGCACGTGCTCATTTCACTGGGCTAGCCCCAGTCCCCACTGTTCTCATGCCGCAGAAATATTTCATTTCCGGCTAATTCGTATCCACTCAAACGCCAGAAATTCCATTTATGTGACGAGCTTAAATAACGTGTGCAAAAAATGAAAAATAATTTGTTTATCTTCGTAGCATGGAAGAGCTCTCGGGAACTCGTTCAAACATACAAGTGCGTTTCAGATCGTATTCGAATTCAATAGATTGTTATTGTTTTTTTAGAAGGTAGAAAACCGGAGTAACCAGAGAAATAATCGGGGCAGAGATGAGAACTAACAACAATGGCGTCTCCTCCTGGATTTGAACCCAGGCCCCATTGGTGGGAGCCAAGAGCAACCGTTCACTTTGTCCCCAGGATCCTCTCCGCTTTCAAAATGGCGGCCAGGCAAAGAAACTGCGCCCGACCCACCCCGCCATTTTGAAAGAGGAGAATGCCCTGGGGACGAGGTTAAGGGGAGTGGTCTCCAGTACCACTGCGCCACGCTGCTGCACATGCAGGAGGCTAAGATAAAGAGCTGATTTATTTCAACAGATAAAAATGTATAAAACGTTTGCTTTATTTGCTGAGAAGCATGGAAATACTAGGTGCAATTTCAGTGACAGGCGCAGTAATTAGTAAGCCGTTAGGCCTTCTGTCCTGTGAGTGACAAGACTTGGAAACAATCGCATAACGTTACCGAACAATTAACTGACTGTTTCTTGGCAAAGAAACGGCGGTAACTATTCGATGAATTGAATACAGCAAACGACTGTAGCCTGCGGAACAATCTTTATTCGCGACAACGGGGACCACTAGATCGGAATACAGGTGCAAAATTTAGTCGAGTACGTATGCGTACCGCGATCTAGAGACTCCCATTACATATAAAATACAACAGTGCTATAATAAAAGGTAATTGCAGTTAACCAAGGAGAAGTTTGTATTCTGACATTTTGGATGAAAATGTTCATTGTTTGCTTGTGTTAAGTGTAAGGTTCTATAAAAGTACCTTCATAGCTCAAGAAACATATTTGCTTGTGGCTTCTGCTCAAATAATAGGCCATTTGCACGATGACGTCATATGACTACAACTACCAGAATCCTTCAGTTTTTTGTTTTGTAGTGCAAATTAGGGCTATTTGTATTTAAACCGCACAGGGATTACAAAATTTAAATAAGAAAGGAAAAACGAAATGAATTCTGGTAGTTGTAGTCAATGACGCCATCGTTCAAATGGCCTATTGAGATAGAACATATTTTCTAGCAGCTTATATAGAATGCTTTGAAATTATGCCGACCACTGAGGGATGCTTTTTTAAAAGTGATTAACATCATGATTTGGCCAATAAAACATTCACTTCACCAAATACCTATTGAACGGAAATTGAGTGCGCTATTTTCTATTCCCCACTCCAGAAATTTGGGCACTCAGGCAAGTTAAGGCATGACTAAGGCGTTTCAAACGACCCCCCGCGATGAATTTAGAGATCCTTTATTATTGATCAATACAATAAACTTCAAAGTTCGATGCTAATAGTAGGATTTACATCTGACTTGGTTAATCATATGAGAGTGTAAGTTAGCATCACGTGACAATGCACTGTAAGTGACGTCACAAAATGCGTTTTCTAAAATGGGGAAAGGTTCTGCAATATAATTTTAAAAATATGTGCTACTAAATTGTCCATTAGAGTATCAGCATTGTTATTCTGCCTTGTAAGATGGTATCTGTAATTTCTATTAGAAGTTATTAAGCTATTTCTAAAGTCACGTGACCTATTTACCCTAATTACGTGATTGCTATTAAACGTGGACATGCGGACAAGGCTATTCCATAACCAGCACCTAAGATGCAAAAGATTGGTGCTCAAAAAGTTTTAATTTGATTTGATTTAATGTTCCCCATTTTACCCTGAAGATTTTAACCGTTAACGTTCAATAACAGGTCACGTGACTGATAATCGAACGTCACGAATGTTTCATATTATTAAGGCCACTGAAACAATATTGCTTGCAAATTATTAGGAACATTGAACGAAGACTTCCTTTTCAAATGAAACTATGCCAAATAAGCAGGTAAACCATGCCTTAACTTGCTTGAGCAAACTTTTCCATTTTTACTCCGTACTATTTCCCATCCAAAACCTGCATAACCAAGGAGTTTAATTAGTTAAACATAATTTAATTTTTTTTTTTGTCTTTATATTATAGAAAAATTCATTGCCTGACGAGTGAATTCCACGTTAAATTTCACGCGAAAAACCGATATCGCCCGAATCGCGAAGCGATGAGGGCGATATCGGTTTTTCAAGTGAAATTTAACGTGGAATTCACGAGTCTGGCAATGAATTTTTCTTGAATCGCATATGTCAAAGAAAAACGACGTTTCCAGCGAGAAAGCCATTTCTAAACCAACTGTCAAGAGCGAGCGAATTGAAATCAAGACTGATTCAAAATCACGAATTTGAATCACGCGCCGCGGTCAGGAGAAAACCTTGTGGTAGCGACAAATTTTAGTTTTGTTTATCAGTAAATGACATTTTATGACTGAAATTGATGCTGTTTGTACACTAAACTACATAATGTGGACTGTGGCGCCGAACTGCGAACGTTTGTGGTGGAAATTAGCCTTCAACACTTCGGAAGTTTGTTATCGCCGGCCGGCAAATACGAATTTCATCACAGCGACAAGTAAGCTTAAACACCACGCTAAATGGGGAAAAACTTTTGGACAACGAAGAAGGCAAATTTGTGAGTACTAATGGCTTATTTATTAAACATTCCGTAAAAAAAAATATGCTTATCTTATCGCGGTCGATCACTTCAATTCATAAGTTGACAAGAAAAGGATCCGAACGCACATCTCAGTTCGCTCGAACTGGAATATTTTTATTCTCACCTTAACTTATTTTCGCGACTCATTTCTAAGAATACCAGACTACTAATATTATTACTTAATTATTATTGCCTTTTGTACCTCTTATACTTTTTTACACCGGAATTCTTTGAGACTGTACAAGACAGGAGTTCGGATACAAGTTTTGGTTTGGAAATAAGAAAGTTCGCTGAAAGCTCTACTTCGGACAGCATCTTGTTTATTTTTAAAGCAACCAGACGGCCGTTTCGGTGTATAATGAAAATTACTTTTTATTAGCTCAGTACAATATGCTTGTTTTCATAAACTTCTTTGTTTGATTTAGACAGGTTTTCTTTTTCTAAGAATGAAATATTGGTTTTTGCAAGTAGCTCGCTCTCTTTCTTGTAGGACTGCAGTGTGAATGGCTTCTTCACTCTCAAAAAAATTCACATTTTGGTTATAAGATTGAGAAGAACAGGAATTCACTCTAGATAAATTTATCATTTGTGAAAAGCAAGTCTGTATTTTTGGCTTCAAATCAAAGCTCACTATTTTAAAAGAAAGTATACATAGTATAACAGAAAGTACACAAGCATCGTCCTTCGAAGATGCTATGCAATATCAGTTCTCAGCTATGCAATTCCACGCTAAATACCCTCGCTTCTAAATTGTATTGTTTTTTTATGTTTTATTTAATATTTTCAATATTATTGTAGTTTATACCAGATGAAGAGCCACCTTTGTGGAAACGCTGATATTAAACCATTATTTATTTATTTATTTATTTATTTATTTATTTATGTCTTCATGACTGTCGTAAAAACCAGGGCGCGGTCCATTCAACCAATATAACCGAATTTGTTTGGAGGTGATTGGAAAGGTAAATTTCAGGTCTAACCGAAAAAACTGGTCCATCTCGAAAAGTACATCTACTTTTCCGAAACTATTTGGGATGGACCGAACCGACGAATTCAAGTTCTGGACAAAACTTTTCGGGAATATTGTCTGAATCACGGATCGCGCTCCGAAATCCAACAGACGCAAATAAATCAATGAGAATTAACTTTATTCGCCTGCATAAATGTCTTTCCATTTCAGGTGACTTGAGTTGTTGGATGTTACGTTGATACAATATTACTCTTAAAACACCTTGAAATTGATATTATTTAAAACACAAGTAAACCAAGCAGATTTTGTCTCTAATTGGTCACTGCAAGTTTTCACTTGTTATAGAGACGCTAAATAAAAGAACAATGTAAAAGGTGCCTCAATTGGGTAACCGTCAATTGTCAAATGGTTCAGCTTGAAAGGAACTAACGAAGGAATATTTTTTTCATGAACAGTCAACGGATGGTGAAGCGTTAACCCTTTCACTCCCAGAGTCAATTATGGAGACATGTAGTTCTAACTTTTGAGTGTGTTGACAAAATCCTATGGTGTGACCATTCAAATGAAACCTTTTCAGTAGTACTTTTGCATGGTACCAATAGTTTACAAAATAAAATTTAGGATTTTTCTTGTATTTTGACTTTTGGGAGTCGAAGGGTTAAGCGTCAAACGGAAGAAAATAACTGTAAAACAACACACGAGAGTTTTTTCTCACCATCAGCTGAGAGTGGGGACCTGGAGTCACTTTAATAAATTATTTACAAGTGTAATTTACAAGCGTAGCCATTGTTTCAGAGGTTGAAAACAATACCTACACTTGTAAATTACAAGTGTAAAAATTTTTTATTAAATTGAGCCCTGGACTTAACCGTCAAATATCCGGTGGATGGAAATTTAACCTGCATCGTAAAAATTTTACTTATTTTACCGTCCAAATTATTCCCACACTGAGACCCTCGTGTAAACAACCAACTTATTTTGGCAGCTAACGAATACCACGCAATTTCTTATTTGTTATCCCCAACCTCGTCCCCAGGGCCCTCTGGTTCAAAATGGCCGCGTGAAGAAATCCCTGGACAAGGCTTCCAAAATACTCCAAGATGTCACGTAACAAATGAGGAAATGTCTTCGTTCCACTTGAACAGAGGTTCCTGTTGTGTTCTGTTAATACATAAAATAGAAGATAAAACAAGTGAAATAAACCCGGGAATAAATACAACATACTACTTCTGACTACTTCTATCCGACCACGTGCTCTCCACTGTCCCATCATGCTCAATTTCTTCTTCATGATGTAATACATAACATTCATGATACTACTTGCGACACTACTTGCTACTTCATGTTATGCACGACATTCAGTCCTGATATATCAAATGCAGGAACATGATAAAGATCTGAAGACAAAAGATCATGTACAGTTGCAGGTGAGTATTTCATCAGCCTGTGCGAGGCGTTTCTCTGAGCCGCCATTTTAAACGAGGAGAAGGCCCTGGTGATGAAGTTGGTTATCCCTTAATTTTTACCGCAATATGCGCGGTTTACCCATTTGGTCAGTCATTTTATTTTCATATTCGCAAGTGAGTGACACATGCTATCCTGAGTTTGAGTAGCCAATCAGGGCGCACAAAAATACTATCCACTACATGCAATAGGTACAATAGTGAAGTTGTTCCTAAGCTTGAATAGAAACTACATTAGATCGCATTTTCATGGCAAACACTCTTCTGAATATATAACACCAAATATATATTGGCCTGTGTACAGACGCCGCCTCCCTTCAGGAGAAACTCCTACGACTTTTCCTGAAGGAAGAGGGCGGCCATACACAGGCTAAAGATATATTGGACTGTTGAAAACTCAACAGCATCACTAAACAATGGGCAACAAACAAGCCTAATTTTCGTTTTCGGCCAGTTTGGTATGAATGTCTTAACATTTCGATTCGTTGAAAATCTTTGTACGCAAGGATAGTTTAGAATCTTGATTACCTTATATGGGTAGGTGTTAACAATATAAAGAGTGAAATGCATTGAATTACTCCACACAATGTTTCCCATGAGTGTCAGTTGAGTTGTGGGTAGAAAACCATATTAACCCAAATTGTTTTCATGCAGTCTATTTTGCTTCGAATTTTGCATTTTATGTCGGTCATCCGAGGTATGTAATTGGTCATGCAAAGTGGTTTTTAAGTGAATGGAGAACACTTTGTTGGACCGCAAACAGGAACAGCTAATTCCAGTAGGAATATATTAATCAAACTGTCTATTATCTAGCGGATATTGTGTAGCTTTTGTCATCAGAAGCTAGCGTGGAAGTTAACAAAAACTCGAATTGTATGAGATACACACACATAAAATTAAATTTGTTTTCACGATACAACATATCTAGAAAACTCTAAGTTGCTGAGTGAAGGTCGGAATATACAACAAAAGTAATAAACTCAAGTACTTGAAGGGTATCTTGCACGTCACAAGAAGCTACTTTTTCCGGCTTCAGGGTTTTAGCGAGGAAAGAAGCAAAAGCAAGGTAAGTCAATGTTAGTTCGACAGCAAACGTCTATCAAGGAAATGGTCGTAACGAACTGCCTTAGTTCGATATTACCGCGTAATTGACATGCACATTTAGTTGGAAGATAAATTCGTCAGTCGTTGTCTGGGACTCACTGAGTTAAACTATAACGGCTTGCTGCTGCCTAAGTTGTACGTGCTCAGATCAACTCTGCTGGAGTTATGTGAAGTGGGACTGACTGTGAAGACTATATGAAGCACTCTTTTTGATTAAAAGAAAGCTTGTTCAGCCCCGGTCGAGTCAATGAAACTGTAGAGGTTAATTCAACTATTAATAAATAGATAATTTAAAACTGTCTGCTACTAAAGCCGATCGAGACACCTGAAAACAATGCCAAACGACAAACGTGTTATATTTTTTCTTATCGCGGGTATTTTAGAAAGCTTTGGCTTATTTCTGTAAAACAAAAATACTGCAATCAACAAAATTATGACTGAGCGGCAAATCGTTAAATTCCTACAGAAACTGTTGATTATTATGCAGTATGACATGAATCATTTAAGCTTGAGTAACTGATAAACCGACCTGAATAAATGATAATTAAGATGACTGGTGCGCGAATAATGAAAAAAGAATTTGCTCGGGGAATCAGCCGAGTCTTTTCTTATAAAATAAGCTGCTCATCTTTGACAAAAAGCAGCCATGGCTTGTATAGATCAGTCGCTCTGAGTATCTTAACACATGCAATGTACATTGAGGGATATTATTGGACTGTTGACTGCAACTTTAGTGAATCACTTGCATGAAAACATTCCATTTGAATTAAATATCTTGCTATTTCGTCTAAACGTTTTGTTCACAAATATGTTCAGTTAGAAACTAGATCATTTACTCTGCTTTGCCAGAAGGGGGTGTAGCAGGTTTTGATTGAAGTAGCGTCAACACAATCATGCATGAGACAAATATATCGAATGTGTCAATTTGTCAATGTTTCTTGACGTGGGTCTATTGTGTAGTGACGTCTGTAGTGGTGAGAAAACCATGACCCACAATTGTAAGTTATATCTTTCGGTCAGGCAAAGCTGTTTGTAACGAATCAAAGAATGGAAAAGAAACAAACAGAAAAAGAACAAGTTTTGTTAACTGACATACTTCAGTTAATAGAATAAGCGTGTGAAGTCAACTAGCTACAGTCAAGAATAAAACTCCTTTGCTGGAACGTAAACAGGTACAAAAGAGTTAACTCAAGCGGGAACAAATTAACCGATATATTTATTATCAAATGGCTACTGTTTTGTTTTGGGATGTGTTATCACGCACGAGGAGTGTATAGCAGTTTTGAATGTCTTGAACAAGCGTCGACAAAATCATGAGATAAATACGTGAATTTATTCGAAACAATATTCCTTGTGAGTCTTGTTGTTGTGTTGTGAAGTAGTTGGAGAACCATGACAAAAAATTGCAAGTTTGCAAGTACATGATTTGTTTGTTAGGCAGATCTGTTTATTCTAAGGAATAAAGAAGCAAGAGAGAAAGCAAAAGCACATTTTGTTTAACTAACTTGCTACAATGAAATAACTGGAGTCAACTAGCTAAGGAGTAACCTCTTTGTTGGACCGTAAACAGGAAGAGTTGACTCAAGCGAAAACAAATTTATAAAAGCTGTCTATACAATACAATACAATAAACTTTATTTATCCACGGTGGTGATTAAAGCGACTTATTGTCAAATGGATACTGTGTAGCTTTGGTATACGTATATGATTAACAGAAGAGTGAAAAGTAACAAACTATTCCACGAAAAGTTGGCTTTGATCAAAGGTGCGAATTTCATGCGCATCGTAGACACCTTTTGCAATATCGACTCATTCAGGAATAAAGATTTTTAAATACATTTCTTATACATCTTGTTGAATAATAAAGTAATAACTACTATTGCGTGATAACACTTTCGGTAGCACGATATGTTTTAGGAGATTAAGGGCCTCTTCATATGAACCCGGTTGACCAGGCTGGCTCGGCTACGAGATCTCGCCTCACTCATTTCCTTTGTAAAATTTGTGATGTGTTCATATGAGAAGACGGGCTGGAAATTTTCCCATTTTGTCCCATTTTTGTTGGAGGAGGGCAAGATTAGCATTCCAACTTATTTTTGTACTTTTTTTATTTATAAAAAATGATTTCTCTATGGCAAATGAGGGAAGATATATGAATTTTCAGAATTACAGCAAAGAAAAGCAAAAGTTAATATTCATTCTATTACGTACACAATTTCATCCCGATAACCGGGTTGAATTTCTTCATATAAACACATTTACACGATAAAATAAGGGAAGGGTACGCTGATTATGTGGCAAATTTACATCGTCTTTTCTGTGTCCGGATTGATCTTTGATGGTGTGCAAAAATAACGAAATTCAAACCTGTGCGAAAATTAAAGGCATAAGGATAAATTAAATCATTATTAATAATTTTTATTACTAGCTACTACTTGTTATCTTGTTTAGATGATACGATCAAGTGATTCTAAGGGACCAGGAATTGCGGTGAGAGAAGTCTGTGGAGAGAAAGGTGTCCAGGTACGTCAATAAAACATCATTATATACTCCATATAGTCATCCACATGTGTACACTGTAAAAAGTACTTATGCGATGAGAGTAGTCTGTGAAGAGAAAGGTGTCCAGGTACGTCAATAAAACATCATTATATACTCCATATAGTCATCCACATGTGTACAGTGTAAAAAGTACTTATGCGGTGAGAGTAGTCCATGGAGAGAAAGGTGTTCAGGTACGTCAATAAAACATCATTATATACTCCATATAGTCATCCACATGTGTACACTGTAAAAAGTACTTATGCGATCAGAGTAGTCCGTGGAGAGAAAGGTGTCCAGGTGTGTGAATTAAACATCGTTATATACTTCATATAGCCATCCACATGTGTACACTGTAAAAAGTACTTATGCGGTGAGACTAGTCCGGGAAGAGAAAGATGTTCAGGTGTGTGAATTAAACATCGTTATATACTCCATATAGCCATCCACATGTGTACACTGTAAAAAGTACTTATGCGGTGAGACTAGTCCGTGGAGAGAAAGGTGTTCAGGTGTGTGAATTAAACATCGTTATATACTCCATATAGTCATCCAAATGTGTACACTGTAAAAAGTACTTATGAGGTGAGAGTAGTCCGGGGAGAGAAAGGTGTTGAGGTGAGTGAATTAAACATCGTTATATACTCCATATAGTCATCCACATGTGTACACTGTAAAAAGTACTTATGAGGTGAGAGTAGTCCGTGGAGAGAAAGGTGTTCAGGTGCGTGAATTAAACATCATTATATACTTCATATAGTCATCCACATGTGTACACTGTAAAAAGTACTTATGCGGTGAGACTAGTCCGTGGAGAGAAAGGTGTTCAGGTGTGTGAATTAAACATCATTATATACTTCATATAGTCATCCACATGTGTACACTGTAAAAAGTACTTATGCGATGAGAGTAGTATGTGGAGAGAAAGGTGTTCAGGTGTGTGAATTAAACATCATTATATACTTCATATAGTCATCCATATGTGTACACTGTAAAAAGTACTTATGCGATGAGAGTAGTCCGGGAAGAGAAAGGTGTTCAGGTGTGTGAATTAAACATCGTTATATACTCCGTATAGCCATCCATATGTGTACACTGTAAAAAGTACTTATGAGGTGAGAGTAGTCCGGGAAGAGAAAGGTGTTCAGGTGTGTGAATTAAACATCGTTATATACTTCATAGTCATCCACATGTGTACACTGTAAAAAGTACTTATGCGATGAGAGTAGTCCGTGGAGAGAAAGGTGTTCAGGTGTGTGAATTAAACATCGTTATATACTCCATATAGTCATCCACATGTGTACACTGTAAAAAGTACTTATGCGGTGAGAGTAGTCCGTGGAGAGAAAGGTGTCCAGGTACGTCAATAAAACATCATTATATACTTCATATAGTCATCCACATGTGTACACTGTAAAAAGTACTTATGCGATGAGACTAGTCCGTGGAGAGAAAGGTGTTCAGGTGTGTGAATTAAACATCGTTATATACTTCATATAATCATCCACATGTGTACACTGTAAAAAGTACTTATGCGGTGAGAGTAGTCCGGGGAGAGAAAGGTGTTCAGGTGTGTGAATTAAACATCGTTATATACTCCATATAGTCATCCAAATGTGTACACTGTAAAAAGTACTTATGAGGTGAGAGTAGTCCGGGGAGAGAAAGGTGTTGAGGTGAGTGAATTAAACATCGTTATATACTCCATATAGTCATCCACATGTGTACACTGTAAAAAGTACTTATGAGGTGAGAGTAGTCCGTGGAGAGAAAGGTGTTCAGGTGCGTGAATTAAACATCATTATATACTTCATATAGTCATCCACATGTGTACACTGTAAAAAGTACTTATGCGGTGAGAGTAGTCCGTGGAGAGAAAGGTGTTCAGGTGTGTGAATTAAACATCATTATATACTTCATATAGTCATCCACATGTGTACACTGTAAAAAGTACTTATGCGATGAGAGTAGTCCGGGAAGAGAAAGGTGTTCAGGTGTGTGAATTAAACATCGTTATATACTCCGTATAGCCATCCACATGTGTACACTGTAAAAAGTACTTATGCGGTGAGACTAGTCCGTGGAGAGAAAGGTGTTCAGGTGTGTGAATTAAACATCGTTATATTACTCCATATAGTCATCCATATGTGTACACTGTAAAAAGTACTTATGCGATGAGAGTAGTCCGGGAAGAGAAAGGTGTTCAGGTGTGTGAATTAAACATCGTTATATACTCCGTATAGCCATCCATATGTGTACACTGTAAAAAGTACTTATGAGGTGAGAGTAGTCCGGGAAGAGAAAGGTGTTCAGGTGTGTGAATTAAACATCGTTATATACTTCATAGTCATCCACATGTGTACACTGTAAAAAGTACTTATGCGATGAGACTAGTCCGTGGAGAGAAAGGTGTTCAGGTGTGTGAATTAAACATCGTTATATACTTCATATAATCATCCACATGTGTACACTGTAAAAAGTACTTATGCGGTGAGAGTAGTCCGGGGAGAGAAAGGTGTTCAGGTGTGTGAATTAAACATCGTTATATACTTCATATAGTCATCCACATGTGTACACTGTAAAAAGTACTTATGCGATGAGAGTAGTCTGTGGAGAGAAAGGTGTTCAGGTGTGTGAATTAAACATCGTTATATACTTCATATAGTCATCCACATGTGTACACTGTAAAAAGTACTTATGCGATGAGAGTAGTCTGTGGAGAGAAAGGTGTTCAGGTGTGTGAATTAAACATCGTTATATACTTCATATAGTCATCCACATGTGTACACTGTAAAAAGTACTTATGCGATGAGAGTAGTCTGTGGAGAGAAAGGTGTTCAGGTACGTCAATAAAACATCATTATATACTTCATATAGTCATCCACATGTGTACACTGTAAAAAGTACTTATGCGGTGAGAGTAGTCTGTGGAGAGAAAGGTGTTCAGGTACGTCAATAAAACATCATTATATACTCCATATAGTCATCCACATGTGTACACTGTAAAAAGTACTTATGCGGTGAGAGTAGTCTGTGGAGAGAAAGGTGTTCAGGTACGTCAATAAAACATCATTATATACTTCATATAGTCATCCACATGTGTACACTGTAAAAAGTACTTATGCGATGAGAGTAGTCTGTGGAGAGAAAGGTGTTCAGGTACGTCAATAAAACATCATTATATACTTCATATAGCCATCCATATGTGTACACTGTAAAAAGTACTTATGCGGTGAGAGTAGTCCATGGAGAGAAAGGTGTTCAGGTGTGTGAATTAAACATCGTTATATACTTCATATAGTCATCCACATGTGTACACTGTAAAAAGTACTTATGCGATGAGAGTAGTCTGTGGAGAGAAAGGTGTT
Organism: Cladopsammia gracilis; assembly: GCA_022457155.1. Taxonomy (NCBI): domain Eukaryota; kingdom Metazoa; phylum Cnidaria; class Anthozoa; order Scleractinia; family Dendrophylliidae; genus Cladopsammia; species Cladopsammia gracilis. The sequence goes on along the minus strand of JAJGOT010000234.1, from coordinate 251,876 downwards.
CAGGTACGTCAATAAAACATCATTATATACTTCATATAGCCATCCATATGTGTACACTGTAAAAAGTACTTATGCGATGAGAGTAGTCTGTGGAGAGAAAGGTGTTCAGGTGAGTGAATTAAACATCATTATATACTCCATATAGTCATCCACATGTGTACACTGTAAAAAGTACTTATGCGGTGAGACTAGTCCGTGGAGAGAAAGGTGTTCAGGTGTGTGAATTAAACATCGTTATATACTCCATATAGTCATCCACATGTGTACACTGTAAAAAGTACTTATGCGGTGAGAGTAGTCCGTGGAGAGAAAGGTGTTCAGGTGTGTGAATTAAACATATACTCCATATAGTCATCCATATAGTCATCCATATAGTCATCCATATAGTCATCCATATAGTCATCCATATAGTCATCCATATAGTCATCCATATAGTCATCCATATAGTCATCCATGTAGTCATCCATGTAGTCATCCATATAGTCGTAAATAGTACTTATGTGTGAAAAGGGGAGATACAGTAGCAATAAAGCAATAATCAGCTACAATAACATAGACTATGTAAACTCTATAAGCATGGAATGGCTTACATGTAAGTATAAAAAGCATGGAATGGCTTACATGTAAGTATAAATTATCCTGCTTGTCTATAGTTTTCTTTGATCTTGTTGTTGTTTGGTATTATGCAGTGTTAACCTTTTTGTTTAGGCCGAAAACCTTCCATTTTGCATTTTTCAATCTGAAGGGCTTGAAGTCATGTTCGAGTAACCTAAAATAAAGTGTTTTGAACATCTGAAAGATGCTGTTTTGTGCTTCAAAATTCCGAAAAAAAGCATTGTGGCAAGTCATAAGTGGATAATGCGCACGTCTAATAACTTTATAGGAGAGAATTCTTTTGGACCCCAGTGACAATAGCACCTCTGACCCTTAAAAAATTATAATACTGATCTGCCAACATGTAGAAAGCAATGAAAGACCTGATTGTGTGGCTCACTGTATAATGGGGTAAGTTTCTAGTCGGGTGTTGCATCCGTGGGAGAGTGAAACATGAAAATTTGGCTTTCTCAGCTGCGTTGATCAGAAAATAGATTCAAAAGCTAACATTCGGAGCGCTAGCTCTTAATCAGAAGGAATCCAAAGGGCTAGTGCTCGAAACGTAAGACGACCCAAGTTTTTCGCGGTTGGTTGTTTACTTGCATCTTCAGTTATTCAGAGATTTTTGTTTTGTTTTTGTGCACATGAATCCTGACGGCAATTTTATTGTAGTTTTCTAATTACTGAACATTTGTTTAAGTGTTTTCATTTACATATCATTTCAGGACCAGAGGCAGGACCTGCGCTACATAGCTAGAGCTGAGAAGGCTAAAGTAAGTTCAGCTGACAAAATAGTTTAGTATCCTTTTTTGTGCACAAAAGCAAAACATGTGTTGTGTTCACTCCGCTGGAACAACGGTTCCATATTGCAGGAAGCAAATATGGCTACCAATCACTAAGGTAAGCCACCGAAGACCGTACATCTCATCAATTGTCACGTGATAAATTACTCCACTGTTCTTGGAGCATTTCGGTCCAGGTGTTTATCCATGCATGACGACATTTTGAACAATTGCTGTGGTACAGATTCAAGGTGAAGTTTTCTTTATAGTACAGAAAAATTCTGGTTTATATCAAATGTTGCCCCTGTCCACGATGAGGGATTGCAGACTGAAAAAAAAAATAACAAAGATGCACAATCACTGCAACAAACCGTTGAGAATGGCCGGATCTGAGCTCCCAGACCTAGACCAGTAGTAATTGAAGTAAAACAAACGAAACGGACGAAATAAAACAGAAACAAAAGCAAACAGTAAAAAAAGTGGAATATAATAGTGCCCAATATTTAGCCGGGAACAGGTTAAAGTGTATGTTTTTCTCTAAACAGGCCTCAAGAGGTGCGTTACATAAGGCTTCTATCAGTGGACAATATGAAACTGTTAAAATGCTTCTTGATAGTGGTGAAGATGTGGACCAAAGAGATCAGGTTTTTTTTTGCCTTGCTTTCATTTATGTAAATGAAATTTCAGGTTGTTACTTATGCTTGTGTATTTTATTTGTAAATACCCTTTGCGAAGCGTGGCCGTTAATTTTCTATGATCCTTTCCCGTTTAGTCTGCATAAAATGGCAAGTCGCACACGAGCGGAATCCGCCACCCTCCCCGATCGCAGAAGATCAAAACAAGCCCGGTCTGAATAGGATTAAATGCATGTAACTCAACGAAAGCTCATAGCCTTGCTACATGCAAAGAGCTTTGCTATTACCATGAATATTTCATTTTTTTTATTGCTGTTAAGCAGAAATCTGATACAAAACTGTTTTTCGTTTGGAAGTTAATGATGATTACAACAAAATATTTTGCGAAAATTGTCCTTTTAATTTTTAGCCTTATCTAATAATTATTGTTTTGTTGATCTTTTTTGCAGTTTTGTTTGACTCCTCTTCACCTTGCCTGCTGGTATGGACAGGAATCTGTTGTAAAACTGTTGTTGGAACACGGTGCAAACGTCAACGCTGTAGAACGGGTGAGTTGATTGGACGGTTGAACTTTTTATAACCTGGAATGTAGCCCGACTTACCACATTTGTCGATACTGATGTATACTGTATACTTGACATGCAGAGAGAACTTCATTTCTTAGACGGGATGTCTAATGAACAGTCCTCCGGCGCTGATTACTAATTTGTGCAAACCGCATTTCACTGTAACAAAGAGTAGTTTGGTGGAATTTACAGGTCAACGATTCTTTATGACTTTTGCCGAATCCTATAGATCGGAACGCGAAGTGTCATGAAACGTAGCGTGTTGGAGAGTGTTATGTTACTGACACCTCAGTCGTGAAGTGTCCAGCTAAATCATGGCCCGGGTACGTCACCTTTGGCGTGTCAAGGAATGTCAGACTCTGGTACTTAACGCTTTGTGGGGGGGGGGGGGGGGGGGGGAGTACTCCTCGGAATTCTTGGTGGGGGTGTGCCGCCCAGTTCTCCGAATCCTGACCCTACATGTGTATTTCAGACCAAAACATGCCATTTCCCACACCCGTTTTCAGACCTGGCCTCTAAAATCCATACCCGTTTTCAGACCGCTTAGGTTAGAACATTATGGTTGTAGTTTCGTCTTTTCCGTTCTGATCTGATCTGTAGTGGGTTCTTGTCTTCTATTTGTGTCCTCGCGGCGGTTTCGGCATCAGAGACTCGCCTGAGGAGGGCACTTCTGTTGACGAAACCGTCACGAGGACACAAATAGAAGACAAGAACGCCACTACAGATCAGATCAGAACGGAAAAGACGAAACTACAACCAAATGAGAACAACCGTCTGCGCCAAGATAAAAGAACTTGCAAAGTTAGGTTAGAACGCCAACAAAAGATTTGTTAAAATTCAGCTCGAATGATATACTTCGGTTATTTCTCTTTCTCTCTTATTCATTATTTATTTGAAGTTGAAAAAACAAATACATTTGTCCGCTCTCGCGGGTTCCTTTGAAAACCATACCCGATTTCAGACCAAAATGGTCAAAATCTATACCTGTTTTCAGACCAAAACGGCACGGCCTGATTTCTTCATGGAAAGAATATAGTTATAATCCCAGTTATACAGTCAGCCTTGCTTTATCAGTTCCTTCGTATTTATATCAAATTTGCTGACTAGATCCACCAGGATCCGACGCTTTTGCATTGTCCGTTGGCCCTTGCAGATATTTCCAAAGTGTTCAAAAACCATACCCTTTGGGGCCGCACATGCCTATATAGCTTATATACGGGAGTACCCCCCCCCCCCCCCCAAGGGAGTTAAGGGCACTTTTTAACCAGCATCCAAGTTGAAACTAGCGGGGGTATTCAAGACTTTAATACATATTGGTAACAACATTATAGAATCTTATAATTTGTTTTGTATGACGTATTACATAACATAACATAACATAACATAACGTAACGTAACGTAACGTAACGTAACGTAACGTAACATAACATAACGTGAACTTTATTTATACTCGAAATTACAGAGTAGCCTAAAAAAGGCTAATATCTTCGAGAACATAAATAGTATAAAAAAATAAAAAAGGAAAAGGGGGGAAAAATCTATTTTCATTAAAAAATCTAATTTACATTTATTTAAATGAAAAATGTCAATATACCATTATGTCTTAAAAGAGATTCAACTTTCAGGAGTCTTCTAAAACCATTTTAAGTAGGCTCAGATCTTACATTATTAGGTAGGGAGTTCCAGGTCTTAGATGCAAAGTAACGAAAGGAGTTGAGACCATAAGTAGTGGTAACAGGTTTATATCATGATAAGATATTATTATTTAGTGCCTATAAAAAAGTATTCAGATTGTCATAGTTCAAACATTTGTAGATAGTGATAAACATATTTTGTATCCTTTGGTTGTACAGAGCTGTAATCATCCCGATTGGTATTAACCTGCTGACAGCGCCATTGACTTTCGCTCACACTTTTAACAATGATTTAACCTCGCGTCTTAACTGCTTCTTGCACTGCAAATTAAATAACTTGTGGTTTAAAAGCAACGCTTTTCCTTTCATACATGCACATATTTAGAACTGTTACTATCTCGAATATACAGGTATATATGTTTACTTTAATTTGCACAGTTTTTGTGTTTGTAGTTTCAACGTACACCTCTGCAAAAAGCTGAACGCCACAATCACCAGTTCATAGTACAGTTGCTTTTGAGGAATAATGCAAATCCAAGTAATCAACAACCGGTAAGATATAAAATTATCTCCTCCTTGTGCCTTTCCTCTCTATTTGCTGCTCGACCAGCAGCGTGCTGCTCCATTACCAAACGTGCGAGCTCCAACTCGTATGTGTCACCGCTAAATGTTATAGTTAAGTTTCAGGAAAAACAAGATAATTTTCGTAACAAGCAATAGATAAAATTATTAACTATTACTATAAAATATGAGCGACAGAACTGCATGGATATTTACAATGGCGAGCTACTTCTAAAAGAACAATGGCGATGAAGCTTATTAGCATTCCTGTTAGTAACCAGTGATACAGTATAGCTGTTCTGTACACAGGGAACCCAAACGCTTTATTAGCTATAGGCATAATCATTTATGAAAATATTATTATTTACCTGTTTTCCTGTGTCTTTTTGAGTCGTTTTGGAAGCGATTTGAATCAGAGCGAAGACGGTTGACCTTGCATGTTTCAAATATTATCTTGTCTACGTCTCAAGTTTCCATTATTATTAACTCAAGTTCCCATTACCAGGCTTAACTAATCAATGACATCAATGATATCAATGTAATCAATGAGTAATCAATGGGTAATCAATGAGTAATCAGTTGATTACTCATTGAGTATTGCCAATACTCAATGAGTACTCAATGACTAATCAATGACCCACAAAATTTTTGGTCATTGATTAGTCATTGATGTCATTGATTAGTCATTAATTTGCATGAAAAGAGGTGTTGACAGGCCAGACACGACTCATAAGCTCGTGATAACGTGGAATGTGACCTTTAGAATTTTGCATGCTGTAACAAGTATATCCCGCAAGGATTTTCCTTTTTTTGTATGAGATAAGGGGAGGCTCTTTTTATATTTCTCTTAGCAATGGTTGGTTCTGAACTAAATGCCATTTGTTCATTAAGATGTTTTTAAGATTAGGCAATGCCAGGTGCTACGTTGTTACGAAAGGCAGTATTCTTTTTCGCCCGTTTTTTTTGCTGCAAAGATGACTTCCGTTCATTGAATTTTACCTCGGAAATTATTTTCTCAATGAGATTGTAAGTGTAGCCTCTACCTCATTGGCGTGCTTTGAAGTTTTCGATATTCTCACTGAATGATTTCGCTGAGGAATTTGTTCTTAAAAGTCTCAGGGCTCCACCTTTCCTGAGCCCTTTTCTGACCCCTGGTGGGTGACAGGAAGAGAAATGGGTGTACTGGAAGGTCTCTGTTGGTGTAAAATGAGTAATCAATGACATCAATGAGTAATCAATGACCCACAAAATTTTTTGGGTTCGATTAATCATTGATTACTCATTGAGTATTACTCATTGAGCTTATTTCTGTGGGAGACTCATAGATGTATTAATTTAAGAGGCGCGTTTACATGATCTGTCTGAGAAGAGACGTTTATATTCAATCAAATACCGCAACGACTTGTTCTTCTGTTATTTTTATACCAAGAAAAACACGAGCTATGCACACTCACAGGCAACAACCTTTTTTTTGTTTTGGTTCTAATCTCTTACAAACAATAGAATAAAAAATATATAGATAATTCATAAATAGCTAAATGACCTTTATTTAGCTTCGGTAAGTATAGCACAAGTGCTAGTGGGGCTGAGCATTTAAATAACAGAAACAAATATTTTAAATTGAACATAACAAGGTTAAGAATCCCAACTAGCAGGAGACAAACCAGTTGGCTGTTTACAAGCTTGGCCAAAGAATTTTAATTCTGAGGTCTTTGATGAAAACATTTTTCGCTACGGTTATTCTATAAAATCCCGGTTATAACACGTGGTTTTATCCAGTTGAACAAGGGGTTTTGGAGGCAATATGAAGAATTGACCTTTAATTTATTTACACCCTGACATCGTTCTATTTCACTCACTAGCTATATTTTTACTTTGTCATTGCAGCTCAGTCTGAAGTCCCTCGCACGAAAGGCTTTCTTGAAAGTGGATAGAAGATCAGGCTTTAATCTGCTCCAGGCGGCTGTCTTTGAAGGAGACTATAATATTGTTTACAAAGCATATCCCTTTCTCGCTAACATTGTTAAAGAGATGACCTTTGAAACAACGAGAGACAAAGCTAAGTTATTCCCTGGAAAGACTGCCGTTGAAATTCTTTCAAATCTGAAAGGAAAAGGACAGGGTCATGCTAAAATTGACAAATTTTATCTGGAGCAAGTTGAACTGATTGACAAAATTAATCTGGAGACAGTTGGAAAATATCACACATTAATAGAGCTGCTCGGGTGTGTTGGAAGAAACAATGATGATGATGATGCGGAAAAGGCGGTTGAGCTTGTATTAAATGACTTTGTGGATGTAAATACCCTATTACGTAATAGGACACCTTTATTGTGGGCGAGTCCATCGTCAAGTTTGCTTTTGATGAAGACCCTCGTTGATCTTGGCGCCGACGTTAATGCACAAGGAACTGATGACAAAGAGACACCTTTAAAGATGGCGGCACATTGTAACAACTTTATGGCCGCGCACCTGCTTTTGGAGAATGGAGCTGATCCGAATATTCAATGTGTGCATGAAAACACAGCACTGTTAAGCTCAGTATTGAAGGGTCATGAAAATCTTGTCAAATTGTTACTGGAAAATAACGCGGATGCGAATATACAAAATACTAATGGAAATGCACCACTTCACTTCTCGGGGTTTAATGGTCACGAAAACCTTGTCAAATTGTTACTGGAAAATAACGCGGATGCCAATATACAAAATACTGATGGAAACACACCACTGCACTGCTCAGTGTTCAAGGGTCATAAAAATCTTGTCAAATTGTTACTGGAAAATAACGCGGATGCTAATATACAAAATACTGATGGAAATGCACCACTCCATCGTTCTGCTCATCAAGAGTCAAGAAGCAACATCAACCAGCGGAACAAGAAAGGTAGAACTCCTCTATATGTTGCAGTACAGAACAAACATGAACAGCTTATTAAACTTTTGCTTGAAAGCAATGCTGATGTAAGTATGAAATACCAGCAGTACCCTATACTTTACCTACATTTAGGTCATTTTCTCTTTTGGCCCAGGTGGACTTATATAGTAGTAAAGAAAAATTTACTGGGTTTATTCCAGAAGAAATGGAAAACGGAACTCCTTGAAGATTTTGGAACTGTTGTCGAATCTGGGTGGGGAAAGAATCCACCTGAGAACAAAAGCTTTGCGAAAATACAAAAAAAAGTAGGCGCTATGTTCCCACAAATACCTGGTAATACTCTTGTTCATGTTGCAAGCAGAAATGACAACACCGAGATAATAGACCTGCTTGTTAAGTACGGAGCAGACGTTAACGCTCGCGATGCAGAAGGATTCACTCCTCTGCATGTGGCAGCGATCCATGGTAACACGCAAGTTGTCAAAAAGCTTGTTGATCTCGAAGCTGACGTCAACCTATCCACAGCCGATGGAAAGGATGCAGTTGATTTGGCTCACTTAAATGAAGAAGCGGAGATTGAAGAGTATCTCAAGTCAAAGATGGCCGCTTCATCGCAAAGAACCAAGGAACAAGAGGTTGGTCAAGGTGCTACATGTAAGAGTATGTAATCGCAAATATCCATTCCATTCTGCTTTATAGCTGTGTATCTTTGGTTCTGACTGTTTCTTTTCCGAGAACCTTGACATTTATTTATTTTTCTGGAACTCTGATGTAAAAACTTCAAAGCTGGCTTTTCATTAAGGATGTAGTATTGCGTGTTTTTATGAAGCCAGCACGAGGCAAAAGAAAATAACAAGTTAGTGTAAAATCTCGGTTATAAGCCCTGGGCTTATACAACTTCGTAAGGGTTTTTTGGCTGGCAAGGAAAAAATATTGTGATAAATAAGCGTTGTTTTAATTAGTTTATTAGGTGCGAAGTTTGTAAACAATTACTGTTAAGGAACTCTGATGTGCTTATATATAAGAAGGGGTACAACCGGAAAAATGTTTTGTTACCAAAATGATAAGCCTATAACTGGGGGGGGACTTATAACCGGGATTTTAATTTTAAATTTTTTAGAATTTTCCCGCAAGGTTTACAAACTCACTATCAGTTGCAACTGTTTAGGGTAAAGCGACCTGCGGATCAGTCAGCTAGTAAGAATGTTGTATTGTTATTCGACGTAGTATTCTGGAGTGCAAATACACATCAAAACGAATGCAAATATGACATGTTATTACACTCTTCTGACCGCGCGCTGAGAAAAACAGTTTCAAAAACGTAGTTTTAGGAGACTATAACTGTCGAATAATAAACAATTTATTCAGTGAAAAGTTGTGTAATACGGCTGGCCATTTTTACGAGTCAGTTTTTGCCGGTTTTTTCGAGACTCGTAAAAATACTCAAACGTTCTACACAACTTCACGCTGAATAACCTTTATTTATTACATTGCGTTATAGGCGGTTAGTTTCTGTGAAACAAAATTGGTTTGCACTGCCTTCACGAACAACGTCAACTTATTTAGAGAACGCGTAGTGATCGACTGGGTAAAAAGTACGAATTTGTCCAGGTTTTAGTTCGTTCACAGCTGCTAATATGCGTCCGACATTGATGTACAGCCTTGGTTCAAAACCATGGCGCGGACATAAAATATGCAAAACGTAGAGAAGATTTCTTTTCCAGAACTTTATATTTGTTCCTTAATTTTTTTTGTAAAGGAAGTACACCTTTACGAAATGGTATAGTTATCCGTAATATTAAAGTGCTGTTTTAATATCATATCGTGTATACAGTCCTTTGATTAAACGTTGTCACTGATCGGTCTTACCCCTACGCGACCAGACCGAAAGGGAGTATGGGGGAATTAAAATGCATGATTAATTATTCTCTATCGCGTTTACAATGGAGAACAAAACCCACGTTTATCTTCGCGTGCTTCGCAAAGACAAGAGTCGCTTTGATACATATTCCGTTAAGGACGTTCCGTATTTTGATAATGTGCAGCTATTGAATGTGAATTGATTTCTCTTCATAATCCTTTTCGGTCTGGTCGCGTAGGGATGAGACCGATTTCAATGACAATGTTTAATCAAAAGACTGTATACAAGCGACGATGTTTGACGCAAGAGTAGCCTATAAGTACGGTTTGTTCGTCGAATGAGCAAAATGTGATGTTGTACCGTGGTACGAGTTACCTGTTTGTGGTCATTGTATATAGAGACCTTCAGAGCACACTCTGACAGATATTGTACCGTGGTACAAGTTACCTGTTTGTGGTCATTGTATATAGAGACCTTCAGAGCACACTCTGACAGATATTGTACCGTGGTACGAGTTACCTGTTTGTGGTCATTGTATATAGAGACCTTCAGAGCACACTCTGACAGATATTGTACCGTGGTATTAGTTACCTGAGTAGTATAGGGGCTTGGTGATCCGGGGCCACCTCCAAACGCCCGAGAAACCGCTTATTTTGGGAACTCCCGAACGCCTGAGTTGCCGTGCCCCCAGGGCTCATTGCATTCGCCCTGGGGGCACGGCAACTCAGGTGTTCAGGAGTTCCCAAAATAAGCGGTTTCTCGGGCGTTTGGAGGTGGCCCCGGATACACCAAGCCCCTATACTACACAGGGCTTGTGAATGCTGACCCGGCACGAGACCATCCCCAACCACAGCTTGTGAATGCTGGCCCCCGGCACGAGACAACCAATTGAAGAAACCACACCTCCGCATATACCAACCCACATGGCAATGGCACAGAGGCCCGATGCGAGACCAGCAATTGGAGAAAATGAAATCCCTGTATATAACATGGAGGCTCAACGTCTTGACTTCAACCCAAGGAACCACGATTACTTCGGTAATTGGCTGCATGGTTATAAGATGAATGTCCCTGATGATTACCAAATCAAGGACCTGAATTCATTCTTCATAACTAATAAGGCAGTCATTCTCCAGAGAATTGCACGCGAAGTCACAGAGCTTGGCGGGGTGAAGGTCACTTTGTCATTCGATGTTCACTTTTCAATGGCAGGTGATAACAATCGAGAAATGAATCACTTCTTTTGGAACGTTAAACCACTGATTGTGACACATATCTATAAGCTGCGAGAGGAAGGCTTCCTAGAAGACATTGTGAATGGCTTTAAGGAAGAGATTGCTAGATGGCAGCAATTGGGTTCTGGTTGGGTGGTTCGGGGTGTACAAGCCTATACGAGGCGGCACATTTATCCCAACACCATCAAAACTCAGGTCGAAGCAGGCAATCATCAATGTAAAGAACAGAGACAATCAGTGTCTACGTTGGGCACTGCGATCGGCATTGTTCCCTGCCGAGGCGCATTCAGACAGACCAGGAAGTTATCCCATTGATGATGGCCTAGACTGCACTGGAGTTGATTTTCCAACGCCATTGAGTCAGATTTCTAAGGTTGAACGTCAAAACAACCTTGCAATCAACGTTTATGGCTGGAAAAACAACAAGGTGGTTGTAATCAGAGTCAGTGAGCAAGGGGATCCCAATCTGCGAAGGATTAATCTGATGTTGCTCACAGACATACACACTTCGCATTATTGTTACATCAAGAGCATGAGCAGACTTCTACACAGTGAGTTCAATGTTGGGCGTCGCATGCATCACTGTGACAGGTGTCTCCAACCCTTCTCTTCAGAAAGGGTTCTCACCGACCATCTCTTCTATTGCAGGGGAGTAAAAGGCAGGCCGGCACGAGTTGAAATGCCCAAAGAAGGTGAAAACTTCCTCCACTTTGAGAACTTTCAGAACCAGATGAAGAAGCCTTGGGTTATTTATGCTGACTTCGAAAGCATTGTCGAAAAAGTCCATGGATGCATACCAGATCCCCAACAGAGCAGCACCACTGCGACATCCGTACACAAACCCTGTGGGTTCTGCATGTTAGCTGTTCGCTCTGATGGGGAGACAAAGGGCCCTTACCTATACAGAGGAGAGGACGCGGTGCTGGCCTTTCTTAACAGCCTTCAGCAGCTGGAAGCAGAGATCAGATACGAACTACAAGACAAGGCACCACTCTCAATGACGAGAAAGGAATGGATTGAATTCAACCGCGCAACTGACTGCCACCAAGAGGAACCACAGGGATGCCGTTGCGGTCTATGATCCAAACACAGGAGAATACATGGGCTTTATTCATCGCTTCACCAACAAATGTTATCAAAAGGCATTCAAAACTTACATCAAGGGCGAGGATGGTGAATTAGAAGAGTTCCCATTTGTTGGGCCAAGAAACAAATGGAAGCCCATCACAGAAAATTTATTCGAGCAGGTCTACTGTCTTTTCTGCGGGGAGTCTCTAATCCAAGACTCTGTTCGAGACGCAGTTAAAGATCATTGTCACATCACAGGCAAATATCGGGGCGCGGCTCACAGTTTTTGCAACATCAACTATTTCCGAACCAACCCGAAAACGGAAATAATCCCCGTAATCTTTCACAACTTGAGGGGTTATGATGCGCACCACATTATGGGCGGAATTGCAGGCATTCAATCTGATTTGACATGCATCCCCAACAACATGGAGAAATACATCTCTTTCTCCCTCGGCAAGCTAAGGTTCATTGACAGCTTGCAGTTCATGCAGTCAAGCCTCAGTGCCCTGGTTGAAGCAAACAAGCCAGAGTCCTTCACAATCACGGCAAGCTATGAGGAGAACCAAGCCAAACGCAACCTTCTCCTGCAAAAAGGGATTTACCCATACGAATACATGGACTCATGGGCTCGATTCGAGGAGACCTCTCTCCCGCCGAAGGATGCCTTCTATAGCGAGCTCAAGAAGGAAGGTATCTCAGATAAGGAATACGCCCACGCGCAAAAAGTGTGGGAGGTATTTGGATGCAAGACGCTTGGAGATTACCACGATCTCTACCTCATAACAGATGTGCTTCTTCTGGCCGATGTTTTCGAGAACTTCAGAAAAACATGTCTGCAACATTACAAGTTTGACCCAGCACATTATTACACAAGTCCTGGCCTCTCATGGGACGCTCTTCTCAGGTATACGGGCATCAACCTGGAGCTGCTCACAGATGTTGACATGCATCTCTTTGTTGAAAGAGGCTTGCGAGGTGGTATATCCATGGAGAGCAGGCGGTACTGCAAGGCTAACAACCCCTATCTTCACGATCACAACCCCAACGAAGAGTCAAATTACATCATGTATCTCGACGCTAACAATCTATATGGATGGGCCATGAGTCAGCCTCTCCCAGTTGGTAACTTCGCATGGTGCCCTGTCTTTCCAACACAACACCAGATCAGGAGGTGGAGGCCAAACAGAAAGATTGGTTACATCCTCGAGGTTGATCTTGAGTACCCCGAAGAGCTGCACGATGAGCACAACGCTTATCCTCTTGCCCCAGAAAGGCAGGTCGTCCCAAAGGCATGGATGTCTCCATACCAAAGGGCGTTGGTAGAGGGACAGCCAGAAGACAAGACAGAGAAGCTGCTCCTTACCCTAAACAAGAAATCCCGGTACGTGTTGCATTACAGAAATCTCCAGCAGTACCTGGATCTGGGAATGAAGTTGACGAAAATCCACAAAATGCTCAAGTTCGAGCAGAGGGCTTGGATGGAGCCATACATCTCCCTGAACACCGAGCTCAGAAAGAAGGCCACTTCCGATTTTGAGAAGAACTTCTTCAAGCTCATGAACAACTCAGTCTTCGGTAAGACAATGGAGAACCTCAGAAATCGAATCGACATGAAGCTTGTCCGATCGCAAGACAAGATTAGAAAGCTTATTATTAGAAAGCTTATTGCAAGCCCGCTGTTTTCCAGAGCAACAGTCTTTGGAGCTAACATGGCGGGGATCCAGATGCACAGGGAGAAAATCCTCTTCAACCGCCCAGTCTACACAGGCATGTGCATCCTTGATCTTTCCAAAACACTGATGTATGATGAATTGCAAGGAATCTCTCTTCGGCCGGCGAACCTTCAAGCATGGGATGGACAGGCTCCGAAGCAAAGGCCACCAAATCTTCGGTGAGCACATCACCAAGACAACGCTCTCTCCCTTTGATTCAAAGCGCTGGATAAAAGACGATGGTGTCCATACGCTTGCATATGGTCACAAAGACACCGGAGGCAACTGAGTGCCCGGTGGCACAACCATCAACTCCTCACGCACAAACACGCGCTTGGGTCCGTCGTACAGATAATAGACAGCCGGCGCATCTGGCTTGGTGACAATCCTTTGTATTTTTTGTATTTGGTAGACCACCCTCAAGCTCACCGGGGTAATACAGATATCGCAAATTAACCCGAGGTGGGAGCTTCTTTTCATTCACCCCAACTGGTCTCAAATATGGGGTTGCTGGTTTGGCTGAGGTACCTTTCTCTTTGATCGCTTGCGCAGGCTTCTTGCCAGTGAGTTGAGTCACTTCATTGTTCAAAGCCGAGATAACATCTGGCAATCTTTTAACCCAAGCAGTCGAACGGCCAGAGGGTAGATTCATCTCAACTGCGTACTGGTAACCAAACAATCGTTCAGCCAGGGTTCTGTTGAATCTTTCAACAATCCCTTGGTCTCTGTGGATATCAACACGCCCACGACGAATGGTTGTTTTATGAGCCCCAGTCTCTTTAGTCACAGCCCCCATAAACTCTGTTCCCGGATCGACTTGCAACAGTTGTGGCCATTTCAAAGGCCCGCGCCTGTAAATACGTGTAAGCGCCTTCGAAACTTCATCAGACTCTTTCGAAGTCAATGGCTCTGCTGCTTTGTAACGGCTTGCTACATCAACAACTGTCAAAGCATATTTGTAAATCTTTCGCCCGTGGGGCAGTTTGTCGTGTGGCAAAAAAAGTAGATCTGCTTGATGCACGGCATTAGGAGTTTGAACATCAAACTTGGGTCGAGGGATATGGCGTGGCGCTGGGAGATATACTTGCCAAAGAGCTTGTTTGACGAGCCATTTCTTTGCCACCTCCTCTGAGACCTTGGCTGCTGCAGCTAGCTTTTTGACAGCGGCAAGTCCTTTCCAATAGCCTTTGGGCCCGTAATAGACCTTTGAGAGTTTCGCCTCCATATACATATGTGTTTACAGAAAGCGAAACGCCGCATAGCCAAGGGCGAGTGCGCCAGTGCCGATAAACAAGAGTTCGCCTTGTTTCTGCTGTGGGCCTGGTTTATAAAAGTCAGAGAACTCGGGCTCTTTGGGGAGTGTTATTTGCTGCTCCCGATGTGTTTGGTTGTAGAGCACTAGAGCTTGGTCAGTGTCTTGAAAGTTGTGTTTCGCTTGATCTTTGATTCGATCATTGCTGGCAATCCAGTCGAGGAGTTTTGTGCGGTCTTTCTGATATTTAGCGTAGGCCGCTTGATAGGCCTCTAACGCCTTGTCGTGTCTGGTCTTCTCATCCAGAGCGGCTTTCCCACTGTCGCCGGAAAGATATTTTGCGAGATAGTTGCCTCCAGTGAAAGCAGCGGCATTCAAAATTGCTCCACCAACCATAATAGCGATTGAGGCCATTGCTATATATATGATTTACATTGAGGCAGGGAGAATCTTCTGATCCTCGAGATATTTCTTGAGAGCTATGCTCCCAGCCATGACGGCAGTGAACTTCACATAGTTCATGAGATTCGAGCTGGGGTCGGCCGTGAGATTTTCCTTGACGACCTTTTTGCCAACCCAGCCAATACTTGCGACAAGGCCAGTTATTGTGGCCGCATCAAGAACAGCTTTCACGAGCTTGTTGTCAGACATGGTGTATATATATATATGTTTTTTTACTCCATCTCGCGAATTCTTCGTCTCGGTGGTGGGGCAGTTTGAACTTCATTTACCACTGCCGGCGCAGGGGCTGGGGTCGGGGCTTTGCGCCTAAGTGAATTCATAATTGCCTCGCGTTGGTAATATAGGCCCCAAGCGGATATAATTACCCCGGCAACACCAAGAATGAGAAATACTGTGTTGCTGCTAGCTTCTTCATTTGTCGAGTTTTGGGGTGCCGAGTTTGGGGTAGGGTCGTTTGTTGCTTTAGAAGCTTGTTCTTGTGCTTGTGCTTGTTTTTTTGCCTCTCTTGCAAGGCGGTTGCGCTCAGCAAGCCTTTTGCCAGAAGCAACACGACCAGGGTTTTTGGCTGGAGCAGTCTTTGGGGTATCAGAGGTAACGTGCGTGTTGGTTGTGGGTGCTGCTGGCGCGACTGTTTCTTCAGGCACCGTCTCGAGTGGTTGAGCCATCATGTGTATATATGTATATTTTTTATTTCAAACCTTCGTGGTTTCTGGCAGGTTTCTGCCAGGTTCCTGTCAGGTTCCGTTCAGGTTCCTTTCAGATTATGTGTCAAAAATTTCATCAAAACATGTGTCAACTTCATCAAAACCCTCGAGTGGGTAACCTTCCCCATCTCTGCTTGGGTGTACAGGTGGAGAAGGCTCAGGGGGCAACTCTTCTGGCTCTTTTTTGAAGTCGATGTGTTTTGTAGTGATCAAAACAGCATTGGCCAAGGCCAAGAATCGCCCACAACGCAGTGCAATGTTTCCAGCAAGAGATGAAAGTTCATGGTTAATCATGTAGTCATTTTTGAGTTCTTTCTGCAGGGCTTCCACATCGTCAATCTTAACAACCATGCCGGCGCCTTTGGTTGCGAACATTATAACGCTGTCAATCAGAGACTCGGTCGTCTTGTTGCCGACATAGGCTTCATACCTTTTGTAGCACTTTTCAACCTGTTTATCCGTCAGACGCTTCACCTGCTCGTGTGTGAGCTGGGCACCGAGAGCTCTTTTGATTTGCCGGTTGAAACATGGACTGCCAGTTTCTCGCGTTGAGCTTGAGTGTCATGACCTGTTAAGACTTCAGGAATCGCTGATGGCAAGGAGCTATCAGGGGTTGCCTCTAGCAGCTGCATGACATTCTCAATAGCCATGTCTTCTGGGAGGTTTGTTGTCATTGCGTATATATTATGTATTTTATTTTTCAATTATTCTCTTGATGTCAGGCAAAAGACTTTCAACCTCACGTATAAGCGCGGTCATGGTGGCTGGGCACACAGTGACTTTCAAAGGATAGCGGTTAAGAAGCATGAGACGCAGATCGTCCGTGTCAGCGGTTTTATCTGTCTTTGCATCTCCTCCGCATGACTCTGCAATTCACCCAGAAGTTGTGAAAAGACCGTGAGCTTGTGGATACTGGTTGAGGTGTTCATGGTTCAGCGTATATATATATGTTTTCACATTTTAAATTCTATCCCATATGGGTGCCGCAGAGAGAAGACTAGGTGAGAAAACTTGTGCCCCTTTAATTTTGCAATCAACTCTTTGTACTCTTGTTGTTCAAGCTCACCGGCATAGTCATCAAAGATGGCCTTAGTTGTTTTGCTTGATGGGGTGTAAAAAAGCACAATCGCTGCAACGTTTTCCCTAAAGGGTTTCGCAATGCTGGTTAACTGTTGGGTTAGCACCCACACTGACAAGCCGTTGTGGCGAGCACTGAACCCTAGTTTCACAAGTTGACTCGTGCGGCCTTTCACATCCTTCGAAGCAGCACAGTCATCGAGCACAAAGAGCGTGTTTGTCCCGTCGAAGAAATAACTGGCTAAAGTTAACCATGTTTCAATCTCATGCTGCTGACAATCTATCACGAAAATGCGTGGCTCCTTGTCCACGAAACCGTCGTAGGTCTTGTTGTGGACAAATGTTGGGCAGAAGAGAACAATATAGTCAAACTTGCCCCTGAAGGGGCCACGCAGCTGATTCAGAAGATATTGTGTTTTGCCAGAGTTAGTCGGCCCGATAATTAGTGCATTGAATGGCAGCTTTCGTGGGTCCATCTATATACATATATATGTGTTTAGTACTGAACCGCCTGCAGCTGTCTGTCCATGATGTTCATCTGTGAGTCGCTGATGGTGTAGATGTGGCAGTGCACATTTCCCGAGCCGGAGGTTGTCCTTTCGAGCTCAAGATGTACGCCGTCCTTTGTGTTGACGAGGCGTTGGCCGTTGCCATGTAGGGTTGTATCAGCCATTGATCTAAGGTCGATAAGGAGGCCGAACTTGTTGCCCGTGAGATATTTAGTCAGAGTCATGTTTGGCCTGCCATCACCCCTCTTTTTGAAGAGGCGACTGACTTCCCTCCACATGTCGGTCCCGTTGATCCCTTCGTTGTAAATCCTGTTGGGGGAGCCGTTTATGGTGACATTAACTTTGATTATGTCTGGGTTGAAGAATTTTTCTGAGTCCCTGGCTCCTGCCGTGTAGGGTTCGATGAATAGCAGAAGGATGGCTTTCAGTGACCTGCGCTGTGGGTTCACCCTGAGATTCAGCCGAGCGTCTGAACCCTTCGAGAAGGGGACCACTTCCTCTCGCATGATATGGTCGTAGGCAAACTCCTTTCCGCTAGAGTATACACTTGTTGCCTCGTCAGCCAGCTGCTTACTTCGGATTGTCTCGTACTCAAGCTGGATATTTGTCAACTTGTAGACAAGCTTGCTTGTATCCGAACCCCTGACAACTTGAGAAGCCTGGGCGAGCGTTATCTCGAGTGTCAAATCGTTGTAGAGTGCCTGTGGGTACATGACGCCGTGGTCTGTTATAATCTGGTGGTCAAGGTTGATGCGGTATTTGTTTTTGTAAATGGTCTCTAGCTTGTTTTCCGCATCCACGCCAGAGGTCTTCTTGTCGCCGGCACTAGAGCGAATCTTGCTCAAGTCTACACTCTGGATGCCCTCGGGGAGCATGTTGTCTCTCTTATCAACAGAAAGGAAAAGGTCCTCAAAGATTTTGTAAATATCGTACCCAACGGTGTCCTGGACAGTGGTGGCGGCAAACTTTACAACAAGCCTGTCAACTAGTGCTCTGGAGACATTTTGTACAAGATAGTTGTTTGCGTGACCGCCGGCAAGGTCGATGTTAAAGAGCAAGGCAAGCGGGCCCGACACGATAACCTCATGTTCGTTGAGCTTGGGCACCGTAACGTACAGGGTCTCGCCGGGATTGGCTGAAGTGCGTTTAAAGGTGATGCGCTTTACGGTGCGCTCTGCTTTCATTGCACCAAGAGTCTTCTCTGCATTCGTTGGGAGAAGGTTTGGTTGCACGGCCATAGCCAGAGTATATATATAAATTTATATTTATTTACATCATGGCAGAAGGTGGATATGATATACCTGGCGAGAACGAAAATACCGAACTTGACGAAGCCTTAGACCACGATGATGACGACGAAGAAGAAGTTGACACAACAACCTCCTTTCAACCGGTCGGCACATCCACCCCATATCATGGCGGTGAAGAGCATGAAATGCATACACTGCCTCGTGAACAGATCGGCTTACCAGGCGATCCTGAAACAGCCCCTCTGCTTGGGGACTTTTCAGAAGAATTTATTGGTAGAGCTAGGGATTCCATCAAAAAACGATATCCGAGAGCGGATTTTCGTAGATTAGGCCCAATTAATTTCGGCAAAAAAAGCGGAAATCAAAACAAAATCGTTTCCTTTGGCCCGAAGGGTGGTGAAATTCCCATTTTCAAACAAGATGGGTATAGCCTTCTTAAATCCTTTACAGATAGGTTCAAAGGGGCTCTTGGGCCAAGCGCTGAAGAGATCATCGTTGAAGACAGAACATCAATAAGAGAAGAAAGACAAAGATTGAAGGAGGCAGAAAAACAACTGAAGGAGGCGGAAAGAATTGCTGTTGAACAACAAAAAGCAGCAAGTGAGGTTCAAAATCTCAAGGGAAGAATCGAAGAAACTCAAGCGAGGATTGACGCTCTGGAGCAGGAACACGGTTCAAACGTTGAGAGTCAAACCGAGCTAGATCGGTTAAAACAACTAAAGAAAAATCTTCAAGGCGATCTTGAAAACCAGACAAAAGAATTGGGCGCTATTCAAAAAATACAAAAACAACGAGACCAAGAGCAGGCAAAGGTTGACAAACTCAGAACACAACTTTCTGCGAAAACAAGGGAAAGAAATGCTGTCGAAGCAAGACTGAACTCCACCAAGCCGCTGGATGAGTTAAACGAACAAGAGGCCGAGCTTGTACGACAAAACGAGGAAGACAAGCGCGTGATAGAGGATGAAAACACTTCTCCCTCTGACAGAGAAGCCGCGGAAGCCCGTGTTGCTGAGCGAGAAGAAGAACTGGCAAGACTAAGAACACAAGTTCAGGAAAGAGAAGAAGCCTTGCCTCTTCGAGAGCGGGTCAAAAATATCTTCATGAAATATGGCTGGACCCTTCAGGCGGTTGTTCTGGCTGCAGGTCTAGTTATAGGCGCTGTGACGATTGCTGCAATGAATGGCTTAAAGGCCGGCACCAAGGCTATTGGCAGTGGGCTCAAAGCCCTAGGAAATAAGGTTGCCTCCATTCTGCCAGGCTTGATCGGCTCGATCGTGAACTTTATCTTCAAAACAGCCGGTCAGGTTATCTCCTTCCTTGGCGAGCACGCCTGGCTGCTGATCCTTGCCGTTGTGGGCTTTATGATTGAAAGGATCACCAAGCGCAGGAGATAATTATCTCATCCAGACAAACAAGCCTGCTAAAGCAAGCGCACCCACACCAATGAGCGCCTTGTTTACGTGATGCGGCTCGATCTTAGTCTCTTGCGTTGGGGGTGGTGTTGTGGCTGGTGTGGGGGCTGGTTGTGGTGTTGGTGTGGCCTTTGGTTTGGGCGCGATGCCCTGTGCCTGTGTCGCCTGTTTGTGAATCGGGTTCGATGGGTGGCTGTTTGGTGGATTAATCTTTGTCGGCCCTCCGTCCATGGGGCGAAGGGAGGCTTTTTTTGTGGCAAGATTGACATCATTGTTAACACCAAGCTTCATCCCTTGCGTTGCCTGCATAAGATTGTTATTGTACCCCACCACGCTCTCTGTGTTGATAACCATGCGTGACGGCATCAGCCAGCTCCCAGGGGCAACTACAAAGTTTAGCCACACTTTCGTTGCTTGAATGGCCTGCTGATAATGCTGTACGCTCTTAGATATGTCGTTCAGTCTTATGGCGTCCTCTAAGAGTGTGAGGAATACTCTCTGCGTTTCGAATGCTCGGCCTCCACTCCCAAGAATGCTGCTGCGAGTGTTTGCTTGTGCACCCAGAATGCAGTACACAAAGGCCTCGATTGACTGATTCATACGAGCGAGCCCTGGCTGTGTTAGCCCTTGTGCATAATTCGGCACAAAGTGCTCGAACTGACTAACCGCGCCTTGGTCGTTACGAACGAAGTATATGCCGTTTGCGCGATAGTTTGGGTCTTTTCTGTCTGTGACGCGCTCGTCATCAAACAGGGCTAGATCGGGATCAGGATAGTTGTAATCAGTAGAACTGGGCCCATCATATGCGACCCAAATGTACACATTGCCAAGACCGTGGTTTTTGCCGTATGTGAAACGGAAGTTAGAACTGGGGTCTACACCGAACTCTTGGCAAATCCTCTTGTATGCGTCGATGTTGAACTTGTTGTCTTTCTGGTTGAATGTGGGGTCGTCTGGCAAAGCACTCACGCTCTGTTCCCCACCCAGCTTGTAGAGTATTCGTCTTGTTGTGAAATAGACGTGAAACCTGTAAAATGACCGGAGCTGCGGGGTTAGGGAGAGAGTCGAGTTCTTATCAAACAGAAGGTCACGCGAGATCCCGCAGCCGGTTGTTGCACACCACAGAGCAAAGTTTAGTTGTTGTGGCCAGAAACCCATATGCGGGCCGCCGAGCCACTTTCTCCCATATTTCGCGGTTGTGAACGAAATTTGTGTGTCTCTGAAAATGTTTCTGTATTTCGTTGTGAAATAATCAGTTGGCGTGACATAGATCTTTTGCGCTTCATCGTTTAAGACAGAGCCAATCATCATGTATTTACCGATTGAGGTGGAGAAATCAACAGCAGGGATTGGTTTTTGTGTGTTTCGGTTTAACGTCAACTGATAAGGGAAACCGCCAATATACTCTAAGCCAAGGGCGTCTTTCAGGGCTTGTGTCCAATCCTTGTGCGGTATATCTGAAGGCATAGCCCAGGAGCCTTGCCCCTCTGAGAAAAGAACTACTGCTGAGGCTTTGTGCTTTTCGTCGAAAGAAACTTCTGTTGTAAATCTTGACATATCAGCGTGCGGGAAACGCCTTTTGAAGTCTGAGATTGCCTTCGCTTTGGCGGCTGTAGAGAGTTTTTCAGCCTCCGGAGAACTCAGCCAAGCAAGTTGCGGGTTTACTGTGGGTTGTTTTTTGCTAATATACCTTTGTTCTGGATAGAGGGGATTTTGGGGACGAGGAAAAAACGGGGGCGGAGGTCCGTAATCGTGACCGCCAATGTTCAGACCGAGATTTGAACCGCGTCTGCCAAACATGATTATATAAATATAATTTAAAATATATGTATATATACAATCATGGTTATGCTAAGAATCTTCACACATTCGAACCCCCACACAATCTACTTCGATCGGCGGCTTCCGAAACCGAGTTTCATCCGGCTTATCGCTTTCTGGCTTCATAATTCGTGGTATACTTTAGAAGGCGACGGAACAATAACATGGTATACAACTGGCGAAAATAAAAAAGGAACTGTCTTGAAAATACCCGAAGGACAGTACACTATAGACACTCTGAAGGCTTGGATAGATGAGTTATTTAAGGGGCAACCAGTAAAGGTACATACCATAACCAATGAACCCTTTGCGGCAATGCATGTGAAAAAACATTTTCCTAATGATGTAGAACTTAGTCCTAATTTGGCTAAATTGTTAGGTATAAGTACTAAATTACAGAGTGATACATACATTAAAAAACTTACATCACCAACGATGTATTACGTTCACTGTGATCTTATCGATAAAGAACAAACCTTACTCAATGGAAAGCCTTCAGATGTTTTGGGAATGGCGAAAATTGCAACAACCGTGGAAGAATATAGTTGGAGCAGCTTCAATAGGTATGCGTACGCTGATAACAGAGAAAATGCTGCATATCTTAAAACATCGTCTGGTGAATTTGTAAACAGTTTAACAATTTCAGTCAAGAGCAAACACGGAGAGCTTCTTGATTTCAATGGCTTACCTTTATTTTTTGAAATAGAAATAATATAAAACTATATACACAATGGTGGTGCTAACAATCGTCGCGCCTTCGAACCCTCACATCATCCACTTCGAGCACCCACTTCAGAAACCGAGCTACATCCGGCTCATATCGTGTTCTATCTACAACTCGTGGCACAATTTGAAACAAAATCAGGAAATATACATAAGACCATTTGGCACAAAACGCAAATACACTAAGATTGGCGTTATTCCTGGTTTTTACACTCCTAGCAGTTTAGCAAAAGTTATAGTGGATAATTTTGCAGACTCTGGTATAAATCTTAAAACTGCATTGTATTCAGCTCGTGGAGCTATGGTGATTTTGAATCCAGGAGAGAAACATGAAATAGCCCTTTCACCAGGTTTTGTAACATTTCTTTGCGAGTCATCAAAAACACTCCCTCATTTGATCAGTAGAAGATTCGAAGCTCCAAGCACTTACTTTATACAGTGTGATCTGGTTGATAAAGAACAGAACCTGTTCAACGGCAAGCCCTCAACTGTTTTGGCTAAATTTGATCTTCGCGGAAAACCATATGAGAAAGTTTTCTATGAATCAACACAGCAGAACCTATTGCGTGACGTCTCGTCTGGTGATTATGTAAACAGCATAACTCTGTCTGTGAGGGATGAACACAATAACCTTTTTGACTTCAATAACATGCCGCTTGAATTTGAACTTGAGATAAATTAAAATATATTATATACAAACGATGAGCTCGGCTAACGTGTTGCCATCAGCTCCTGAATACAGCGAAACTCCATCGATTTACCCAGTCTTATCCAACGGTGAAGACTTCAGACTTAAGAAAATTTCTGACTTGCAAAAGGAGCTTGAGTCGGAGGCTAATCATTACAGACAAGTTGCTAAGAAATACAAGCGAACACACACCATTGTTCATGGAACCGCAGTAAGTTTTGGTTTCATTTCTACAGGCTTGTCTTCAGCCACAATCGCCACAGCTCTGAGCGGAGTTGGGCTCGTCGCCAGCCCGGTTATCGGGGGTTTAGCTGCCATTTCAGGTTTTTCAGCGGCCAGCCTAACTATATTTAGCAGGCGGCTTGAGAGAAAAATTACTAAACATGAAAAAATATACACACTCGCCCTTGCAAAACGAAACTCTGTCTTTGAGCTGGTTTCAAAAGCTCTAACTGACAAGAGAATCAGTGATCCAGAGTTCAAAATAATCCTCCGTGAAGTTGAGAGCTATTATGAACTTAAGAACGAAATACGCTCTGGTGAAGCAAAGGCCACCAACAAAGTAAACAAACAAACTCAAACGCCAGATCTTGAAAAACTCAGAGGCGAGCTTCGCAAAGAAGTCAAAGCAGAATTTCAAAAAAAACTCAATCGTCTTACCGCAGTGTCCAAGTCAGATTTGAAAGAGTAAATTCGGGTTTCTCGCTTTATCTAACAAAAGAACGCAATTGTGTGACAAAGCGTGACACATGACGTGACATTGTGCGTGACTGTCACGCGTGACATTGCGTGACACATAACGAAAAGGGACAAAACCCTAGTCAGGGGGTGCTCTGGTGGCTGTTTCGTTTTGCCTAGCCTAGGCTAGGACTTAACTCCGGACAAAGGAGTTGTCATTTCCCATTTAGCCTCTGGGAGCGAGGTTGAGTTCTCCTAGGAGATCTCTGTTCGAGCACCCCCCTGTATCATTTGGGCCGGGGCTAGTTCACCAGGGGGTCACTAACTGACGCAGCAACCCCACTACCCCTGGTCTGACATCGCATTAGCCGTAAGCAGGATTCAGTGGGGGCCAGCCACACCTCCCTGAGCTATACCGAATTACAGACTTAATATAATATATGGTGCGAAAAGGTCTTTTATATTCGAGCGAATTGCCGTGCTTTCACATGTGGTAACTCATAAAGAACTACACATGCGCAAATTTCTAAATATGGGCTTTACATAATGGATACCGGAAGTCACGAGATCGCCAAATTGAAAAAACAATTATAATGTTTAAGCATGACTGACTTCACCACACGGCTCAATGAACTTGACAAAGATCACAAATTTGCCATCCTTCGCTCGCTATACGGCGGCGATTATAGGAAAGAAATACACCGCTTGCGCCTGCCGGAAAAACTTTGCCATATCTACGAAGATATGGGGTTGGCAGAGATGGGGAAACAATATCTACAAGAACATTATAACGACTTGCAGCGTGAACGTTGGGCCCGAAGATTTCTGTCTTGTTATTCTTGCGGCGGCTCATTTTTGCAATCAAGCGATTCTTGTGAACTTTATTGCAAAAAATGCGGTCGTGTGGAAGTGCTAGAGGATTATGCTCCGGCATATACGGATCAAAACATTTTTTACAAGCCAAGGCAAAGGCAGTCGGCGCGCTGTTATGCGTTTGGGTACGCTTTAAAACGGATTAACAAGAAGCTTGAATTCCTGCCTATGGAATTTACTATCGACCAAATTAATAACACGAAACGTATCTTCAAACTTATAGAAGCTCGGCTTCCGAGAATCTCTTATACGTTTGTGATCTACAAAATCCTGGACATTACAACGCCGCTTGAATCCCCGCAACGAGCGCTTGTAAATTGTCTGAGACAACAGATGTCAAACAATATGATAATTAATCAAAGGCTCCTTAGAGCCAACCCGTGAATTTGAAATGCTAACGCGTAACGCAATATTGCGGTAACTTATGTTTTCACTCTGTCACGGTTCAATATATTTTTTAAAATTAAACGTAAGGATTTTTGGCAAACGCAAAAAATAAAAATACGGTAAATCACTTTCATAATGTTCAGTCCGAAGAAGAAAGAAAACAAAAAGGAAGAAAAAAAAGGACGGCCCGAGCGACATTCGAACCTGAGCCTTTCGGCTGTAAGTCCGCGCTTTACACCACTCGACCACCGTGACCACTGACTTGAAACAGGATAAATTTTATTACTTGAAGGTAGATAGGGTCAGATAACCATCAAAATGCATGTCTCAGTTGAAAATTCCTTTTAGATCGATTTTAACGTTGCATTAAAGACTTCAAATGCGAAACATCTTTAAGCTTATTGTTGTTTATATTCGTTTACACCAATTTAGTTATTGTTATCGCTGGATTCACGCTGTTCTTCTTACAAAACGCATTCGTAACAAAGCATTACGTCACTAAGTTTACAGCTGATGGAAGGAGTGAGCGAGTGAGTGACTCATTTGCATATCTGTCGCCGTTACCGATAACCCGTTCGTTACGCGTGCGCGTACATTCACGGGTTAAAAACGAACATTTATGGAACAATGCTTTCAAAGATCTGGAGTAAAAGTTGCCGCTTTCTCAATAAGAAAGGCTTCTAACATGGCACTGTCGTCGCCGATGTTGTCTTCAAAAGTTTCACCAGGTATGGTTTTGTCAAGGTGTTTTTGTTTTGATAAATTTTCATGAAACCGGTTGATCGATTCGTGAATATTTTCTAAGAAATTTAATTGTTTTGTTTCCCAAATTGTTGTTATATCAAGAAGCTTCCACGAAAAGAAGGCAACTGTCTTATAATAGTTTGGGGGCCAAGCTTCACTGAATGTCATTCTGTTTATTTCCTTCAAAAAATCTAAATCGCTTCGTTTCTGATCCTCATCATAGCTCATATAAAACCAATCACCGCTACACACGAACTCTCCAGATGAAATTCCTTTCATAATTCTTTCAAACATAGCTGTTGATTTTGTTGCGCCGAGGTCAAGTAATTTTGTCTGACCCGGAAATAATTTTTGTTTGGAAGATAGAAGATAAATACCACATGCACGTGCTGATGGTTTTTTCGTTTTGTGTACAACCCCTTTGTTTGGAAAGGAATTATGTTCAACGCTAAGGCCAAGCTGCTTCAAAGAACACATTCTGAAATAGGCATCTACAAACAAGCCTTTGTTAACTCTCTCTCCGCTGAGAGCAAGGCCGGTTTGTATTTGATCACGATACTGTTTAGGAATTTTTTTGCATGCGATCTTTCTGGTGTAAGGGCACTTAAACTCTAACAAGACAATTGTCTCGTCTTTGTGTGAGAAATATCCGTCTGGGCTGAAAGAAACCTTTCCAAAAAGAGGGTGATCCTTTGGAAGATTTATAGAGCCCTTATATCCGAAAACTTTGACAGAATGTTTCTTCTCAAAGTATTCACGGATTAGAAACTCAAACAATGTGCCCCAAGCGCAGGCCACATTTTTGCTCATGTCGATGGGGTTTACCTTTTTGCGAATTAGACTTGACTGACTCTCAAATGGTGAAGACCCTGTCAAGGCAGAGATCTCCGAGGCTCCGATTGTATTTTGTCTGCCTTGACCCATTCTTCGCTCCTTTGAACCAGACCAGTCTCGCGTGATTTAAGGAAGGCCTTGAAAGCTTTCACGTTCGCCATGTGGGTGGGTACATACGGGGGTATGATTTCTCCAATTGGTAATCTCATGCCGGATCAGCATTCACAAGCTGTGGTTGGGGTGGTCTCGTGCCGGGTCAGCATTCACAAGCCCTGTGTAGTATAGGGGCTTGGTGTATCCGGGACCACCTCCAAATGCCCGAATAACCGCTTATTTTGGGAACTCTCGAACGCCTGAGTTGCCGTGCCCCCAGGGCGAATGCAATGAGCCCTGGGGGCACGGCAACTCAGGCGTTCGGGAGTTCCCAAAATAAGCGGTTTCTCGGGCGTTTGGAGGTGGCCCCGGATCACCAAGCCCCTATACTACTTACCTGTTTGTAGTCATTGTATATAGAGACCTTCAGAGCACACTCTGACAGATATTGTACCGTGGTATTAGTTACCTGTTTGTAGTCATTGTATATAGAGACCTTCAGAGCACACTCTGACAGATATTGTACCGTGGTGCGAGTTACCTGTTTGTAGTCATTGTATATAGAGACCTTCAGAGCACACTCTGACAGATATTGTACCGTGGTACGAGTTACCTGTTTGTAGTCATTGTATATAGAGACCTTCAGAGCACACTCTGACAGATATTGTACCGTGGTATTAGTTACCTGTTTGTAGTCATTGTATATAGACACCTTCAGAGCACACACTGACAGATATTGTACCGTGGCATAAGTTACCTGTTTGTAGTCATTGTATATAGAGACCTTCAGAGCACACTCAGACAGATCAACAACCTCGTCCCCAGGGTGTTCTCCGCTTTCAAAAATGGCGGAGCGAGCGGAGAAAGCCCTGGACACTGGCTACCAAAATACTCCAATCATCGCTTGTCACTTAACACACGATAAATTGCCGTCTTTGGAGGTCATTTCCAGCCATTGACAGTCAAATTTGTTTTACTGCAATCTGGAACCCTGTTTTAAGCTAAAAAAGACATTCTATTATGTTCAACTCGCAACATGATTCTACACAATTCTCGGAGTTTTTTGGCAGTCTTCTTTTTCAGCAGTTTCTCCGCCCGATCGCCATTTTTAAAGCGGAGAAGGTCCTGGGGCCGAGGTTAAGAGATCAAACATTGATGATTCGTACCTTAGTTCAGTTTCGTTAAAGTTATGAAATTCTTTTTTTGGAATCGTATTGTACATAGAGGCGACTTTCCCGTAAGCGATCCCCTTCCCAGCTCCTGAAGAGAAAAACTTGTAAACTTGTAAATCTAAACTGACACAATGTTTGCCTGAGAAATGTTTTAAACTTGATATTAAGCCCCGTCTACACGAGCAATTTTTATGTGGCAACTGTACGTGGCAATTTTTATTTGCCCGTGTAGATGATCGACAAATATTTGTTGTTAATTTGAGTCAGTAATAATTTCGCACAGCGGAGATGCCCATGGAATAAAGGCTAGGGTACAAAGCAAGATGGCGAAAGTCACTAGAAGAAGACTGGGACTGGGGATTAGGGACTGGGTTCTTCAGATGACGTCAATATAATTGTCACATTTTATGTGGCGTCTCGTCCACACGGACAATTATCGGTATGCGGCAATTTTTATTTGCCACATAAAAACTAACACGCCAGCTTTTCAGCAGATGCAGTTGTCACAAAAATTGGTCATTTTTCATCATCTACACGGGCAAATAAAAGTTGCCACATAGAAAATTGCCACATAAAAATTGCTCGTGTAGACGGGGCTTTATATGAAATGGTGGCTGAAGAGGGTCGCTTCGAGATTGGTTACTCAGACAGAGTGAACTGTATGTAACTAATGCAAACACCTTCAGTCTGTTTTATAGGATCTTTTAATACTCGTTTGTTTCAATGCAGTGAAAAACTGCTAACTAGAAGTTATGCTTTTCCACTTTAAAATAGTAAAGTACGAAATTAATAAAGTAATGTATGCATTGCATAATAAATATATTAAATGATCTTATTTACCATAGAAGTTCATGATCAAATTCAATACTGAATATAAAGGACTGTGCTAAATGTTAAAAGATTATAATAAATATTCAATATGTGAACTAATAAATTGTAGAGATTCTATGTTGGTTTATTTCTTGTACCGGTAAACCACTCCATAACGTTTGTGGGTTGTAGGCTGCGAGAGAAAATGATGTTAAGGTCATGTATTCGACAACTGGGCGAATGAAATTTGATGACGAAGTTGTTGTTTTCAGTCGGTTGGGGTGATTTTGGGGCAAAAAAGTTATAACAGTTAAGACAGGCACCACTGACGTTCTCTGGTGGTATGTGTGAGCAGGCATAAAGAGAATTCACTGACTGACTGACTGACTGGCTTTACCGACGGACTGACTAACTGACTGATTGACTGACCAGCCCAGCCTAGTACCCAGCCGTTCCTTTCCCGCACAACCGATTTTGGCGCCAATTCGTGGCGTCACCAAATGGCGTCTCCGGCCGACACGCAACTCATTTCGAAAAGCTTAATGGATGTCGCGTTCGCCCGCGAGAAAAAGAACTTATAAAATAAAATAAAAATAAAGATTAGATTAGAGACTTTCTTTATACAGTGTGGACACGTGACAGTTTCTTAAGTTACTGATAAACTTCTGGCCCTCTCGCAAAAAAAGGCGCTATTTACATCACAAATCAAATAAAATTCACTGAAAATTTACTGCCACTGATGAGCAATTCTAAGATCACTTTCATGAAATATATTTAACATAATGATCAAGAAATAACAGTTAATTTCATACTGTAATAATAAAATCAATTAATTTCTATATCATGGCTTTCGCTTTAGCTTGCGCAGATGGAGGTTAATTCGTGTTAATACGAATGGCCAAGTTGCGAATTAAGGGGGCAGTCTGGTCAAATTTTGGACAATTCCTAAAACTTTTGGGAGAGGGTAGTTGTTGGAGAAAAGAACACAAGATAGAGCCACTGAAGATGTTTATTATGCTACTCGAAAATCCACTCAAATGTACTAGTACTCGATTCAATTTGTTCACTTGCGTTAGATTGGTTCGGTACAGCTAAAAAGTACAAATAATACAAGAGCTCGCAATTCAAGTTTAAAAAAATACCGAATTACAAAAAAAAATCCAGCTCTAATAAGGGCCAAAACGCTGATAACTTACATATTTTTGGGCATCTCCAGGCCTTATTTTCCAAGACCGAGATCTGAAGCGAACAAATTTTGCGACGCTGCACAAACTGTGAAAGCACAAACGGTCGATCGATAACATCACGTGACTCACACAAGGGGGGAGGGGGGGTACGGAGGGGCGCGAAACGACAAATTGGGCCCAACAGTATAAAACGATTTGATAAAAAAGCAAGGCTGATAAACGGTACGGAAACGACTATATTTGTAAAAAATCCAATATTTCGAAAAGCACAGCCTTTCTTCTTCAGGGTCTTACAGATAATAACTCGTAAGGCAAAAAAACGTTACAATTTAAATTGCTTAGTTATTTACGGTTATTTACATTTACTTTGTCACTTCAGTTTATGCTGTCATAGTATCATATTTAATCCCCCGCCCCTTTTTAATTTAAATTGTAACGTTTTTTTGCCTTACGAGTTATTATCTGTAAGACCCTGAAGAAGAAAGGCTGTGCTTTTCGAAATATTGGATTTTTTACAAATATAGTCGTTTCCGTACCGTTTATCAGCCTTGCTTTTTTATCAAATCGTTTTATTATTTTATAGCTGATTAGATCCTTTACTACAGGATCCGGTGCTTCTATCTCGTTACGGTGGTCTTTGCAAATACAGTTACTTGTTTCCAACAGTATAGTATTTTTCTATCTCGCAGCTTTGCCGCTTAAGTATTAGACTCGGAACTTTTTTTTCAAACATGGTTTTGTTACAAACGCACATTCCAAAGGTACTCACATATGCTGTACGTGGTGCGGCTGTTGGGGGCGGGGCGGGATTTGGTTGCGTGTATCAGGCGGGTTGTTGTTACCTTCATATGTTTGTGATTTACTATGGTGGAAAAAGAGAAATCAGAGTGATTCTTTTTTCTTTTTCTTTCTTTCTTTCTTTTTTTTTGTGTGTGGGGGGAGGGGGTGGGAATGGGGCGTTGTGCGCCTTTTCTTCGACACTACAACAGTGGTCAACAGTGGTTATACTCTGGTTTGCAAACGAGATAGCTCTTGAAAAGCAACCTCCTGCACAGACCTGAGGCTCGTCACGCAAGAGCGTGTGTGGAAGAAGTGAGTAACGGGTTGGCCTGTTCCAGGCGTTCAGATAGTGGGGAAAGCGCGAATAGTTGGGGAAGGCGCGAAGAAAAGCGAGCGAAAGAAAAGCAGGGAGATTGGGGAGAGGAATCGAGGGAACGCCTGTAAGGGACGGACCATTATTTTTTTGACGGGAGGGGGGGGGGGGGTTGGAAAATTTTGAAATAAATTGTTTGCAGAGGCTATAAACACTGAAATAAATTGTATGCAAGCAAAAAATAAAGAAAAAAATTGTTTGCTGGAAGTATGGCAGTTGGACGGAGACACAAAATAAATTGTTTGCAGCAGGTGCCGCATATAAAAAAATGTTTGCATGCGAAAATTTTCCAACCCCCCCCCCCCCCCCCCCCTTCAAAAAAATAATGGTCCGTCCCTAAACAAACTTAACAAAAAGTTGTTCTGGTATACCGGATTCCGCATCTTTTTTCGCTCGCTTTTCTTCGCGCCTTCCCCAACTATTCGCGCTTTACCCACTATCTGAACGTCTGGAACAGGCTAGTAACGGGTCCAATGAACGTCCATTGCAAGAGACCAAACTAACAGTTCATTTATTTTAACAGATAAAAGTGTGTAAAGCGTTAAGTTTGTTAGCTGAAAAGCATGGAACAACTGCCAAGTGCAATCTCAGTGGCACGCTTAGAGAACCTTTAGGATTTCTCGTACAGAGCGGTGATGTTCATCAAAGCGTTTATTAAGTTTGCGTTTTGTTTCTTCTATGTATTGACACGGTAAATTAAGTTTTAAACAGTTTTTACATTGGATCACATAGATCAGGTTACTAGAATTATATGTTATGTGATTATAAATACACCTTTTGCTGTTCATTACGGCAAAATATGCATTTATTTGCGCCAATTGTCAGTCAATGGCTGTGGTCACATCTACGACGTAACTAAAGTTTAACTTAAGTTTGTCTCAAGTTTCGTGACGTCATACCTAACTGAAGTTAGTGCTTTCGGTCGACTTTGCGGTCACACCACGTAGTTAACTACAGTTAGTTCTAATTAGCCTATGGATGACGTCAGAATTAAAAGGGTTCGTGACGGCCCTTATTGTTGATCCGTGAAATGTCAACATGGTTGTAATTGACCGATGTAAAGTGTGTCAAGTTTTTCTTCTTATTTATTTTTTTCGTGTGGCAAACCGTGCTGCTACCTTGTTGTAAGTAAATTTTTTGTTTGTTGTTTTTGGTTTCCCCCTCGCTTCACGCTTGGTTTTTATTTTGCATATTTATATTTGCTCATCTCGCACGTGCGAAAAGAATTGTTACATTCTGATTGGTTGTTTGTCTGTAAACTTAAGACTAATAAACTCATGAACCTCGCTTGGGTATAACTATAGTTAGTCTGTATTGTTTTGGATCACCGAGGCGTAAATTTTCTAACTATAGTTAGAGCGAACAGAGAAGCGGTCACATTACCGAAATAGCTAATTATAGTTATCCCCGTCTTAACTATAGTTAGTAGCTCAGATGTGACCGCAGCCAACAAAACGAATATACATTCATTTGCACGAAGCGGCAATACGCGAAACGTACACTCATTTGGGAATTTTGCATAATTTTTGGCATTCAATTGCATTTTTGGTCATTCAATTGCGCATTTGGGCATTCAATAGAAAAAATAAACTTTCACCTGCGTGAAACGAAGATTCAAGTGCGACAATCTAAAGTCAATAGGATGAACTGAATATAACATTTATTTACATTTTTAGCACACTGATTGACAAACAATAGTGTGAATAGACAACCGTTACGGCGGTCGTAACAAACATTAGTGTAATTGTACAGACAATAGAGCCTTTGTGAAATTCAATAAACAAAAATGTACTATCAACTAAAAATGATGTGTTAAATCCTCATTATTTCTTAAAAATTTCTTGTCCGACCTTGTGCCTAGCAATACAAAGAGGGTTATGAAACTTTTCACAACAACGTGCCTCGGTTGAAAAGTATAAGCATAAGCATAAGCACAAGAAGAACGAACACGTTCGTTCTTCTTGTGCTTATGCTATGCTTGTGTCACATTTATGTCAAGTGAGAACGGGGATGAAATAAGCACAAGCATAAGCACAAGGCGGTCAACCAAATCATCCGCCATCTTTGATTCAGATCTCACAGCCGAGGAAAGCTAGTATCGAGAATTTCGTTCATACTGCGCTTGCGTATGTCTTTATGCTTATGTTCTGGCGTTCTCACTTGCTTTTCGGCCGATTATGCTTATGCTTATGCTTGTGCTTATGCGCTAGTGAAAACCAGCCTTTACGAAACGCATTCGAAACAAAGCGTTACGTCACTAAGTTTACAGCTGAGTGATGGAACGGTTTTTTTGTTGTTTTTTGGAAATTAAATGTAACGACTTTTGTCGAACGCAAACAAACAAAAAACAAAACAGTAATTTTCAGTTCGAAAAAAAAAGAAAGAAAAATAAAAATCCGTACTGACGAGAATCGAACTCACGTCCATCGGCTCACACTGATCGTTCTCACACTGCGCCACCTAGGACTTTGTTATTTCAACGTATATATGCGGGAAAAGTTTACATCTGAGTGATGGAACGAGCGAGCGAGCGAGCGAGCAAGCGAGGAGTGAGTGAATTAGCCGCCGTTACCGATAACCCGTTCATTACGCTTGCGCGTATTCACGGGTTAATAATTGAAATATTTGCCTTTCTTTCGGGGGTGGAAGCGGAATAATTGGATCTCACTTATTCATTATTCCTTTCATTTTTTTCAAGGTTATTCATTATTCATTTTTAAATTTTTCTCGTTATTCATTATTCCGTATTCGAGTTTTTTAGGCAGCTTCTAACTTGCAATTTTTGTGAAATAGAAGATTTTCACTTCAGTTAAAATATGTTTTAAAACCGTCAGCGTCATATTCAATCTAATTACCGTATTTATTGATTTAACTCCAGACTAGGGTTTATTTAGAACTCAGCCTTATAGACGTGGCATTTATTCTTATATACTGTACACTGAACTAAAATGTAAACTAAACATCGACACAATGACACCGACTTCTCGACTTCGTCTCTTATTAAGGTCGCGGGGGATACCTGGCCATGAATAAATTCATAAGGCAAAATTTTGGCAGGGGTGTCACTTTGAAAAACGTTATGTTGTGAAGGTTTGAAAGCCGATTTCGCTAAAATTTAACAGAGATATTGGCGAATAATGGAAGTGCGTAAGGAATGTTTTTTTTATTGAAGGGATCGCGCTTTGCGGCAATGCTGTAAGCCACTAAAGTTATCTTTTCTTAAAACGTGGTTTTGTGTCCAAGTTTTCTCCTCGAGAAGAACACAAAGCAAGTTGATTTCCCCACTCACTGATCCGTCAAAACGTCTATTGTGTCATATCTGACTCCGATTTTTTGATTTCAACTTTAATTAAAAGTTATTAGCTTTTAAAGGAGTAAAATTGTCCATGTTAGAATTTAGAGCCTCATGTCTTCCCTTTGAAAGCCTATTTAAAAATTTTGAGTCAGATATGACAATCTACAATACACCTAGTTTACCTCCTTGCAGTGTCAACTCATGAAATTCTCTATCCGCGCTGAATTCTTGGACACAAAATTGCTTGTTTTTACGCTTCCGAAGGCTTCCCGAGCAAACACGAAAGCAAAAAATATATATTTTATGGTAATTGTGCTAATTTTAATCCACGGGCTATTGTCAACACTTCATGCAGAAAGAACAATGCGTTGAAAATTAGTGTATTTTACCAGACAGCGCTTTGCACGTGCAATTATTGATGCAGAAACATGACACAGCCTGTTCGTGAATATTTCGCGCATTTTCGGTATCAGCCGTCTCACTTCGTGCATACTCTTTCCATAAATGCATACTGATGAGCGGAACCTGTCCCCCGCGACCTTAAAAACTTACATACAAAAAAGTTAATGCGAATGCTGTACTGAGTGGTTTGTTGAACTGTTCGGTATACGCTCCGTCGTTTCTTCAAAACTAGACCTGATATACGGTAACGAGAATATGCGGTAACGTTCATTTGGGTTTGGTCAGTTTTTCATAATGACTCAAATATCGACAAAAAAAACTTGCTTAGCAGATAAATCAAAGCTAATAGAATTTATTTCTCAATAAATTCAAACAATATTACGACAATCAATATTCCAGCACATATAGTGCAACCACTTCCCGTAAGCGACCACTTTGTAAAGTAACTATTTACACGAATACAATCAACTCGAACTACCACTCTCTTAAGCGACCACTTTTTCTTGCACTAAGGGTGGTCGCTTAAGAGAGAGTTGACTGTATATTAGCCTGCATAACAGGCGTTATTGGGGGGCGCTCAAGCGGGTTTTGGGGCGAGAGCACGAAGCGCGAGGCGCGTCTCGCGCTTCGCGTTCGTGTCTCGCGCTGCGCGCTCGCGACCTAAAACCCGCTTGAGCGCCCCAATAATGCAGGCTAACTGTGATTCGTTTATTTGACACATACCTTTTTCCATATAGTCATATTTACTTTGCGCAAATTATTGGTAGATAACTAAGAACCCGGCCTGTTAAATCAATAGAATCGATGATCAATGAAATCGATATCAATCGATGCCAATTAATCGATTGATATTGGAAATCGATGATCAATCGATGACGTATGTTTTTGTGATAATTCTATTGACCATCGATTTACAATAAAATTGATTAATTGATATCGATTTTATCGATTGCCCTCGATCCCGAGTTATATGTACGGCAACATAACAAGACTTACAATGAAAACGGTTTTTGAAGTCGCCAAAGCGGAGCGACTAAATCAGCCTCTGTAGGTGACCAAGTTGTTCGCGATCATCAGTCACCTTTATGATCTTCCCTTTTCTTGCTTGCGGAGAAGAATGAACACTACTGGTACCCTTTCACAACGACATCAGATATCACAAGAGTAACGCGGCGTGTCTTGACCTGACATTGTGTTCGGAATTGTGTTACACGAGCTCCGAGAAAACACGCAAAAATCGATAAAATCGATAATTTGTAGGACATTTTTTGTGATTATCGATTGATCATCGATTGGCCGATATCAATCGATATCAATGAACTGATTTTATCGATTGATATCGATTGATCGATTGGATTTCCGATGATCGATTGTCATCGATTTAACAGGCCGGGCTAAGAACCACATTGTTTGATATTCTTACTTACAATGGTACGTTGTTGTTGTTGTTGTGCCGATGTTGAGATTTTGGATAAAGTCTGCTCACTGCTTCAAGGGCAGCAAAATTAATAGTGCCAGAGATCTCGAAGAAAAAACCTGCGATACTAAGTTATCTCTGGACCTAATTTTGAAATAAGTATCTATTTTACTGCAAATCAACAGACACCTCAAGCATGTTAAGGCATGGCTCAGTGCCTAATTTGCATAAAATCTGAAAACGATCATAACTTTGAAGTGATTTACCTAAACAGGTTCAAACTTAGCAGAAGGATACAACTTGATAACCTTGAACAACTGTTTACTTTAAATGTCGACTATTTGAATCACGTGACCTGTTATTACAGTTTTCTTACACAAAAAGAAAATTGAAAATGGGGTGCCGAGATGACATATGATGGATATAAATTGAACTGTTAATGTATTTCTATGGTTCTCCCTTATATGAATCTGGCCGGAATGGTTGTCTATGAGTTACAGTTAACGGGTTATTTCGTAAAAGGGGTCACGTGACATATTTTGTTTCTTAATATCTTGTTAATAAAATAAAAAAATTGTCCATTCCGGCCAGGAATAGTCTTTATGCATTGAGGCAAAAAATTGCGTACGATTTTCTCTTAGCCAAAGTTAACCATCCTTACCCCATTTAATGTTTCCTTTTTGTCCAACTTATGACGTCATCACACACGTGACCACAATAATCAAACCTTTAGGAATTTAAGGACGCTAAATGCAGCTTGGTGTATACTTTTGGTGACTGTTAGGGCTAAAACAAATTACTTCCAAAGGAAAAAAGGATTTACTTCGCGGGGGGTCTACACCAATGGATGAGCCATGCCTTAACATGCTTGAGACGTCACAATATTTTTTTTTTTCTTTTCTCCAAAACAAGTATGCTTCAGTCGAACAAAAATATCTCTCTTCCTTCTCATACCTAAAATCGACTAATAGGATCCAACAAATTATGTCTTGATAAATTATTAACTTTGTCTAAAGTTATTTGAATAGAATTAAATACTTCCATTCCTATTCACAAGCTTTACGCCAGGGATCAATTTTACAGCATAAAGTTCCAAGGAGACGTCGGGGCTGGAAATGTAACACTATGGGGGTGTGTTAACCAATTACCATGATCGAGATATTCCCAGTCAAAAGCAATTGTTTTTTGCATTGTAATAATTGTAACGTAGATCAGCCACAAGATTACAAATCCCACAAAGTGTTAAATCAAATCTATATAATACAAATGAATTCTTTGGAGCAGAGGAAAACGATTTGTTCGACTGAGTTTGGTTTCGTTTCGTTTCTCAATTTTGCACTCTGGATCTACTTCGCAGACGGTCACGTAATACAATGTATGCTAGCCCGGTCGACAATTGACTAAACAGAGAACTATAATAAATCAACATTTAAACACTTAAAATTGACCGACCTTTCCGATCTTTTCGACCGTTTTGAGCTATACGCTGTGACCTTTCAGGCGACCAGGATTGGGAACGTGACCTGGAAATAATGCAATTTTGATAACGTATGAACTGTAGTGAACAACAGATAATTAAACATGAATCGAATGTCAGTTACGATATCAAACTTGAATTCAACGTACCGTCTGTCGCGATTTCTCTTTTTTTTCCCCATTTGTGAATTACTGTTCGTATTTACCGTGTAACACTCTTCGACCACTAAAAACACAGCTAAACACTCCGAGACGTTACTGAGGCAGACAGAATCTGCTCACAATCGGTCACAAAGAGACGAACAGACAGTGATGACATCAACACAATGGACATAAAAAGCACGCACCAATCAGGAAAAAGTTACAAAATCGGCTACGGAAGGACTAGAATCTGAGACTGGAAGGCACTGAAAGGTCACTAAAACCATCAAAGATTTGATTTTGACAAAGATTGCAAGTTTCGAGCGCGTGATCTCTATCGCTTCTTTACGCGATTCTTTCTTTGTATAATTCATTATTCCCGATTAAACCCTTGTTATTCATTATTCATTTTCTTTTTAAGCCGTTATTCCTTATTCATTTTCTTTTTTAAGCCGTTATTCATTATTCATTATTCCGCTTCCACCCCCGACTTTCTTTTCTTTCATTTTCTCCCTTTTTTTCAGTTTCTCATTGTTCATTCAGTCCCAGATCCCTCGCTGCTATCGATTCTGCACAAGCTCAAATTATAGTCAAAAATGGTGTCGAGGTGTTGTCTGCAGGAAAACTGATTTCAACTGTACTTTAGAGGACATAAAATCAGGAAGGTAATCGAAAGGAAGAAGCGAAAAGTGGATCTGGGAATTTGCCGTGTGAGAAAGTAACCTGAAGCTGGAATAGGCTATTGCACTGTCGACTGTCGGTCTGGACGGCTAATAAATCCGCTGATGATCCTCGAGGTTGGACTCGCTCCACGCTTTAAGAAAAAAGTGGTCTAGTAACAACTGATTAATTACTCCTGGACGAAAATTTCGACGCGAAAGACTCTGTTTTGGATTTCAGAAAGTTAAATACAACACCAAGAGTCCGGTTCCGAGAAAAATCGCCACATTCTGTCGATGCTAAACTTCGATTAACTTCCGGTTTAGTAAATTAAAAAGTGATTCCTCTTCGCAGTCTTCAGCCTTCTTCATGGCCTACAGCATTTGAAAAGAAACCTTGATCAGTTACGTTTAGGCCATTCACCAGGGAAGATGCTGGGCCTTCGGGAGAACTGATCAGTCCCATTGGTGACGACAAAGAAGCAACAAATTCTGCTGTGAAAGGTTTCGCACTGGAGGACATGCAAGACAAAGTTCCTTAGGAATTTTCATGGTAAGCTAATGACTGTTAATAAATATACCCTTCCAATCGAAGGCCCCGTGGTACATGGTGTGATCATTCTAGAGAAATCAAATCAATTCAAATCGCGTTCGCGGTAGAACTTTAGAAGACCATGTAAATTTTTTATTTTGGGATCGCTATGTCCAAACATAATTGATAGTTTATCGGAGAAAACTGATTTAATTAATCTGTTGAAATAATATGCAGATGCATACTTAGGTAGCTGATCTTTCTCCCTCAGGGTTAACAGTCTGCAGTGTACATTTTACTATTACTTTTTAATTACTTTATTTACTTATTTATTTGCAATATTATACATATGTGTAATAAGTACAGTAGAGGTGTTTTAAAAGTTCAACTCATGATGATTTTAAGCCCTGCATACATCTTGCTTCATGCTTTTTAAGAAAAGAAAAATAAGTTAAAAAGGCATCGCATGTCATGTTGGGGGTTTATGATAAAAGGATGCGTAGTACGGGCCTCTTGTGTATAGGAGCCCGCGGCGTGGGATTTGGTGCCTTTGTCTACAGTAATTTCTTGAGAGGGAAACCCTGTGCAAGCTGCTTTGCAGCACTATGCAGATGACTTTCCATCAGTCCAGGTTGCCAATGTAGAAATCGTCCGTTGGCGGCGCAAATGGCTAAGTGCGCCAGCGGATCAAGAACCAGCAGTGCAGTTCAGGCCTTGGCAGAATATGACCGTGAATTCTATCCAAATGTACACAGGTTGCTGCAAATATTATTCACGTTGCCAATTACATGTATATCAGCAGAATGTAAGCAATCTTTCAGTACATTACACTGGCTAAAGATGTACTTGAAGGCGACCATGGTCAGCGAGCGAGAGTCTGGACTTGCTCTACTAAACATACACTACATTACAGCAAGCAAATGACATTAGTGCAACAATTGATATCTTTGCACGGAAGCATCTGCGGCACCTTCTTCTTTCTGATATCCTACAGTGTAGCTGAGTGAACGGGAAATCTATCAGAAAGCCGCCTTATTTCATGTCAAACTACCTTTAAAATGCACGGGATGCAGTCTCAGACAACCTAATTTTTCAAAATTTCCAAGGGGATGCCCTCGGATCCCCTAACAGCTCGGGTCTACAGCATTCATAAAATTGCGCCTTTGGCGCTCCTGGGAGCTATGGAAACCTCCTCTTCCAAATGCTTGCTACACGCCTGATATGGACCCCCATTTTAAAATATGTACAGAAACCCATAAGTTGGTTGAAACGTGCAATTGTCTCTTGTACACTTCAAAAGAAGCTTCCGATTATTCAATTTG
Source organism: Cladopsammia gracilis (assembly GCA_022457155.1). Taxonomy (NCBI): domain Eukaryota; kingdom Metazoa; phylum Cnidaria; class Anthozoa; order Scleractinia; family Dendrophylliidae; genus Cladopsammia; species Cladopsammia gracilis. The sequence goes on along the minus strand of JAJGOT010000234.1, from coordinate 211,274 downwards.
CCATATTAATTTTGGGAAGTCAGTATAATAAATTAACCCATCAATTCACTAGAACACTTGACTTCCAATTTCCCATGCCAACTTAAAAATGGCAAACACAAGACGAAAGGCTGGTGAAAAGGAAAACAAAAAAGTCCTAAAAAGCTGTCAAAAGACCCAGATAAAGCGAGGTGGTTAACCCATTGACAGCCAGGCTACATACAGTGTAGGTCAGAGATAAGCGAACCACGCAGAAGAAAACCATGCGCACGTTTAACGCATATACGCAATTGTCCAGACGCGTCTAAATGCGCGCATGTCGTGCGTGCATTTTTTTGTTATTCATTGCCATAAGTTTGCTTTGTTTGGTATTATTACTTGGGCCGAGGAGCTAACTAACGAGATCCGCTAACAGATTGAATTTCATGTGAACGCCTGAAGAATTATTTTGAATGGCTTGCAGCGAACGACTGAAACAGAACAAAAATTTTGAATGGCTGGCTGTGAACGGCTTTGGAAAAATTTCGAATGGAGTGAGTTTTCAGTCAGAAAGCGAACAAAATCAAAATAGGTCACTTATGTAAACAAGGGCCCCAAGTGACCGAATTTATGACCTAAAATTGGCAGACTGATGGAAATTTAGAAGTTGCACAGATAGAGACTACCTTTTCAAGTTACTAGCTTATAGAAACTATTCACCTGTGATTGTCATACATGTATTATACTACCCAAATGCGATATGCGATATGATCACATCAAAACACAGGCTTCCCAAGCTCTACATACGTGGTGTATGCAACAGCTTGTGTACATAGAGAAATGTATAGTAAAATCACAGATTCTCTAAAATTGTGTAAATAACTATCTATTTTGAAATAAAGTTTACAAATGTGTCACTTACTTGTGTCTTGTACTGAATTTGAAGCCATTACGATGCCATTTAGCGAAGTTATTCGAAGACAACAACTTCAAATAACTTTGCCAAATGCCGTCGAAATGGCTTCAAATTCAGTACAAGACACAAGTAAGCGACACATTTGAGGTAGGTAAACTTTATTTCAAAATAGATAGTTATTTACCCAAGTTTAGAGAATCTGTGATTTTCCCATACATTTCTCTATGTACACAAGCTGTCGCATACACCACGTATGTAGAGCTTGGGAAGCCTGTGATCAAAATGACTGTGCACAAACCTCCATGCCAATTGAAGCAGAAGCAATATGGGAGATTTTAAAGTTTGGTGGATGACATTCAGCATTCAAGGTTTTTTTTTTCACTGTTTGATTTTAGTTGCATTATTGACAAAGTATTCCAATAATTGGTGGAAATATATAAACCACCAGTCAAAACCAAATTTTTCCTAGTCTGGCTAAATGGTTTCTGTTACTCTTGAGTCCTGGGGAACAATAACTAAAAGATCTGCAAATATGGTTTCAAGTGGTAAAACTTCCGGAGACTTCCAAATATTGCATGTACCAAGGAGGATATGAAGGTGTTTTGATTATAGCCCACTTGCATAACTAGTTCAGACCACTGGCTAGTTCAATTTATGATGCCAATAAACTGTCATTGAATACTGTCAGTGGCATACAACAGAATAATCAGAATATCTGTACAATGGCTTTCCAGCCTTCTGATTGGCTGTATTCTTCACAGCATGGGATAAAAGGGTTTATCATTTCACTGTATGCCATGTTGCTTCCTGTAATATATTGTCAGAAATTTTAATTATTGCCTATTATGGTTGCGATGGCAACAGGGACAAGATAGCGGTGACACTTTTTTATATATAATCTTGCACCCCAGTGGTCCACCATGCATGATGAAAATGAGGTCAGTAAAGTAAGCGTTATATATTGTTGGGGGTGGGGGGTAACTGAATTAGTAGGTGTTGAGATACAGCATTCTTTGCATTAATTTTGCAAAGTCCCAAATTTACAACTAGCTGGGCTGTCACTATTATTATTTTTTTATAAAATTAAAATACTGTTGGACTCTGGTGTTGTCAATATTTTGCTTTTCTCTCAAAGTACTAAGCCGGGGATTAAGCAGGGAAAATCCCTAGTCCCCGGCCCTTATGTCATTGACAGCACAGAACTAGGCATACCCGGAGTATTGCCACTACCCCCTGGATGGAATCCTTGTTCTTTGCAGTTACTTCCAGCAATGATTACGTTGCCGGTAGCATTTATTACCCCAGTAGATGGAGAGAGTCAATGTAGAGCAAAGATCCTTGCAAAACAACTGATGATAGAGACCAGGCCTTGAACCACTGACCTTCCAGTATGCAGGGTTTTGAAAAGAAGCTGGCTGTCAGCAAAATTACTTTCCAAAATCAGACATCTACTTCAAGCTTTTCTTAAAACCCTGAGTATGTTTACCACTGGGCATTCATAATTTCAACGAGTTTTTCAGTTGATCGATCTTGAGAAATTGTTGGATTTTGTGGCATGACTTTTTTGTTTTCAGGACAATGTTGCATTTTCAGACAAAATATTAATAGGTTTTCCGATATCCTTAGTATTTTCATTGCTTTGCTGCCAATTCTTCCAGTGATCATCCCGTGAAGTCGAAATTTCAGTTTGCTGATGGCAGCCATTTTAAACTTCCCTCGCGAGACTGCTCGTGACGTCACGATGGCCATGATCATAGGAAAGATTACGAAGTTCAACACCCCCCCCCCCCCCTGACAGAAACCGTCTGCATTTTATGACCCGTGCCAACCTTCGGCTGGGCCTCGATAATTATTAAACAGGAACAAGAAGTCTGGAAAAATATGTAGTCAAAAAACTGTAACAAAATTTTAACCAGAAATTCAAGGCTTTTATCAACCATTTTTTGATATAAACCAGTGGAGCCACCTGTTGATAATTAATAACTTTACATCTTGATAAAATTAAAAAGTCCACTTGACAGAAAATCCAGCAAAATTGAGACTGCACAGTGAAGATTGTTGTGAATGTCTTTTAATTAGTTATTTTTTATGCTTCGTTTTTCAAAATAGCAGTTTAATGCAGTTTATACATGTATAGCATAATCATTATGAAGCATTTACACTAACACAAAGCATACAGAAGGTATTGTTATTGAGTGGTGTGCCTGTGAATAAGCTACTATGTAGGTTATAAGTGCTCGTCCACTGTAAACATTTACATTTTTTTTTACAGAGGTGTACGTACGTAGACCACTTTTATTTCACTTAAAACCATGTTATTCAAATTAACGTCTGTACCTCAAATAAATGTGGGGGCATTTAATTCAAACTCGACTCTGTGACCTGGAATTTGTTTAAATCCGGCGTTTGTTTGGGGTCCAGCATTCAATCAAGAAAAATAATATGGTATGTTACTTTTTAGTTTGGAATAGAAAATGATTGTCATTACACTGTATTAAAATAATGTTATTTTTCTTTGAAGGCTGATTGTCCTGAGGTCACCATTGCAACTACAGCCACAAAACGTACGTACCTGGACAAGATGCTTACCAGAGCAACCCTGAAAGTTACTCTTCTTGGTGATGAATGGAATTCATCTGCTGGTGGTTTGTCAACATTAAACAGAGAGCTTGCAATTCACCTTTCAAAACATCCCAAAGTGGAAGTAACTGTACTTGTTCCTGAGGGAGCTTGTAAAAATGAAGAAAAAGAAGAAGCCAACAATTATGGCATTACCATTGCTGAGGCAAAGAAATGCCCAGGCTATGATCCTCTTGATTGGTTGAGCTTTCCACCTGAAGACCTCAACATGGATATTGTTGTTGGTCATGGGGCAAAGCTCGGCCGTCAAGTGCAAGTCATACGAAAGTCAGCACGATTTAACAATAATAATTGTAAGTGGGTACAAGTGGTACATACTACTCCAGAAGACCTCAGTAAGTTCAAATCCTATGCTGATTCCATTTCAAAAGGTGAAAGGAAGCATCAAATTGAAATTGAACTCTGTAAACTTGCAGATCTTGTTGTACCTGTTGGACCCAGACTGGAAGAGTTTTACTCTTCATATTTACGACGCTGCAAGAAAGATCAGGATGTTTTTTCAGTTACTCCAGGACTTTTTGATAGGGAATTTGGAGATTTGGAACAAGCTCCTAACGAGAATGCTGATTTCAAGGTGTTGATTTTTGGTCGTGGTCATGATGAGGACTTTGAACTTAAGGGATACAACATCGCAGCTGAAGCATTTACTGATCAGCGGCTGAAAAAGAAACCTTATCATCTTATTTTTGTGGGTGCCCCTGAAGGAAAGCAAGAAGAGGTAAGGCAAAAGCTTGTCCAATGTGGTATTGCTAAAGAGCAGCTGATTGTCAGAAAGTTCATTCAAAGCAGGGAGAGCATGAAGGACTTACTTTGTGAAGCTGATCTTGCCATCATGCCATCCAGATCAGAGGGGTTTGGTCTTGTTGCCCTTGAAGCCTTGTCTGCTGGTTTACCCATTCTTGTTGGTAGTAAATCAGGATTTGCCAAAGCATTAGAGAATGTTCCATTTGGTAAATCATGCATAGTTGATTCAGATGATCCTACAAAGTGGGCAGAAGCAATTGAAGCTGTTCGTGTCAGACATAGAATGCGGCTTGAAGAGATCAAAGCACTGAGAGCATCTTATGAAAAGAAGTTCAGTTGGAAAAAGCAATGTGAAGCTCTTGTGGAGAGGATGTGGAAAATGGTTCATGGTAAAAGTTTGAGTTGACTTTTAATTTTTAAAGGTTATTTGAAGGGCTCCCCGCAAGAATGGCCTAAGCGAGTTTTTGGTAACTTTCACTAAAATTGTATGTTTTAGGCCTTTAACAGCTGCAAAATGATTTATTTAATAGATAATTACTTCGGCTCACAGCATTATTGGATATAATGCAGGCAATGCTGTGAGCCGAAGTAATTATCTATTATAATAGCAAAGCGCACAAATGATGTCAGTACTCATGTTTGTCTGAGTTTATAATTTATTCTTGTTTATTCTTGCATTTCTGACAATAGAAATTCCTTATTAGGAATCCCCTGAGAGTCACTTTTGGTTTGTTTGTCTGAGTTTTAGTTCTATAAATAGTAATTGTGCGCTTCGCTATTACTGATCGTCATCCAAACCCATTGTTTCTTGTCTGCAATTATATCACCGAATGCCGCCGCCCCTTTGTATTTTTGTGGAAAACAATAAATCAAACAATTCATGACGTTCAATGGATGTTTTATTCAAGGTAACGGTTACATAAGCTATTGTTTTCATGTACGTGTGAAAAATGCAACCAGAAACGAGTTGTCGACTGTTTGTTTGTCAAGGTTGATGTCAATTTGCATATTGCTCGACAAACACAGTTGTTTGTGAAAGTCAACTCATTGTTGTTTGGAATGATGGTGGAAAGCTGCTGGGAAAGCAGTTCGGAGGAAGAATTGTTTCTTACGCAGTCAACATTTACTGCAAAGTCGGACGAACATGATGGTAAGTTGGCTTACTTTCAGTCGTTGCAATTCCATTGGTTTTGCGTAGTTGTATGTAATCCGATCTTATCGTTGTTAAGGAATGGGTGTGTCGACGAGTGAAAGGGATGGAAAATGCTCAGAGGATAATGTTGAAATCTGTTGTAAGTGACGGAAACTGTAAGTTAGGAATGTTCTTTGTATTAAAAATACTTATTGTGGTGTTTTTGGTTGTTTCTAGTTAGTAAAATATATGGGGGAAAGTGATCCAATAGTGGATATATGCATGTAAAGCAAGCTGCATTATTAAAACTAAAACACGCAGCATTATTTTTAATAATGCAGCTTGGTTTAGTTTTAATAATGCTGTGTGCCGATTTAGCACGTGTAAGATTACCCCTGATAATTTCCCTGCCACCAAAAAAGAACGCACCCGTTTTTCTCACACACTTAGTTTGTATTATTTTTCTCTCGGCATTCGATGATATAATGCAGACAGAAAACAATGGGTTTGGATGACAATCAGTAATTATTATTGTTAAGGTACTTAAAACAGCTCCAAAATGGGGAAGAAAATCCACATCTTTGAGAAAATGTTTTGGGCCCCTATGACACCCTATGGCCCCCAGGACACCCTGTGCATCTTTTCAAAAATAAAAGTTATTCTGTTCGAAGATAGAAGATTTGTTGACCTGGTTTAAATCCTGTCATATTTACATGATCCAGTCATAATTTTGGCAGGTAAGTCCCTTTTGAGGCCAGTAAAATTTTCCAAAAATGCACTTAGGCCGTTATTGCAGCGAGCCCTTCATTTTCGTAACTTATTAATGTATATTTTACCAATAGTTATTATTTTTTGTTTATTTTACCAAAAATTATTACTGGTTTTTAACTACTCTTTTCCTTTGGAAAGGAAACTTTAACAAGCATGCTACAGTGTAGTTCATTTGGAGTAGTGGGTATTATACTGACCTGTTATCAATAATGTCCCCCCATTAAAAGGACCACATCATATTTAATGTTTTGACACAATAACACTCATTTTTTGGCTTAAATTGGGCAGGGAATATAGTGGCAAGGCTTGGATTCTTGACATTCTTGGTTTTCACATGACGTCATAAAAATTAAAAATCTAAAGTATGCGTCCTACAAAGCTGTTTCTAACATGGTATGTCGATACAAGTGTTATAATCTTTCACAAAAAGTTTCAGGTTTTAATGATGTTTTGCTTCCGATTTACAAAGGTTTTAAATGTGTCACGCAATGCGTCACGCTATTTCAGATAAGCCGCGAAAATAAACAAAATTGAATCAGCTGAAAGTTATTGTTTGCATTATAAGTGCTTATAAGTCGAGTTAATGGAGCTTATAGAGCAAATGCAATATTTTCGGATGTGATTTTTGGTGTAATTAAGACTTTGAATTTTTGGCTGCCATCTTTGTGCCCCTGACTGGGGCACAAAGATGGCCGCTCCATACATTTCTTACTAAAAATATCTAATACTCGTTCGCCTATAACTCTTGAACGAAATGCTTTTGCGCTTCAAAATTTGGCCAAGATGTGTAGTTTTAAACTCTCTACAATTCCATAAACATTTTGGATTCGAAACCTAATTTTTAATGCTTGTGAATTTTGATATGACGTAAGTGAAAGCCAAGAATAGAACCCACCGACTGGATAAACCCACCGGACGAGGGGCCTCGGCACATGGCGCCATGCTGAGGGGGTACCTCATGACTATTCTGCAAGGCAGGCATTGACCCTAAGGTAACATCCTGGGGCCAAGTTAACCCAGTCCAGCAAATATTCTATACCCCCTCCATGACAGGGCTTCAGCACAGGGCTGATGGGGTGCCGCAGGTAGCAATTCCCCGCCCTTAATTTATTCATAAGACTTGAGTAGCAGTTTTACATCAAACTTAGCAAGCGACTATATAGGTCTAGGTAACTGAGCAATTATTACATAGGCAATAAATAAGTATGGGAGGGTGGGAGGGATCAATCTTGATGCAGGGAAACTTGCAGCCTTGAGAGATGAGGGTGATTGAGAAAGGTCACATAATTTAACCTGTTTGATTGACTTAGCCAAATAAGGAAGGCAAGTGCCAAATAAGGAACAACATGGAGACGAGGCCACAGAGGTGATTGTGGGCTTGGATTTGATGTTGCTTTCTAACATTAAATTTAGTTAAAATGATATTTTACTATTGATCCCGGACGTCCTTTCAAATTGCCTTGAAAATCAGCCCGCTTCACGCACCGTTGGTTTCACTCCGCGGTTTGAAAAAAGTTCATCACGTGATCAAATTTTTGTTGACCGCAAGTCGACCACAAGAGCGGTAACGTTTAACTTGCGAAGAATGAATTTAAACTATTATGCCTTCAAATACGGTAATATATTTCTTGAACAACTTTCTGTAGCTTGTAATTGAAAAGGAAGAACTGTTTTTCTAGGAAATGTATTATCTGAGCACATTTGTCGACTGCGAGTTAAAATTCATTCATTGGAAGTTTACCAGTTACGTGACGTAACCGATCATGTTTTCGATTTGCGGTCAACAGAATTTTGATCGCGTGATGAACTTTTTTTAAACCGCGAGTGAAACCAACGGTGCGTGAAGCGAGCTGATTTTCAAGGCAATTTGAAAGGACGTCCGGGATCAATAGTAACAAAGGTAACCGCCACGAGCTTAGCGGGCGGTCCTCCTGGTCAGCGGTCACGTGTTCAAGTGCAGGCTCACATGGTTGGATCCAGCTTTGTTTCAGCGTGTTTGAACGTTCTTGTTAGTGGCGTGTGAGCAGCTCGCGCTGCTCGTTTTTTCTTTTCTTCGGCGGTTAGCGTTTATAGCGGTTGCCTTTTAGCAGCTCGCGCTGCTGGTTTTTAAACAACGGTTTGTCTGCGTTCCGCGTCTCAAGAATTCTTTCTCCTCGAAGCGTGCGATGCGGTCGACGAACAACAGCATGTCTACCTTCTCTCCGCCAGCTGCTTCGCCTTCCAGCTCTCACAACAGCTCGACAACTTCGACTTCCATCTCGACCGTCACTAAAACCTCGGCTTCGCCCCATAGTGTCGGTTTGCCGGACAGCAATGCCCTTTCTCTGGCGATTTCGAAGGCTTTGGCGGATTCTTTACCTGCTCTGCTGTCGTCACTTCGCGAGCACGTTGGTGAAAACACGGCCATGTCTTCCAGTTTGGTTCCATCGTCAAACTCTATTCCGGCATCTTCGGCTTCGCCCTTCATTATTCCCGGCCAGTCTTCTTCTCAGTCAGGTACGCTTGTAGTTCCATTGTTTATATCTTCGTACAGTACCTTGGGTTCCCCTGCCGTGGTGTCTTCTCTTTCTCCCGCCACATCTACCTCGTTCCCGCCGTTATAGATCGGGGGCTCTCCGGCCACAGCGTTTTCCTCGACGCCCCCCACTCTCGGAATGGATTTTCCGGTTGGCCCTGGGTATTCTCCCATCCCCCACAAGTTGGTGGTAAAAATCACAGGAGGACAGTTTATTGAACTCGCTGACCTTTTGTCGGACAACATCAAGGCCCAGGACACGGAACCCCAGGCGTACTTGGAGGGAAAGTTATTAGTCGAGAAGAAGAAGCGCGTGGTGGAAATAACGGACATTGTTACCTGGGTAGAGGCCTTCTCAATTTTATGCTTGGTGCTCTGCCACTCGTTTCCTTCCCGCTGGCTTGACCTCCACTGCTGATCATCCAAACAGCTAAGCGTTTCCGCGACACTGTGGTCCTGGCTCAATTACGACATAGCGTACAGGAAGGAAGCGGCAGCCTCAGGTTCCACGGATTGGTCTCGCATGAATGCTGATCTATATAATTTCCACACGAAATCTCCCTCCGCTTCAACATCTTTACCAGGCCCTGGACCATGGCCAGCTTCATCGTCTTCCGAGGTACCTGCTGCCACGGGCAACTCGAGTGCCACACAATACTGCCACTCGTGGAATGATGGACGTTGTCGTTGGCCCTTTGGGCGTTGCCGGTTTCGTCATGCATGCGAAGCGTGCAATGGAGACCACCGAAGCACCCACTGCCCCCACCGCCCTACACGCAGAGCTCGGTCCCGCTCCCCTTCCCAGAAAAAGGGGGGCCGCCGCTACCGCTGACTCTCGAAGCACAGCCAATCCTGTACATAGCCTGGTTTTGTCTCCGTTGATCAATGTTCGTCTGTTACAGTTGCGTTCTCCTCGATTTCCAGTTTCTCAACACGTTACCACAGACTCTCCCAGCCTGGCCAATCCTGTTCATAGCTTTAATTAATCTTCGTTGATTTATGTTCGTCCGTCACAGTTGCATTCTCCTCGAGTTCCAGTTTCTCAACATGCTACCGCAGTCCCCCCAAGCCCAGCCAATCCTGTACATAGCTTTGATTCGTCTTCCTTGATTAACGTTCGTCCGTTACAGTTGCATTCTTCTCCAGCTCCAGTTTATCAGCACGCAGGTCAGTCACAGCTGGTTTCCCATCAAGCAGTCTCGTCGTCTTCCGAGGACACTACCTCCACTCCCCCAGCAGCATACCCCTTGAAACCAGTGTCACAGCTTTCCCCCATTGCGGTGGACAGACTGCAGCACGAACTTCGCAATTATCCACACCGAGACAAAGCTGCCTACATGTATGTCATCCGGGGTCTACGTCACGGTTTTCACCTCAGCTTCAACCACAATATTTCCCTTAAGTCAACATCAGGAAACATGGCTTCAGCTCTCTCGAACCCCCAGGTCATCGATAATTACCTCCATACTGAAGTGCAACTGGGCAGGGTGGCAGGCCCCTTTCTTCAGCCCCCCCTTTCCAGAGTCTTCATGTCAGTCGTTTTGGTGCCATTCCCAAACGCAATCAGCCAGGAAAATGGCGCCTCATCCTGGACTTGTCCAGCCCAACTGGTCACTGCGTCAACGATGGCATTGCCAGCGAGGATTACTCCCTCCAGTACATGAAGGTGGATCACATCATTGCAGGCATCATGCAGCTGGGTCGCGGCACACTGATGGCAAAATTCAATATCCAGAGTGCTTACCGCATCGTACCAATCCACCCAGAGGACCGTCCACTACTGGGCATGAAATGGCAAGGAGCCTATTACGTGGACATGGTCCTTCCTTTTGGCGTCAGGTCCGCTCCTTACATTTTCACTTGTATTGCAGACCTGGTCGAATGGATTGCGAAACAGAATTATGACGTCTCCTTCCTGATGCACTATTTAGATGACTTTCACACCCTTGGCCCACCGGGCTCTCCTATTTGTCAGCTCAATCTGGATAACTCCATCCGTTGTTTTTCTCAGCTTGGTATCCTCCCCCCTCCATTTATTTATTCATTTATTTTTTTTCGTCCTTTTGCGGGCTTAGGGTGCCTCGGGACTTTGGCGAGTTCAGGGCCATGGCTTCCCCCAGCCATGAGCCCTTCCTTCTCTCCGACCCATGCCTGTGGCCGGGTCGGAGAGTCCCTTCGGCATGGAATGGGGGCTCATGGCTGGGTTGCGGGGATTTGCCAGCCATGGGAGCGGTATTCTATCTAGGGGCTGGCTGGCCACAGTGGAAGCCCTTGGATATCCCAGGCACCCACCTTCCATTGCAGCAAGGCAGCGGGTTAAATTTAGTTAAAATGATATTTTAACAAAGTTAACCGCCACGAGCTTAGCGGGCGGTCCTCCTGGTCAGCGGTCACGTGTTCAAGTGCAGGCTCACATGGTTGGATTCAGCTTTGTTTCAGCGTGTTTGAACGTTCTTGTTAGTGGCGTGTGAGCAGCTCGCGCTGCTCGTTTTTTCTTTTCTTGGGCGGTTAGCGTTTATAGCGGTTGCCTTTTAGCAGCTCGCGCTGCTGGTTTTTAAGCAACGGTTTGTCTGCGTTCCCCCCTCCCCGTTTTCTTTCCTTCCACTGATTCTATCAGTGTGACGGGTGCCTGGAATGGGGGCTCATGGCTGGGTTGCGGGGATTTGCCAGCCATGGGAGCGGTATTCTATCTAGGGGCTGGCTGGCCACAGTGGAAGCCCTTGGATATCCCAGGCACCCACCTTCCATTGAAGCGAGGCAGCGGGTTAACTATTATTAACTATGGTACACCGTAGCTCTTTTGTTGAATCGTGCTGTACATTAAGTCATCATTAAAGGTACATGTATTGTAATAGTTTACACATTTTGTATTACATTCATTTGTTATTTTTGTAGCACAGGGAAGTGATACAGGTGTATAATGATTATGATAACTTTCAATACACGGTGTACTTGTATGATTGCAAGCTGACAAAAAGACATCATAGTTAATGTCCACTCAATACTGTTTTTTTTTTCTTCAGAGCCTGTTGTTGGTTTACAAGATGTAGTTGAAGAGCAACCTTTTGCAGGGTCGGGAGTTCTAGAGGCAGTTAAAAAGCCTTGTTCAGTTCAACAATATCAGAATGTTGAAGAAAAGGAAGTTTCTGGAACAAATGAAGATACAATAACTTTAAGCAAAAATTCTCGTAAGAGGTCAAGAAGTATTGCAGAATCCATCTTTGGTTCAGGTAGAGTTGTTTCATTTAATTAATGCTAATTTAAACAAAATCGAAAATGTTTAAATTTTGATTGATGAGGACATGCAGCCTCATAAAAAATGTTTTCAATACAATGTACTTTACATGTAGTACTGTAATATAAGATCTGACAACAATAAAAATAATAATTGTTATATATTTAATAATGGATACCGTATTTATTTGCCTATAAGCCGAGCTTGGCCAAAAGCCGAGACCATAAACTTAAGAGACACGATAATCGACTAAAGCTTTTGAAAAAATACGGAAAACTCTCCGCTATAAGCCGAGACACAAGTTTCTCAAAAAAGTTTACCTTGGCATCCATTCAAGAAAGCTCTCCTCTCAGAAAACATGTTGAAAGTTATTGTGTTGAAAGAATTAACATGCGAAGTCAAGAAAATCACACCTTTTAGAAACACAATGAAAAGCGTTTTTGCGTCGACGAAGGAGACGCTTCCTAATCTTGTCGGCTAGGCGGAACGAATCGAGAAAAGTGTCGGTACCAAATCTGCGCCATCTTGAAACGTCACAATAGTACCCAGCATGCTTAGTGCGTCGTCTAGGCGGACCGAATCGAGAAAAGTGTCTGTACCAAAATTGCGCAATCTTGAAACGTCACAATATAATAGTATCCAGCACTGTCCCAGCGCGTGGAAATCAGGCATTATCCTGGGAAGCTGGGGTTCCGAAATGTCACATGTGAATAATCTATTTGTCTTGATTTAGTTTCGGATATTTTCCCGATTTTGGAATCGTACGGCTCAATATTTCAATGCCTACTAAAAGTACGCAGTGGAAAAATTGGACGAAGGTTCTTCTCCGGACCAAGTAAGTTGTTGGGTCTCATTGGAATCAAGCAAGAAGTTATCAGAATTTCCTCGCTACCGTTCTGGTATGTTTTAAATGTTCTATCTTGATTTTGCTGTGGTTCTCTGCCTGAAATACCGACGTCGTTCTTCACGATGTTCTACGGTACGGTGCAAATTCGCTGTACTTCTATACTTGCAACAGTGCAATCAAAGCACAAAGTCTCAATCACATTTTAGGTGAACTTTATTATTTTATTTGACCATGTTGCAATGTTTCAATCAAGATGAAACTTTGAGACAATGTTGTTCATATTATAAAGAAATGACCATAAAAGTTTTAAAAAAATGTATCTCGCGGTTTTTGAAATATGTAGAAAAGTGCTAAAACTACAATATCAAGGACTCAGTCAAAAAACTACGTTTTCCTACAGAAAATCGAATCTCCAAAACTAAAACGAGAAACGCTTTCAAACTTTCACAGTTTCATCTCGTACACTAAACACGCATTTTGGCGTAAATTTGAGATTGAGAAATTAAACTTTTATAAGCTTAATTGAGGAATTTGTAGATGTGCTCATACACATGCAAAATCACAAGTTCGAAATGTTTTTCTGATTTACTCAAAATCGGCTTCACAAAATTTTCTAATTTTTAGATATTTTGTTTGCCATATGTCATAGTTTATCGTAATAGTTTTGATTTTTCTAGATGCCATCGCAATCGCTCGGAATTTAGACTCAAGCGATTTCAATTTTTCTCGTTTATCTCCGCAATTTTAAATCCGATTTTTAAAATTGTTACACTCTTATAAACTTCAAACTTTGTACAATATTTTATGTAAGTTTCATTCTAATTCAATAAAGGAAAGTTAGTTAAACGGCCGCTCAAAAACGGTCGGTGCGGCTACACGGAAACTGGAGGGAAACACTTTAAGAGCGGATGTCTGTAAATATCGACCGGGAGCATGCAATAAGGAAAAAATGAAAATTCTCAAAAAAATTCACAAGGTAGCCCTAGGTAAACTATTATCAGAAATATATTTTTTACTTCGATCCGATAATTATTTTAGACGTATGGTGGTGATGTTTGTTTTGCACCTCTCGGACCGGGTTTTACGGTCTTACACCGCGTGTTGCGAAGACCTCGTTTCATAAATGAAAACAATTTTATACAGAACGACAAATAGCTATTCAGATAAAGTACATAATTATACATACTTTTAGACGTTACTTTCTCCGTTTGAACAATAATAGAATATTTGGGAGATTTTTCATTATTTACATTATTTTGAGCAATTTCTTGCAATGCAAAATTGACAAAATTGAGAGGCTAAAATCGTCGACTGGGACATGGCGTACAGTATAGAGTCCTATCCCACGTTAAAGAACATTATTTCTTCTTTTCAAATCTGTTTTCAAAACCATGGGCAACTCAAAAGAAAATTTTTGAGACCGCAAATTACAAGTAGTACTTTCGTGAAATTTGAGCTTTCTAGACACCGCAGTTTGATGCTAAAATCTCAGATAAACACAACACAAAAACACTTTTGAACAACAGAGGTTTAATAAAACTTGCTAACAGTCACCAGAGCATGTTTACAAGACTATTTTCATGTCTTTGCTATCGGTTTTGAGCAATAATAGAATATTTCAGCTGTTTAAATTGACCTCGAGTTCTAAAGTGTACACGAGTCACGTGGAATTTTTATCAAAGGTCAAGCACTCATCGGGTCAAATCGGAACTTCTTTTGTTCAGAAATAACTTTTCAGCACAAATAACAATAGTTATAAGTGTATGTTAATCGTACCTTTTAGTAGCCTTTCTGTGCACTGAAGAAATCCTGGTGAAATAGTATTATCGAGAACAACATCTTCGACAGTTTCAAACTTCGGTCAACGGCAGAGATTGTGTTACATTACAAAGAGAGACCGCTTGTCAAGCGGTTGTACGCGTTTGAGTGTGCGTCTGTGCGTGTTAGATCCGTTTTCCCAGAGCAAACATAAGAAAACAAGAACGTCATCTCCTCTGTTTACCTTAAATGTCTGAAGTTAATTTGCCGCACAAATAATTGAATGAAAATAGTTTATCAGATTTGATCAAGAGTGTGTGAGCCAGGTAAGCTGTCAACACTGTGATCCATGTGTACGCGCACTGAGCCTAATGCCCAGGGGGGGAGTACTCTGCAAATTTTTGTGTGGGTGTGTGCCGCTGGGACTCTGAGATCCTTAACCTATACTAGACCATTTTAGCTGCATTTTACAACTCTATTCTAGACTAAACACCGAAAAACCCTACCCTATCTAGACCTATTCCTACTCGCTATTTTCCAGAAACTCGTTCACTATCACAGTTATTAGTTAACATGCCGTACTGCCCATAGCCTCCCACGCAGACGTCCTAAGAACGTCTGCATGGGAGGCTATACTGCCCGCCGTACCGATTTTTAAATGCCATTTGCCTAAATTCTTCACGCAACTGATCAGTTTCGCGGAAAATGATATCCTATTCTAGACCAAAAATCTCTGATAGCTATACCTATCCCAGACTAAACTGCCTGAAAACCATACCCTTCACAGCTGAACATACCTATATAGCTCATATATGGGAGTACCCTCCCGGGGGACCTAATGCTTCTACCTTAGTTCAGTCCTTCAGGCTGTGTAGTCTTGCTCTCAGTTTAACTATCGTTCGTAATATACTACAGAATTTAAGTAAATTATCCGGAAATCGCCTTGTAAATGGCATCGAGTAAGTATGCCGCAATAGTTGGAGGACATTATGGATGCAATGTTGGAAATCCAGAAAATTCCCTGTGCGTCACAATTGGAAACTGCGACAAAGATATCAGGAATCATTTGATGTCCTTCGGTATTGGCTTTGCTGACTTAACCCTAAAAACAGGACGAAAATGAGGACGAGGGGGAAGAAGATGCAAGTTCGCTGTTGTCGTGTCTTGTGAATAGATGCGTATGCACCTATCAGACGTTTTGCAATCTGGAGCGTCACTTGCTCTTTGGAAAGTGCAAGCTTGTACCAGAGAAGCATCTCTTTCAGATCATGCCAAATTGTCATATTTCGAGAAATTGCAAAAAGGTATGACAATACAGCCAACACTAGCTGCCCCAATCGCATCTGAACTGTGTTCAGAAGCGTCCTTGAAAAGGCTGGGCTCTCAAAGGAGTGAAAAAGGCTATCCGTTTCAATGAGAACCAGTGCCAGTACCTGGATGACGAGTTCCAGATCGGCCAGGAGAGTGGCCATAAAGTGGACCCTGAGAAGGTGTCACGGGACATGCGCCATGCGAGGACTAACAACAGCCAGCGACGCTTTAAAATGAATGAATTATTGACTGCCCAGCTGATTCGGGGTACTTCTCGCGTTCTGCTGCAAAGCTAAGGCACGCAACAGCTGCTCCATCGTCCACCGATGATAACGATATCCAGGCGGCTCAAGATGGAGAAGCCTTCTCATCTGCCCGCACATCTGTCCTGGATCAATGCCAACCCTTGCATCCCATCGTGTATGACACTCTAAACATGTGCACGCTGTACACCACCAACAGGTTGACTAAGCTCATTGTTGCACAATTGCGGCTCATCTGCGAACACTACAACATGGACACGGAGTCAAAACCATCAAAGAGAAAATCAGCCTACATTAGTTACATCTCCGTTCTTGCTGGGTCATGTTCTTGCACGAAGGTCTAACAAAAGGACTTTCTCGCGTTTTTTGCCTTATTCTTGGTTTTCACATGACGTCATAAAAATTCAAAGATCTAAAGTATACGTCCTACAAAGCTGTTTCTAACATTGCAGTGTGAATACCAGTGTTATAATCTTTCACAAAAAGTTTCAGGTTTTAACGATGTTTTGCTTCCGATTTATAAAGGTTTTAAATGTGTCACGCAATTCGTCACACTATTTCAGATAAGCCGTTATAAGTGCTTATAAGCCGAGTTAATGGAGCTTATAGCAAATACAATAATTTTTTAAGTGGGGCACAAAGATGGCCGCTCCATACATTTCTTACTAAAAACACTAGTTCGCCTATACTCTAGAACGAAATGCTTTTGCGCTTCAAAATGTGGCCACGATGTGTAGTTTTAAACTCTCTACAATTCCATAAACATTTTGGACAATTTTGATATGACGTAAGTGAAAACCAAGAATAAGCATAAACGACACAAGTAGCTACAAATAAATGAACCCAACGTGTACCCATTGAAAACATGAGAACTTGAGCTTTTCAAATTTTCAAGAAAAAAAAATTTAAAGTGACTGTTTAAAAAATTTAAAAGAATGCATGACTGACCATGACTGGGTGACAAATCTGGTCATTAAGCCATACCTTTCTAAAAATTTTAAAGCTTATTTCCATGAGAATTAATATTCAACATATCAGACTGACATGACTCTTTCAGGCGACAGAGTCGATTTGTTAATATTATGTTATTGATCAATGTCCGTTTCGATTATAAGGGCTTGAAAAAGTTGCGAGCCCGTAATCAAAATAACTTGTCTGCGGTTTCTGCATGTAATATGCTGTAACACAATCTCTGCTAATTTTGAAACCGCCGAAGATGTTGGACGTATTGTTCTCGATTATTCTCCTAGATTTCTTCAGTATCCAGAAAACCTACTTCAAGGTACAATTAACATACACTTAGATCTATTTTTCTACGTGCTGAAAAGTAATTTTTGAACGAAAAACATCCTGATCTGATTGGATTTCATGTTTAAAAGCGTACTTGACCTTTGATAAACTCCACGTGACTCGTGTACACTTTGGAACTCGAGTCAAATTAAACAGCTGAAATATTTTATTAATGCTCAAACATATGTGCTCAAATGCCTCAAAAACGATAGCAATCACATGAAAATAGTCTTGTAAACATGCCCTGGAGACTGTTAGCAAGTTTTATTAAACCTCTGTTGTTCAAAAGTGTTTTTGTGTTGTGTTTATCTGAGACTTTAGCACGGTACGGCGGGCAGTATAGCCTCCCATGCAGACGTTCTTAGGGCTCGTCACGCAATCTTTGGGGGAGGAAAGATTGCGTGACGAGGCTATGGGCAGTACGGCATGTTAACTAATAACTGTGATAGTGAACGAGTTTCTGGAAAATAGCGAGTAGAAATAGGTCTAGATAGGGTAGGGTTTTTCGGTGTTTAGTCTAGAATAGAGTTGTAAAATGCAGCTAAAATGGTCTAGTATAGGTTAAGGATCTCAGAGTCCCAGCGGCACACACCCACACAAAAATTTGCAGAGTACTCCCCCCCTGGGCATTAGGCTCAGTGCGCGTACACATGGATCACAGTGTTGACAGCTTACCTGGCTCACACACTCTTGATCAAATCTGATAAACTATTTTCATTCAATTATTTGTGCGGCAAATTAACTTCAGACATTTAAGGTAAACAGAGGAGATGACGTTCTTGTTTTCTTATGTTTGCTCTGGGAAAACGGATCTAACACGCACAGACGCACACTCAAACGCGTACAACCGCTTGACAAGCGGTCTCTCTTAGTAATGTAACACAATCTCTACCGTTGACCGAAGTTTGAAACTGTCGAAGATGTTGTTCTCGATAATACTATTTCACCAGGATTTCTTCAGTGCACAGAAAGGCTACTTAAAGGTACGATTAACATACACTTATAACTATTGTTATTTGTGCTGAAAAGTTATTTCTGAACAAAAGAAGGTCCGATTTGACCCGATGAGTGCTTGACCTTTGATAAAAATTCCACGTGACTCGTGTACACTTTGGAACTCGAGGTCAAATTAAACAGCTGAAATATTCTATTATTGCTCAAAACCGATAGCAAAGACATGAAAATAGTCTTGTAAACATGCTCTGGTGACTGTTAGCAAGTTTTATTAAACCTCTGTTGTTCAAAAGTGTTTTTGTGTTGTGTTTATCTGAGATTTTAGCATCAAACTGCGGTGTCTAGAAAGCTCAAATTTCACGAAAGTACTACTTGTAATTTGCGGTCTCAAAAATTTTCTTTTGAGTTGCCCATGGTTTTGAAAACAGATTTGAAAAGAAGAAATAATGCTCTTTAACGTGGGATAAGACTCTATACTGTACGCCATGTCCCAGTCGACGATTTTAGCCTCTCAATTTTGTCAATTTTGCATTGCAAGAAATTGCTCAATATAATGTAAATAATGAAAAATCTCCCAAATATTCTATTATTGTTCAAACGGAGAAAGTAACGTCTAAAAGTATGTATAATTATGTACTTTATCTGATTAGCTATTTGTCGTTCTGTATAAAATTGTTTTCATTTATGAAACGAGGTCTTCGCAACACGCGGTGTAAGACCGTAAAACCCGGTCCGAGAGGTGCAAAACAAACATCACCACCATACGTCTAAAATAATTATCGGATCGAAGTAAAAAATATATTTCTGATAATAGTTTACCTAGGGCTACCTTGTGAATTTTTTTGAGAATTTTCATTTTTTCCTTATTGCATGCTCACGGTCGATATTTACAGACATCTGCTCTTAAGTGCCCGCGAAAATTAGTACGAATAAGGTATTATGAGCTTGAGATTTCTGAGATGTTAGGGTTGTTAAGAGTGCAGCCCCTGGAATGGCCATAAAAAAAGAAACAAATAATTTGACAATTTGACATTCATTCAGCAGATCAACCAATCATAAAATCATGAAATTAATTTATACAAATGTACTAAATGTATTGGCGATTTTTGACCAAAAACTAAACTCTGTATGATACAGAATTGAAGGGCCATCTAAGTGATCTTTTTATATGCAAAAATCAATAAAAAAATCAGGGCTTCTAATAATTCGCGGAAAAAAAGTCAAATTTCGCGGGATTTTCAGAGCCAAATTCGGGGAAAAAACGGCCAATTTCGCGCGAATTTTGCGGGAATTTTCGGGGCATATGGTTGGCAACTTACAGTAATAATTTTGTTATATAAAGTGCAGAAGTCAAATGGGGTTTTGTCAAGATGGCCATCAGTAGAGCTGTCCACTTATGAAAGTTTCTACTCAGATAGCTATGACTGTATTTACAGTGTAGTAGAATGATAATAATTATTATGCAATTTTACACAGGGCCTTCTAACAGTCATGTGAAAACAGCAAGTGTAGAATACTCTGCTGAACAGCAGTTACCTTCAGAGAAAGGACCTTGGCCTAAAAAGAGAGTTTTTGGAACAAATGAAGAAGGTGCATCATTCTCATTCTAATTCTATGTATTATGCGTAAGGTACTGCCCAGACCGCGGGGTTGGTGTTTGTGTGTATCACTTGCTTTTTTAATGTTTTAATTCTACGTCCACTTTTCGCAGCTAGTGTTCTTTGGCTTACAAGCTTTCCAATGAACGAAAACTCAGCTTCTGGCCCCGACAGATCTTCACACTGGATCACATCTACTCCATGTTATCGGAAAAAAATCGGGAAAAAATGTTCGCCTTTCTAGTGCCCTCTAAAATGTGCCAAACATAAGACTCTTGGGACAAACCAATACTTAGTAGGGGAGGTAGGATAAAAATGTTTAATCCAAGTTTAATGAATAAATTAATGAGAATCGAGTGAGTGAGTGAGCGAGTGCCATTCTACTACCTCCAAAAGCCCATGGAATGACTGCAATCCATGAGCTAAAAAGAGGCTGAAAGTGTTTCAAAGATTTTGTTTTCTAAATTTTTAGGCACTGTAAACACTGTTATCAGGATGTCATTCACCACACAAAATTTAAGTGATGAACAGCAAGAAATAGTTGATGAAATGCTAACACGACAAATCCAAGTGTACACAAAACACAACAAGCTCTCTACACCAGATGGATTGGGTGCCTTGATTGAGTATATAATAAATGCTCACAAATTGGCCTTACAGTCTGTAGGCATCGGCTCTTTGGTGATAGAAGTCCAGTGTCCCACCCTAGAAAGCCTTGAAAGTCTGTGGAAAGACTATTGTTCTGGTCACCTCAATAAAGTAGCTGAGAGATACCTTGTGACCGATGAAATTAAGGGGAAACTCAACCTGGAGACTGTCAAATTAAAGACAACTATAGAAGAAGAGAACTACTTGATTTGCAAGAAGGCTCTTATGGAAAAAACATGTGAGTTGTATTTCTTAGATTTTACAGTTTAACAAAGGAACAAAGTTTTAGGTACATGTATTTTTGTGTCTAAATAGTGCAAAGGAAATATCTTGGACAGTAAACTGCCATACATGTACATTGAATTAAAATTTAAGCGGCATTAAACAATAAAATAGCTTGACAAAAAATGGGTTCGAATCCTGTTCAAGCCTGAATTTTTTTCAGGTTGCTTTTCAACTGCTTAAGTTGATAGCGCACTGCGAGGATCAAATTTCACTCATGTTTCATCTGCAGTACACATATGATTTTCATATATTCATATTCATGTATTTCATTATCATAGGTATATCACGAATTCACAATTGAGTATCTATCCATATGGCTTGGTAGCAAAGTTGTAAAAATTATCATTATTACTAAAAATACAATTCGCTAATATTAAAAATCGATTAATCACTATTAAATAAAAAATTCATAACCTTAAGTTTAAAAGTATTTACATCAGTAGCCATACGGGTCTCTTTTGACAGCATATTCCAGCTGTCAACAATCCTATTAAAATAACTGTATTTAAAAACATCAGTTCTAGCAAAGTTCTTCTTCAGAGACAAATTGTCAGACGATCTATAAGAATAACGATCCCCATCTGAATAAAAGGTTATATAAGAAGAAATGTCAATGTTAACAATTTACATTGACATTTACATTTACATTGACATGTATACATTTACAGTTGTCTGCTTAGTAACCTGGCCTTTGAGTGGAAGTGAGGCTGGAGTTGGCCTTGTTTTGATACAAACCTTCCTGCTATTCATATGTAAATCATGTTTTCATGCCAACGTGTTTTCGTTGACCATGATTTACATATGAAAAGCAGATAGGTTTGTATCAAAACAAAGTCAACTCAGCCTCACGTTCACTTAAAGGCCAGGTTACTAATAGCCTGCACACAGACGTTTCCATTTCCTTTGCCTCACGCGGAAAAAGGGCGTCTGTCTGTGTTACGCCGTTTTGAATCGTGTTCACGTATCCTGCTGTTTATCTATATTAGGGAGAACCGCACTCTGATTGGCTATTTGACAGTAGGCATTGTTAATTAATAACAATTCTGATTGGCTATCATTCCGAAATGCCGAAATAATTTATGCGGCATAAATCCATGCGAGGTTTCGGGTTTTCCATTGACAGATCAAAATATCAGAAATATGTCGACTTAACATGTGTGATTGTGTGCTGTGTTTTTCGCCTATTATGAAGCATAGTTTTGACAGAAATGATGTTCAAGGTTGCGGTGAATTTAACGTTTGTGAAGAAAGCCTTTCACTAGAGTTTGGTGTACACTCAACATAGCCGTGTATCTTTGATACAGAAGCGACATGAACTTTTTAATAACTTGCGAAAAATAGGGGAGGAATTTTTTAACGAGTACAGTTCCAAAGCCAGCAGGCAGATGTCTCCTATTGCAGACCATTTATTTATGAAGATTACCGACTTGTTCTTTATATCGATAATCCTCTCATTCTGCTAAACTTCAAGAGGCAACTTTTTAAATAAATGATAGTAAAGGCATGTAAAGCTTTAAAAGAATTATTAAATTATTATTAATTAGTTATTATTAATTATTAAATTATTATTATTATTAAACTTAACGTGCTGTTACACGTAACAATTATTCCTGCAGCTTGTCTCGCAAAAAAATTTGTTGCAAGTTACACGTACAATGTTACACGTTACAATAGTCATGTAACTTGTCTCGCGAAAAGAATTGCTAAGTTGAAAAATGACGCGTCTGTTGATTAAAGAGTGTGGCGAAACAATCTGCAAGAGCCATGTTACACGTATTTTTCTGGTACAACTTGAAGAAATTTGTTGCAGAAAGTAGAAAACGATTCAACTCTTCATGCAACTTAAAACAAAAAACAAAAATTCAGTTGCATGAAGCGTTGTTACACAAAAATCGTGCGTGCAACTTGCAATATTTTTTTGCGAGACAAGTTGCACGAAAAATTGTTACATCGTTGATAGTGAAAAATGTACCTTCTGTCAAGAAGAGACAAAAAATAAACTGCTACATCTGTTCTGAGAATGCCTAAAAATTCAGTCTTTCTGGATCAGTATTTCCTTATGGCTGCAGTCATGCAAAGTTATCAGGGAAAAAACGCTCTTGCAACTGGGAACAGCGCTGGGCTTAAAACCAGATAGCTCAAATACACACTTCAAATTAACTTTTGCTGCTTATTTGCTAAATGCTATATTTGGCTGTGTAAGCTGAAAGAATGTCCACCAAAATTTAACGATTTGTAACGTTATATGAAACATATCAATAAAATTAAAAACAAAGCCAACATTATGAATCAGAAGAAGTGGGAGCCTATGTAATCCCCTGTGATCTTGTAAGTTGTTACAGCATTAAGTAAGAGGTATATAAAAATATTGTAAAATATACAGAAGTAAGCTTAGTACTACACGTAATATGTCGTGAATTATATAATGTAATGTAATGTAATGTAATTATTTTTATCATATAACTGTTTTTTTTATATAGTAATAATTAAAATAAAATAAAAACATCCTCGGAAATAACTGTGCTAGATCGTCAGCTCCCGTGAAACAAATTATTTTGGAATTTCGTGTTTTGAACGTCCAGTGGTCCACCATTGACCGGAAATTTGCGGGTACACCTTGTAGTGCCGGACAGATAGATACATGTAGATATATTTTACACAATAAACAATGCAGTAATCACAGTAAATTTATATGAGTGTTTGATGCTATAACACCTTTAAGTAATGATCCAAGTAAGAACTAAGCAACCCAACGGCAAGGAATGTAGAAAGGTGTTAACTGTTCAACTGTTTATTAATAATCACAAATTTTACATAAAGCAATATCCACTGCCCGCAGTTAGCAGATTAGCTAGTCGAGGCGGGCAGTGGTTACACGTATGTAATACATATACAGACAGAACACAAGAAAGACTAGAGAAAAACAGTAGTTAAATAAATAAACAAATAAATATAAATAAATTCAATTTAATTAAGTTTACAATCATGAACATTGCAAATATAAGAAGGCCAAGTTTTCAGGAAATTTTTGTTATTAAGTCGGGTAAATCAATATAATCATTTTCTTCTGAAAGTATTCGGAGTAAAGTGTCGTGGACATTGATTTTAAAGTTATTTTTGGACATTTGACGCATTTCACACGGTAAGCTATTCCAGACTTTTACACCATATCTTGAAAAAGACTTAATTTGTTTATCTAACCTTGAGTGTTTAACATAATAGTCACCTCTTGAAGATGATCTTGTATTATATGAATGAATATTAGATTGGGAAGCAAATAAGTTAGATATGTTAGTAGGTGTTAAACTGTTAGATATATCATGCATTAGAATAGCAACGGATTTAAAGTACAGTAGATCTAAGGGAAGAAAGCCAGAGGAGGCAAAATAAGGTACTGCATGAGAATTGTAGTCACCAAAGAACATGAGGCGGAGGGCGCGTTTTTGAAGAATGAGAATTTTGTTTTTGTAAGTTTTAGCAGCTTGGCCCCAAGCGACTATGCCATACAATAAGTAGGGCTGAATAAGAGATATGTATATGTGGTGTAAAGTATTCAGGGGTACAAAGTGTCTCAGGCTGGCAATGATGCCAATTGTTTTACTTATTTTTGAAGCGATGTGAGCGATATGGTATTTCCAAGAAAGATTTTCATCAATAAGCACACCTAGATATTTGACATAATTTTTGCATTCTAAAGAAATGAACGAGTTGTTATGATGGTCAAACACTTTCAGGTTGACTTGGTGATTTAACTTTTTTTGTCTTGGTCTAAAAATGACAAAGTTAGATTTCTTTATATTTAGTGATAATTTATTTGCGATTAACCAATTATAAACCCGAGAAATTTCTGCATTAACTATAGATTCGAGCGATTTGAGATTTTTGTCAGCATATAACAAATTAGTATCATCAGCAAATAAGTAGAACTTCAGTTTATCAGAGCTGTTAGATATGTCATTAATATAAATAAGGAATAGTAAGGGTCCTAGGACCGATCCCTGTGGGACACCTGATAACACTACTTCTTTTTTGGATATGTTTTTGGGACCAATTTGTGTTGTTTATGGACGACCCACTAGGTATGATGCAAACCAATCATTAATTATTCCACGTACTCCATAATGATTTAATTTTCTTAATAATATTGAGTGATTTACTGTGTCAAAGGCTTTTTGTAAGTCAATGAACACACCACATGAGTACAACTTCTTATCCACGTTAGTTTCAATTTCATTAATTATGTCTAAAATAGCATGCTCAGTAGACCTTTTTTCACGAAAACCATATTGTGAATCGTGGAGAATATTGCTTTTTTCAATAAATGACTTGAGGCGATTATACATCATCTTTTCAAAGATACGGTTAAAAATGGAGAGAAGCGATATGGGTCTATAATTGGAGGGGTCAGATTCATCGCCACTTTTGTAAACTGTTAACTGTGTTAACTGTGTTAACTGTTAACTGTAAACTGTTAACTGTGTTATTGTTGAAACGGTCCACCTCATTGGCTAAAACATGAAAATCTGCTATCACTTCATCAGGTATCGCATTTATTTCTCTCTAGTTTACTTGTTGATTCCCTTTTAGTGAAAACTATTCTGAGTTTTAATGCAGCAAAATTTCTATGTGGGAAACATGGAAAACTAGAAGCCTTTCTTGGCCATTGTTTTGGAGTCTCATGATTGGATAAAATCTTGTAACACAAAAGAAATATCACTTTAAAATAAAGTTTCAGTACATTTTATTTCAAAAACGTGTTGTCCATAGGTTGATGCATTCTCAGTAAGAAAATCTAAA
The DNA here is from genome assembly GCA_022457155.1 of Cladopsammia gracilis. Taxonomy (NCBI): domain Eukaryota; kingdom Metazoa; phylum Cnidaria; class Anthozoa; order Scleractinia; family Dendrophylliidae; genus Cladopsammia; species Cladopsammia gracilis. The sequence continues at coordinate 185,612 of JAJGOT010000234.1, read as the reverse complement.
CAATCGTATGTGGGGAAAGCGAAATGCCGCAGAACAATAGAGGATTGTCTAGTTCTTACACGCATTGTTACTTAAAAAGCAATTCATTGTAGCTCCAAGAACACCAATACAGATGTTTATTATACAAGAGGCTCCAAGCAGCTTATACTCATGCGCATGCGTAAGAAAGTTTTGTTATATATTTTAAACTAGTAGTAATCATAGATTATAGTGCGTCTCCTTATCCCGTGGCACCTCGTCTTAACCTGGCTGAATTAATTCATGAAACTGAGGCACTACTGTTTAAAAGGGCATGTCGCGAGATATGTCACGCAGGCAAAAACGTCGGGCCGACATCAAACAAATTCACGCTATCGTCGTGAGATCGGGCAAAATCCTGCTGCTCTGTGTACTCCGAAAGGTCTCAGATTTTTACGACATATAAATAGTCTATTTGTCTTGATTTCATTTCAGTTATTTCTCCGATTCTGAAATCATACTCCTCAGTACATGTACCAATACCGGAACCGGAAATGAGAAATTTCTGAGAAAGCCTGAAAAAGTGCTCCCGTGATAAACTTCTTGGACACCGCGTTAATGGAGCATGAAATCGACGATTTAGTCACGCAACATTCAACGTGAATTTCGCAGGATTTTTCGGATAAAATTACAACTACCAGTAGTTGCAAGTAAGACACAAGACTGTTGAATATCATTCCTTTATTAGCTAGACAAATTTTAGTCACAAAACTGCGAAATCTTTAGTCGCAAATGCGCCCGATACAGGCGCAATTTTGAGCACTGTAAAGTTAATCTGCGTTCGTCTGGCGCGGCCGGTCTCTGAGAAAACATCCAAATATAAAGACCTAGAACTTGAGATAGCAAGAATGTGGCAGACGAAAACTCAAACCATTCCTGTGGTAGTAGGCGCACTGGGGATGATCAAGAAAGGCATAGAAAAAATAGTCACTGGCATCCCTGGCAACATCAACCTCTGCAAAATTCAGAAAACCGCACTACTTGGGACAGCCAACATCCTGCGCAAGACCCTTTCCCTGCAATGCTGAGTAGTGTAGCCTCCACACAGCGCCTCATGGGTGCCCTAGGTCCATGGTTTGGACCCGGCCCCCATGGAGAACACATAATTATATAGAGAACACATGATAATAATAATAATAACAAGAAAAACGGAGCCGAAACCTAAACTCAGGCCGCATGAGTAAAAAGGACTAAGGAGCTGTTAATAGTAAGAGTAGAAAAAGCCATTTACATGTGGATCCAATGTAAAATCCCCCGAAGAAAAACATGCAGCGAAATCGGAATTTCGCTGATCCTACTTTTTAAAAGCTTTCAATACCACTGAACCAAAAAAGCAAGGGAAAAAAGCTAGCGAACAGATCTTCAAAGCATTATCACAGCGACGGATCCGGTAAAAGATATGGTGAAGGTCAATATCATTTCACAGCACCAGTCGGTCGCGATAATTTATACGATATGAAATCGAGAAAAGCAGGACACGTGAATACGATTCAAAACGGCGTTACGCAGACGTCCATTTTCCTCGTGAAGCAAAGGAAATATGAGACGTCTGCGCGCAGGCTAGGTTACTAAGCACACAACTGTAAATGGTGCATTGGGTTATTCCCCACTCCAGAAACTATGAAAAATACTATAATAATCTTTAAAGTGCAGGTTTGGGTGGAGCTTGATGTAAGTACTAAGCACACAACTGTAAATGGTGCATTGGGTTATTCCCCGCTCCAGAAACTATGAAAAATACTATAATAATCTTTAAAGTGCAGGTTTGGGTGGAGCTTGATGTAAGTACTAAGCACACAACTGTAAATGGTGCATTGGGTTATTCCCCACTCCAGAAACTATGAAAAATACTATAATAATCTTTAAAGTGCAGGTTTGGGTGGAGCTTGATGTAAGTACTAAGCACACAACTGTAAATGGTGCATTGGGTTATTCCCCACTACAGAAACTATGAAAAATACTTTAACAATCTTTAAAGTGCAGGTTTGGGTGGAGCTTGATGTAAGTACTAAGCACACAACTGTAAATGGTGTATTGGGCTAGTGTCATATCCTTTGATAAAAATGTGCAGATATATATTATTATAATTCAACACATTGATACACTGCCCAAATATGGTCAAAAAGTTATCGATATACGTTACGTCTACATGACGTATAACCAACGATGGCGGTAAATTTCGCATTTTGAAGGAAAGTGAAAATGACTGCTGCCTGCAATTTTGTGTTTTGGGGCGAAAAAGTGCGTGAACTATTAGTTCAAAAAGGGAAAAGAAAGAAAAAAAAAAGAAAAGAAAAGAAAAGAGAAAAAATATTGTTCACATCTGGACAAAAAAGGCGGGAATTTTCGCGTTGTCGCGGTCGCAGTGTTTCTTGGCGTAGCTCAAAGTGCGTAGCTGAATGAAAACTGGTTCAAAGTTTAACCGCTCGACAAGGAGTGAAGGAAGGAGCACAATTTTCGTAAAATTCCTTTGGTAATCACCTGGAATATGATATAGACTTGATGCTTCCTCAGAAAAGTTTCTGATCTCGTCATTACGGCTGTTGGAGCTAAAAACGAGCAAGTTTGTAAACAACATTGATCGACTCAGCTCGTACTTCGATGTTTGAAAATTTGGTGCTGATGGAAGGGACTAAAAAGCCAAATCAACTACAGGTACGATGTTTTAACCGTTTCTTGTATCCTTTAGCTGTAAATTTTTGTAAGACATACTGTCCACTGCACGCTGCAGTTCTTTCGGACTTTTCGCCGCTATGTTTAGGTAAGCTTAGTTTTACGTAGCCGTGTGTTCGTTTAATTTGTTTTGATTCTGGATTGAACTTTTTAAGATACGAAACCCTTGTAACTAAGACATTCTATGCCATTTTACTGTGTTTTAATTCAATCTTGTAGTCACTACTCTTTCCCGTTCTTTGAGTAGACGAAAGCTCTTCGTAAAAACTCTGAGCAACTGATTGTGTACGCTAAATTAAGCTTCATTTTAGCTTGGCAAAAGTTTCGGCATTCGCTGCTTGTTGTTTAAGAAATGGTGCGAGGTAAAATATTGTTGTAAGCGTTTTTACTTAATGAAAGATTGTATAGCTAAATGAATGATTTCTAGAAACTGTGATTTGTATCAATGTGTTGAATTATAAAACAGTTTATATAGAGTTCAAGCACAAAGGCGCCACTTTCATTCATGAACTGTGTGATGTTGCAAGTTTCGCGCGGTAAAACATATGTAAGCTTTTTTTAAAATAAAAGGCTTGTCGGCGATATTTTTTCTTCAAACTGTGCTTTGTTATCAATGTGTTGAATTATAAAACTATTATAGCGCTCAAGCTTGCGTGATATCGCCTAATTTTAGCCGACTCGGCCTACGGCCTCGTCGGCTAAGTATTAGGCGATATCACGCGCGCTTTCGCGCTATAATAGTTAAATATTCACTTCCTCATAACGTGTTCACATCATTTACGAAACATATTTCGAGTGTTTCAACGAAACATGTTTCACGCCCAATTCTATAAATTATACTGTTTCACGAAAAACTCATAAGCTCGCATAAAATCTTTCTTATTTCACATGAACAAAAAAATATGATTTTAAAAAAAGGGCGATACAGTGTTTAACAAAGATACGACATTTGCGCTAACGTGTTTCATTTAGCTTATGCTGTGTTTACACCAGCACCGAAACATATTCAGACCAAACACGTTTTACGCCAGCTTCTATAACTTATGCTGTTTTACAAAACATTCATAAGCTCGCATTAAATCTGTATAATTACACATGAACCGAAAAAATGAAGCTCGAACTTGCTGTTGCATTATTTTGCGGTTTAATCCCACTTATCAAGTTCTTCGGGAACGAAGGAAAATGCAATGTTTTAACATGGGAACGATATTTGCGCTAACGTGTTTCTTCTGGCTTAGATCAAAACTACCTCGTGAAATAGTTTCAATCATGCTCAGAATAAACATGTTCCGATCATGATTCGCGCAATACGCCGCCTGATGTGAACATTTTTCACAGTGAAACATGTTTCACTTGTGATCAGACTAAACATTTCCTACTAGTGTGAACACAGTAGCACTTCAAACGGCACTGCAAAGTTGTTTCCTTTAACGATAAACAGTTAACCTGCAATTAACTGTAGTCAGTATTTTCTTCAATGGCTTTAACGTTTTTATTGCAGCTCAGTCTGAAGGCACTTTCAAGGAAGGCTTTTTTGCATGTGGACAGACGATCGGGTTTTAATGTGCTTCAGGCTGCCGTCTTAGAGGGGAAATATAACATTGTTTTGAAAGCGCATGCCTTTCTCGATAACTTTGTGAAAGAAATGAACTTTGAAACAACTGGAAACGAATCTAAGTTATTTCCCGGAAAGACTGCAGTTAATATTCTTTCAAGTGTGAAACGAAAATGTCTAGGTCATACTAAAATTGACCATTTATATCTGGAGGAAGTTAAAAACTACAACACATTAACAGAGCTGCACCGGTGTGTTAGAAGAAGCGATGGTGATGATGAGGATGTGGAAAAGGCGGTTGAGCTGGTGTTAAATGACGGTGTTGATATAAATATCCCTGCATTATTTAATCGCACACCTTTACTGTGGGCGAGTCTATCAGCCTCAAGTACGTTTATCAAGACCCTCATTGATCTTGGCGCCGACGTTAATGCTCAAAGGACCGGTTACGAAGTAACACCTTTGAGCTTGGCGGTTACTTGGAACCACTATATGGCCACTCGCTTGTTACTAGAGCATGGAGCGGGTATAAATATTAAAGATTTTTATGGAGATGCACCACTACACTTGTCAGCCAAAAATGGTCACGAAAACTTCGTCAAATTGTTACTTGAACACAACGCGGATGTAAATATTCAAGATTATGATGGAGATACGCTACTGCACTTGTCAGCCATAAATGGTCACGAAAACCTCGTCAAATTGTTACTTGAACACAACGCGGATGTAAATATTAAAGATAGATTTGGATATACACCACTGCACTTGTCAGCCATAAATGGCTACGAAAACCTCGTCAAATTGTTACTTGAACACAACGCGGATGTAAATATTCAAGATCATGATGGAGATACACCACTGCACTTGTCAGCCGAAAATGGTTACGAAAACCTCGTCAAATTGTTACTTGAACACAACGCGGATGTAAATATTCAAGGTCGTGATGGAGATACAACACTGCACTTGTCAGCCAAAAATGGTCACGAAAACCTCGTCAAATTGTTACTTGAACACAATGCGGATGTAAATATTCAAAATAATAAAAGAAAAACACCACTGCACTTGTCAGCCAAAAATGGTCACGAAAACCTCGTCAAATTGTTACTTGAACACAACGCGGATGTAAATATTCAAGGTCGTGATGGAGATACACCACTGCACTTGTCAGCCAAAAATGGTCACGAAAACCTCGTCAAATTGTTACTTGAACACAATGCGGATGTAAATATTCAAAATAATAAAAGAAAAACACCACTGCACTTGTCAGCCAAAAATGGTCACGAAAACCTCGTCAAATTGTTACTTGAACACAACGCGGATGTAAATATTGAAGGTTGTTATGGATTTACACCACTGCACTTGTCAGCCAAAAATGGTCACGAAAACCTCGTCAAATTGTTACTTGAACACAACGCGGATGTAAATATAAAAGGTTTTTATGGAGATACACCACTGCACTTGTCAGCCAAAAATGGTCACGAAAACCTCGTCAAATTGTTACTTGGACACAACGCGGATGTAAATATTCAAAATAATGAAGGAGATAGACCACTGCACTTGTCAGCCGAAAATGGTCACGAAAACGTCGTCAAATTGTTACTTGAACACAACGCGGATGTAAATATTCAAGATCGTGATGGAGATACACCACTACACTTGTCAGCCAAAAATGGTCACGAAAACCTCGTCAAATTATTACTTGAACACAACGCGGATGTAAATATTCAAAATAATGAAGGAGATACACCACTACACTTATCAGCCAAAAATGGTCACGAAAACCTCGTCAAATTGTTACTTGAACACAACGCGGATGTAAATATAAAACGTTCTTTTGGAGAAACACCACTGCACTTGTCAGCCAGAAATGGTTACGAAAACCTCGTCAAATTGTTACTTGAACACAACGCGGATGTAAATATAGAAGGTTCTTTTGGAGATACACCACTGCACTTGTCAGCCGGAAATGGTTACGAAAACCTCGTCAAATTGTTACTTGAACACAACGCGTATGTAAATATAAAAGGTTCTTTTGGAGATACACCACTGCACTTGTCAGCCGGAAGTGGTTACGAAAACCTCGTCAAATTGTTACTTGAACACAACGCGGATGTAAATATAAAAGGTTCTTTTGGAGAAACACCACTGCACTTGTCAGCCAGAAATGGTTACGAAAACCTCGTCAAATTGTTACTTGAACACAACGCGGATGTAAATATTCAAAATAATAAAGGGGAGACACCACTGTACTTGTCAGCCAGAAATGGTTACGAAAACCTCGTCAAATTGTTACTTGAACACAACGCGGATGTAAATATTCAAAATAATAAAGGGGAGACACCACTGTACTTGTCAGCCAGAAATGGTTACGAAAACCTCGTCAAATTGTTGCTTGAACACAACGCGGATGTAAATATTCAAGATCGTGATGGAGATACACCACTACACTTGTCAGCCAAAAATGGTCACGAAAACCTCGTCAAATTATTACTTGAACACAACGCGGATGTAAATATTCAAAATAATGAAGGAGATAGACCACTGCACTTGTCAGCCGAAAATGGTCACGAAAACGTCGTCAAATTGTTACTTGAACACAACGCGGATGTAAATATTCAAGATCGTGCTGGAGATACACCACTACACTTATCAGCCAAAAATGGTCACGAAAACCTCGTCAAATTGTTACTTGAACACAACGCGGATGTAAATATAAAACGTTCTTTTGGAGAAACACCACTGCACTTGTCAGCCAGAAATGGTTACGAAAACCTCGTCAAATTGTTACTTGAACACAACGCGGATGTAAATATAGAAGGTTCTTTTGGAGATACACCACTGCACTTGTCAGCCGGAAATGGTTACGAAAACCTCGTCAAATTGTTACTTGAACACAACGCGTATGTAAATATAAAAGGTTCTTTTGGAGATACACCACTGCACTTGTCAGCCGGAGGTGGTTACGAAAACCTCGTCAAATTGTTACTTGAACACAACGCGGATGTAAATATAAAAGGTTCTTTTGGAGAAACACCACTGCACTTGTCAGCCAGAAATGGTTACGAAAACCTCGTCAAATTGTTACTTGAACACAACGCGGATGTAAATATTCAAAATAATAAAGGGGAGACACCACTGTACTTGTCAGCCAGAAATGGTTACGAAAACCTCGTCAAATTGTTACTTGAACACAACGCGGATGTAAATATTCAAAATAATAAAGGGGAGACACCACTGTACTTGTCAGCCAGAAATGGTTACGAAAACCTCGTCAAATTGTTACTTGAACACAACGCGGATGTAAATATAAAAGGTTCTTTTGGAGAAACACCACTGCACTTGTCAGCCAGAAATGGTTACGAAAACCTCCTCAAATTGTTACTTGAACACAACGCGGATGTAAATATTCAAAATAATAAAGGGGAGACACCACTGCACTTGTCAGCCGATAATGGTCACGAAAACCTCGTCAAATTGTTACTTGAACACAACGCGGATGTAAATTATTCAAAATAAAGAACATTTGTTGTCTCAGTAGCATCGTAAAAGTGTAGTCGCACCTACCATTTTTGAGCGGCCGTTTAACTAACTTTCCTTTATTGAATTAGAATGAAACTTACACAAAATATTGTACAAAGTTTGAAGTTTATAAAAGTGTAACAATTTTGTAAATCGGATTTAAAATTGCGGAGATAAACGAGAGAAAAATTGAAATCGCTTGAGTCTAAATTCCGAGCGATTGCGATGGCATCTAGAAAAATCAAAACTATTACGATAAACTATGACATATGGCAAACAAAATATCTAAAAATTAGAAAATTTTGTCAAGCCGATTTTGAGTAAATCAGAAAAACATTTCGAACTTGTGATTTTGCATGTGTATGAGCACATCTACAAATTCCTCAATTAAGCTTATAAAAGTTTAATTTATCAATCTCAAATTTACGCCAAAATGTGTGTTTAGAGTATGAGATGAAACTATGAAAGTTTGAAGATGAAAACTATGAAAGTTTGAATCAAGATGAAACTTGGAGACAATGCTGTTCATATTATAAAGAAACGACTAAAAAAGTTTTAAAAAAATCTATGTCGCGGTTTTTGAAATATATAGAAAAGCGCTAAAACTACAATATCAAGGACTCAGTCAAAAAACTATGGCTTCCTATAGAAAATCGAATCTCCAAAACTAAAACGAGAAACGCTTTCAAAATTTCATAGTTTCATCTCATACTCTAAACACACATTTTGGCGTAAATTTGAGATTGAGAAATTAAACTTTTATAAGCTTGATTGAGGAACTTATTGATGTGCTCATACACATGCAAAATCACAAGTTCGAAATGTTTTCCTGATTTACTCAAAATCGGCTAGACAAAAGTTTCTAATTTTTAGATATTTTGTTTGCCATATGTCATAGTTTATCGTAATAGTTTTGATTTTTCTAGATGCCATCGCAATCGCTCGGAATTTAGACTCAAGCGATTTCAATTTTTCTCGTTTATCTCCGCAATTTTAAATCCGATTTTCAAAATTATTACAATCTTATAAACTTCAAACTAAGTGCAATATTTTGTGTAAGTTTCATACTAATTCAATAAAGGAAAGTTAGTTAAACAACCGCTTAAAAATGGTCGGTGCGGCTGCATGGAAACTGGAGGGAAACACCTTAAAGGCCTCACTTGACTACACTTACATTAAAAATAGGTTTGGAAGAACACCACTGCACTGGTCAGTCAAATTCGGTTACGAAAACCTCGACAAGTTGTTACTTGAACACAGCGAGGATGTAAATATTAAAGATAGTTAAGGGCATACACCACTGTGCAGTTTCTAGATACAGTCACGAAAGCCATAGCGAGATAACCGATCTGCTGGCAAAGTACGGGGCACGGTAAGTTGACGCCCGCTATGCAGAACGTTTTACTCCACTGCACACAAAGTCTATCAGGTCAAAGACGGCTTCTTCGCAAATAAGGAACGAAGAAGAGATTGACCGTGATTATACGTTTGCAAAAGATACTTTGTAGTTGTAAGCCTGTAAAATGCATCGAGAGCACAATGCTTTAGTTTTTTTAACAGGCAAACTGTGGCCTTTTTTAGAGCCGCCCCCTTCTCGTCAGGGAAATCCAATTTTTCTTGAGAAAATGTTGAGGCGTTCACAGGCAAGCAAAATTTTTTTGGCCTGATGCAAAGAAAATTTAAATTTACCAATCTTCTCCTAACCAAACCTCTAACTATATTTGTAAATGTAAAAAAATTACATATTACTATTACGTTTATAGCGGCATCTCTCCAAACAAGTTAAATCGAAATATTCTGTTAAGCACGTGATACTGATTTAGCTCGCGAATTTTGTGTACCACATTGCCAAAGAACGAGTCTTGCACTTAGTGAGGGATATCTTATGAAAACAAATAAAATAGAGACTTCCTTGAAATATACACCTGATTCATATCAAAAAGCAAAAAGCTTTTTGCTTTTTGCTTTTTAATATGACAACGTTATTGCAATTAGGTGTAAATAGATTAAAAGCTAAAAACTTAGAAAACTTAAAATTTCAAAATATTTTATTACTGCTAAGAAATGATTATCATACAAATATATGCCTATTCGAAATATAAAGCAATTAAAAATGTCAAAAACCCGAAAGGCTGAGTGTTTTTAGATTGTTCTTATTGTACTTTGTAATAGAAAACCACACAAATACCTCCACCTTTTCTCCACTAGGTCAGAACAACCTATGTATCACCATCTTGTTAATTGCAACGGCTTTTAATTAATGAATTGGTTAGCTTACATGGACTGATTGTTTCAATGACTATCCATTGCTCTGTGTAAGTTTCAAAGACCATATTCTTAAATGTAGTTCCGACAACAAGTTTGAGATAATTGCTTCCAATTACAATTGGTCACAATTGGCGCTCCTTGAAGCTTTCTCCATCAAGAATCTCAAGCCTGGCATTTACGAAGGACTTAAAGCCTCTAGAGAATTAGACCTGTTTCTCTGATTACCTACAATTATGTGATGTTAACACGCCTAATTACCAATGATATTTAAGTTGCCTTCTTGCAAAATATCATTACATGACTATGACTCTGTAATAGAGCCGAAATATTGGCTGCGGTCACATCTGGGCTACTAACGGGAATATTATAGTTAGCTATTTCGGTAATGTGACCGCTTCGCTGTTCGCTCTAACTATAGTTAGAAAATTGACGCCTCGGTGATCCAAAACAATAAGACTAACTATAATTATACCCAAGCATGACATGATATTTTGCACGGGCTAATTTTTGTTTTTGACTGTAGTGCGACCAGGCCCTTACAGTCTTAAGTTAACAGACAAACAAACAACCAATCAGAATGTGACAATTCTTTTCGCACGTGCGAGATGAGCATATATAAATATGCAAAATAAAAACCAAGCGTGAAGCGAGGGGAAACCAAAAACAACAAAAAAAAAATTTTCATACAACAAGGTAGCAACATGTGTACCCGGCGTCGAGCATCTGTTAAAATTCTCAGTTTATTTCTCATTTTTCTCCGACGGTTTGCCGCACGAAAAAAAATAAATAAGATGAAAAACTAGACACACTTTACGTCGGTCAACCATGTTGACATTTCACGGATCAACAATAAGGGCCGTCACGAACCTCTTAATTCTGACGTCATCCATAGGCTAATTAGAACTAACTGTAGTTAACCGCGGGGTGTGACCGCAAAGTCGACCCAAAGCACTAACTACAGTTAGGTATAACGTCACGTAACTTGAGACTAACTTAAGTTAAACTTTAGTTACGTGGTAGATGTGACCGCAGCCATTGTTTCAATATCAATTATCTTGTAATAAACCAAAACTTGGTTTCTACAATGATATCATTTCTCGGCCTTGCTTTCTTCGTTTTCTTCCCTCCATATAACATGGAATTGTTACAAAGCTACAGTCAGAGTGGAACTCATGCGTTTTTTTTACGGGTGGTGCTTGTTAGACTTGGGCGCGTTTTTTTTGTGACCTATTCTGGTCATTCCAGCCGCCTCTCATCGCTCCCGGCAGCTAGAGGCGTTCGCGCGAACGCCTCTAGCGGCCGGGAGCGATGAGAGGCCGCTGTATTCGCAGGCTAGGTCATTCTGAAATCAGAATGCGCTAATAAAACTATGTTGTTTACATTCTCACACAGGTACACATGTCAAAGTAGTGACTTTCCATATTTTACGAAAGGAATAGTTGCAATAAAGGATTTACTATTCGACTGAAATTCTTGTATTTATAAGAGCTTGTGTCTTGAAACCGGGATACTAAGATGTAATGCAGCAATCTACTGTGTAATACGCTCGGTTATTTTGCGTGTTCTCTTTCCCTTATAAGGCAAAATGACGTCACAGTGGAATAATAGTTAGAGGTATTCTGTTTTTGGAATGACCAGAATAATTGTCTCAAGGAAAACGCGCCCTTAATTCTATGGAGTGATTAGTGTGTATCCCGGATGTGTAAAGAGCATTAAATAGGCCCACCAATCGAGTATGGTGGGCAGCTGTAAAGGCAATAGGGTGGTGGCAATATATTTCCCCTTCTCGCAGCTTCGCCGCTCCTTTTTGGTATACCACAATAGTGGACAATGGATATAACTACTTTGCAAACGAAATGGCTCTGTAAAGTAGCCTTCTACACAGACTTTCTTTGGAGTTTCATAGACATGCAGTCTCCTACCCTCGCATGAACAGCATACGCAGGATTAAGTATGTAATGAGCTTCAATAAGGTGTACAAAACAAGATTAAAAATATTTTTTTCCCTTGTACGGAAGAGCTCTCGAGAACTTGTTCAAACATACAAGTGCATTACACATCAAATTCGAATTTATTAGATTGTTGTTTTTTTAGAGGGGAGAAAACCGGAGTAACCAAAGAAATAATCGGAGATGAGAACTAACAACAATGGTCTTGCCTCCTGGATTTGAACCCAGGCCCCATTGGTGGGAGCCGAGAGCAACCGTTCAATTTGTCCCCAGGATCTTCTCTGCTTTCAAAATGGCGGCCCGGCAAAGGAACTACGCCGGTTGTGCCGAAATCATACCGTCCAGAAGGACGTCGGACACCTTATTGAGACTTATATAACGTAATGTCGACACTTAGAATTTTATTTTCAATAAATTTTTTAAGTGTAAAAAAGAAAATCTAAAATCCCCACTCAGGATTGAACCTGTGACCTCGGCGAGGCTTAGCCTTACCATACCACTGTACCACCTGGCTTCTCGGGTTGCTTAGTCCTAAATTAAACTATATAAACTGCTACCCCTAACCCCAACTGAAAGCTCACCAGTTACTCCGTTATATAAGTCTCAATAACGTGTCCGACGTCCTTCTGGATGGCATGGCTTGACCAACTAAGCCTGACCTGTCCGCCATTTTGAAAACGGAGTATGACCTGGAGACGAGGTTAAGCCGAGTGGTCTCCTGTACCACTGCGCCATGCTGCTGCACGTACATGAGGTCAACTAAAGAGCTGATTTATTTGAACAGATAAAAATGTGTAGAACGTTGGCGGCTTTATTTGCTGAGAAACGTAGAAATACTAGGTGCAATTTTAGTGACAGGCGCAGTAAGCCGTTAGGCCTTCTTTGCTGTGAGTAACGAAACTCAGAAACAATCGCATAACGAAACGAGACTCTGAAACAATCGCATTACGTTACCGAACAATTAACTGGCTGTTAGGCCTTCTGTCCTGTGAGTAACGAGACTGAATTAATCGTATAACGTTACCGAACAATTAACTGGCTGTTTCTTGGCAAATAAACGGCTATAACTATTTGATGAAATGAATACAGCAAACGACTGTAGCCTGCGGAACAATCTTTATTCGCGACAACGGGGGCCACTAGATCGGAATACGGGTGGAAAATTTAGTCGTGTACGTATGAGTACCACGATATAGAGACTTCCATTACATATAAAATACAACAGTGCTATAATAAGGTGTTTGCAGTTAACCACGGAGAAGTTTGTATTCTGACATTTTAGAAGAAAATGTTCATTGTTTGCTTGTGTTTAGTGTAAGGTTGTATGATAGTAGCTTCATGGCTCAAGAAACAAATTTGCTTGCGGCTTCTGCGCAAATAGTTAAAATAGAACATGTTTTATAGCAGGTTAATTATACAGAGTGCTTAAAAATTATGCCGACCTAGGGATGCTATTTTAAAGTGATTTTAATGTCAAAACATCATGATTTGGCCAACAAAACATCCACTTGACCAAACACCCATTGAACGTGAATTGAGTGCGCTATTTTCTATTCTCCACTCCAGAAATTTGGGAAACTTTTCCAGTTTTACTCCTACAATTTCCGATCCAAAACTTGCATAATAATCATGTCTTCATGACTGTCGTAAAACCTGGGCGCGGTCCATTCAACCAATATTATCGAATTTGTTTGGAGGTGAATCCGGTTTAACCGAAAAAAACTGATCTATCTCGAAAAGTACATGTACTTTTCCGAAACTATTTCGGATGGATCGAACCGACGAAGTCAAGCTCTGGACAAAAAATTTCGGAAGTTTTGGTTGAATGGATCGCGCCCCGAAATCCAACAGACACAAAATAAATCAATGATAATCAACTTTATTCCGCTGCATCAGTGTCTTCCCATTTCAGAAGACGTGTGTTGTTGGATGTTACTGTTGATACAAAATTACCCTTAAAAAAATCAAAGTGCCCTATGGGCTATCTCCTGTAAGTTCTTCCCATCATGCATTGCTGTCATATTATGTCTGAATATTGTTTTGGATGTTACAATTAGGCATTTAGGTAAGGGTACGCGGTTTCTTGAGTTTAAATCCTCATTTGTTGTTACTGTTAGTGACGAAGAGTGTCCAGGAGTTATTTCGAGTGATCACGAGGGACGATGTCATTATTAAGCCGTTATCACGTCATTTTCAATCGAAATGGGGTAAACCGTACATGATGAACGCTTTTGGGCCGTTTGGCGAGAATACCGTAAATGTCTTGGATTTCCGAATAGTGAGAATGATGCAAGAAAGCGTGAGAAAATTATGTTGTCAGACATGGTTGCTTTGTATGAAAAGTGAATAATTGGCAAAGGACCGCACACGAAATGCTGTTGGTGTACGTAGCATCTAGAGAAGATCTAATTAGCCAAAAATGTGAACACAAATAGAGTAAGCAAGGCTGCTACTACATCGACTTTCAGTTTGGGCTCCGTATCATGTCGTTGCCGCGTGAAGTGTTCTACGCAATATCAGCCTTGCTTACCCTATTTGCTTTGTATGGATATCTTGGGCGCATTCCATTTAGCCAAAAAGGCGGAAATTTCGGTTGAAAGTCGAATGGAGCAGATAATTTCCGGAAAATCTGTTCGAAAATTGTGGACTACCTCCACTATTTTTTTCCGTTTCGTTATCCGTACCATTTGAACGATACTTCCGTTTCCAGGCTCTCTTGAAGGACCTTCGCGCGGTTTTAGTTGTCTTTTCAATATGGCGTCTCATCAACAATGTGGTTCTTGCTTGTTCATCTCCGACACTATGGACCACAGAAACGCCATCCCCAGCACTTGTTTTACCAGAGGAATAGGCTGCCTACCTCTCGTATTCCCGGTTGAAATCCTTCCAGCGTTTATTATTTCTCTGCACAACTCTTGTCATTCGAAGATGACTCCGAATTTCACTCGGTGCGTAGGTGGGAATAGGTACCTCAAAAATAACCAAGTTTTGTTTAAATCTCGTCTCATAAAGCAGCGGACGGCAGAAAACAGCACGAGATCTTCTTCGTCAAAAAATTCACTGATTTTCCACCTCAAAATCTTCAGTTAGTTCGATGACTCTGCAAGAAAGCTTGCGTCCGCCATATTGACTGAAAAGCAGAAATCAGTGGAATTTCGTGCTATAAATTGAGTGAACGGCCTGGGTACCAGGATAATCTCATCGGTTGGTTGGTATATTTGGAAAATCTATTACCATTATGTAACGGTCACCCTAACCGGTTTTTTCCTACAAATGCACTGGACGAAAAAATGGATTTACATGGGTGGCAAAACAGTAGTAAACATGTAGTGAAGATGACATTTGCACAACTTTGCTCATCTTTACAGCAAATCAAAACTTGATGTTTGCACTTTATTTGCAAAGAAAGCAAAGCTGGTAAATTCCACATTTTCTTTATGTTTGCTTGGCATGGCAAAGATGAGCAAATATGAAATTTGCTTGGGGTAGCAAAGATATAGTAAATTTTTGCGCAGATGCATATTTACACCACATTTGCACACAATTTGCACGTGAGCAAAGATGTATGTTTACATTCACTTTACACCAAGTGCAAATTTGGTTCAAATTTAGAGGCCCAAATTTGCTACATATTTGCTCAATGTGCAAACTTGAGTAAATCCATTTTTTCGTCCAGTGATGGTAAGCACCCCTTATAACTGAAGGGCTATTTTTACAGGTTTACATGCTGGATCTAGTACACAACTTCTTTCAAGAAATTTATTACTTCTGCTTTAGACATACAATTTAGGTGAATATTCTGACTGGTCATGTGGCTTGTGAAACAGGTAAAATAAATTATTGAGACAAGGTTTAGCCTGCCAAAAATATGTTTTTTTATTTCAGGCTTAAAGCCACAAAATAAAGGGGGAAGTTGTCATTGAACATGTATATGGCTAGCTTTTCTTCAAAGGAAGGGCGGCTGTACGCTATACTGTCATTGAGTTAACAGACATCCTCACAGACACCTCAATAAAACAGAAACAGTTCATAGAACTACACACAACAGTTCATACAAATGATAAAGATATGGACACTCTGTTCTGTCCCTTTTGTGCCCTAATAAAGAGTTTGATTGTACTTGTGGTCTGGTTGAGATGTCTGGGCCCAGTTGCATAAAGCACTCTCTCTCTCTCTCTTTGTGTTTCCTATACACTCTTTGTTTTATAAGAATGTATATTTTTAATGCTCAGGCTGGATATTCTTATTTGTTTGCCGACTTTAGGCTGAAAATATTTTTGTGTACATTCTTAGATTACAGAGTATAGTATTTCATGAAGCCTCCATAGCACCCATGCCTTTATATTTATTTTACACTTTATGTACATACACACTGACATACACGTTATTGTGCTACCGCGATATAATTGTCATTCATGGACGTCTACAAACTTCTATAGAATATTAAAAAAACGACCAATTGTCATGGATATCTTTTGTACCTTTTATCCGAATTGCCGATATGTCGATCATATGAATGTCTAGTACTAGTTTTTATCGTTTTGTTATTCTTGGTTTTCACGTGACGTCATCAAATTCGAAAATCATACATCGTAATGCCTTCTGAATTTATATGTCCGCCAGGTTGAAGATGACTTAAAAATAAATCTTTTCACAAGTCTCCAACCCGGTAGCGTCTTTCGTTTTGAAAATACAGCATTTTGAATTTCTGACTTTTCACCCTACGTGACACCAACATGGCGTCCGTGACAACGCTTTTTCCTATGTAAGAAAGGCCTTTCCTCGTGATTTTTAGCACTTTGGGCAGTTAAAGTATTAGGAAGGCAGTTTATGCGAATGTATAGTAGTTCACAAGAGAAAAGTAATCGCTTTCAGAGCGAAAGTGAAGTCCAGATGTTTTTATTGATTTCCGGCGGCCATCTTGGTGCCCCTCCCATCTTGGTGCCCCTCCGAAGGGCACCAAGATGGCGTTTCCATACAAAGCTCTGTAAATTTGAGTCGAGTGCTTCGGCGAATAATTCAACAACGGGATACTGCACAGATCTGAGACTCAGCGAAGTTGTTTATTTGTTACTCTTTTATAATATTACAAATTATTGGCTTCTTTCACTAAATAGTTTCGATTCAAAAAAATTATATCTTGGTGTCCCTCCGGGATGGCGTTTCCATACAAAGCTCTGTAAATTTGAGTCGAATGCTTCGGCGAATAATTCAACAACGGGATACTGCACAGATCTGAGACTTAGCGAAGTTGTTTATTTGTTACTCTTTTATAACATTACAAATTATTGGCTTCTTTCACTAATTCGTTTCGATTTTAAAATTTTATGGCGTGGCAGTGAAAACCAAGAATAGCTAGTTTTGTTAGAAAAACGAAAGAATTTACCATACTTTTCAATGGTATGTTAAAGTTCATTTAAAATATTTTGTGATTTTTTTTTGTATTTATTTTCCATCAGCACGCAAAAAATGTACTTAACAAAATCTCAGCCTTGCGTCTATTCGCCAAGCTCAGCCTCAATATTCTTCTCATAAAAAGATTCTTATACTAGTATATATATATATAAATAAAGTGTACTCGTTGATGCGCCTTCGGTCGAGTTATCCATGATAACGCGCAAGAAAATCCTCCGAAACGCAGAGAATGGTTGCAGAAAATCTCACTTAGTTGTGCAGCCGGGCCCTTGACCTTTACATAAGAATTTCATAAAATTTGGTTTCATTCAAGTACATATACCATCCAAATACTCTTTAATCACTGCTACATAAAAACCCCGATTTCCTACAGGTATGGAAATATGCTTCTAAATTTCCTCTCATTTAATACATGAGATGAGCACAATTTTTCTACATTACGATCAACCACATCCTCATATTATGCAACTTCTCACAAAGTTTCACATTAAAATGATAGCAATACATGTATATTGACTGATGATTATTTACATTTATTTGGTTTGCATTTCTTAATATAAACGAGACATTTATAAATACTGTCAGGAACAGTACAGAGCATTAACATATACTAACAACTAACAGCGGTTCACGTCGCTCATAGCCTCCTACGCAGACTTCCTTTAATAGACGTCCCACGTTCGTGGGGGAGGAAAGATTGCGTGACGAGCCCTAAGGACGTCACGGCTGCGTAGGAGGCTGGCCAGTTTCATCGCAGACGCTGTTTTCATTACGAAACATTTCGTCCGAATTTCACAATGAATATTCACATTCAGTAATAACACTGTTGTTTTGTATACCTTTACTCTCTCAAACCAGTATGCAGCGATAAAAGTGACCATGTTTTCAAGGTTTAAAAAAATCGGGCCGGCAAATCGGCAAATCGAATTGATCGAAACAAATACGGCCCTAATTATCGAAAGAAAAGGATTTTTGGAATTTAAATTAGCACAAATGACAAAAAAGCACAACGTTAAAGGAAACGCGAGTTATGATTTCAAAAGCGCTCGCACTGCCCGCTCTCTAGAAGGTAAACACAGGGAAAACCCATCAAAGTGGTCCTCCAACATGGCGGACGGTAATTCAAGGGTCACCTGAGCGCACACACTCTATAGGAATTCGCGCATTTAATTAAAATCGACGTGTTTATTGACCTTTATTGAGATAAGCGGTTTAAGGTTAAGAGAATGTCTCAAGAATGTCTAAGCTGAGAGCGCCAGAACTTTCGTTCATTCAGGCCAGTGATTCTGGCGCGGACTCGACTGTCTGTGAGTGACTCGTGAGTATTTTGTTATCAATATTTAATTCAACTCAAAACACAAATTCTCCTTACTGGTCCCCATACATTTCGTATAAGACAAATCAGGAGAAATTGTTAAAGGATCAAGAGAACTCATCTTGGGTGATCATTATCGTAATTCTTATCACCTCTGTACTTAATAGTACATTGATACTACAAGGAGAAATTTGGTGCTGATCACTACTGGCGCTTAAAAGGTTAATTCAAAATGCACATACTGTAAACTACAAAGCAAAAAGTCACAGGTTTTTATACCGAGATAAACCCAAAATTGAACAGATATACATAAATTAACTTAAAAAACATAGACATTTTCATGCCCCCCACATTTTACATTAAAGCTTTCAGAGCTTTTCAAACCCAATTCACAAACTCTTTTAAAACCCTTCCCTTTCTCAATACTTCTCAGACCTCTACAAAATAAAATATCGCCAAATAAATTGCCCTCTTCCAACGTTCTCTAAAATCTCAGTTAACTAAATCAAGCTATGAATATATCGCTTCATCACGCCACAAACCTGCGCTCGCTAAACCACTTTCAAAAAAATCATCAACCTATAAATATATCCCTTTGTCAAACCACAAACATCCCCTCCCTAAACCACTTTCAAAAAATATGCAACTCGACTCTTGTTTTCTTATTGATAATATCTTACACAAATCTGCTAACAAATATGCACTAGGAATGTCCCCACAAATTCACTAAAAAGTCTATTAATAGTATCTAACGCATTTTTTGGCTAACAAGAGGCTAGCTGGTAGCCTGTACTCATGCGCTTGCATAAGAACGTTTTATGGTTTATTTTAACTGGGTCACGC
This sequence comes from Cladopsammia gracilis, assembly GCA_022457155.1. Lineage (NCBI taxonomy): Eukaryota > Metazoa > Cnidaria > Anthozoa > Scleractinia > Dendrophylliidae > Cladopsammia > Cladopsammia gracilis. The sequence continues at coordinate 166,057 of JAJGOT010000234.1, read as the reverse complement.
ACCCCTTCCCTCTCAACAAATTTTGCGTGACATTTTATTACGACTGAATTTACAACTGAACTTAAACACGTTTCATAAGCATTTCTCTAAAATTAGCGACAACAGAAAGAAAAATTCAATCACAAATTGATATCAACATAAATTCCCATCGAATAATGTAATTTCTTTTCCGGTGAAGTCCAAATGCCAGTGGCTTGACTCGGTTATTACTTGGGCGTAGCGACCAAGTATTAAAATGCAGTTTGGTCGTCCACAAATGTGCAGTATTGCGCAACTCTGGGGATGGCGGGATTGTTCAAACCTTCACCGCGATCACACGTCCGAGGCGTTTTTCGTTTTATTTGGTGGGATTCATTTAGTATTAAGTGGAAACGTGGGCAAGGATGTATAAAATAATTAGTTTATGTAACTATCTTTTCATCTTTCCGGCTCAAAATAACGAGCTTTTTTCGATCGTTGAAAACTGATCAAAACGCTTCGTGCCTGAGCAAAATTGTGTTGGCAAATGGCGCCGACAGTTCTGCGGTTCATAGTTTTCAAACGCTTAGAACTTTTTTAGTAAACTTTCAAAACGTTTAGTGAGTTGACAGTGTATTGTTAATATATGAAACTTTTAATAAACAGTAAGGCCCGGTTCAAACGTCGAACTTCACATGTGCCGAACCCAATGCAAATGAGCAAGAACAATAGATTTTTCTCATTTGCATTAGGTTCGGCACATGTGAAGTTCGACGTTTGAACCGGGCCTAAAAATGACAACCTTAACTTTGAAGTACTTTGATTAACGTTTGCAAATTTCTCTCGTTTGACCGCAGTGGAGTACACCTGTTTGTTGATGCGAGGCGAACGTCACAAAGTGCGAGTTGTGTTTTCTCTGTTGCATCTAACAGTTTCATATTCAATATGCGAAAGGAAATTACTCAAGAAGACACTGCGAAAGTATTTGGCACTCGCGATTTAATTCTACGATACCTTCATGACGGAAACCCGCTAAAACATGTTTAAACGAACATGAAGAAGATAATTTAGACGAATACATACATAGCGCTTATTAAATAAGAAGTGAACAGTGGACAGCGAAGGAAGAAATATAAGCGTGGTAGGAATCCCAATTAATTTCACTTCTTTCGGTTGTTTGCTTTTCATTAATTTTGATTTCGTGAAGTTGAAGGAACAGAACAGCCAACTGAAACTTTGGGTGCAAAAATTCACCGCCAAGAGAAGATGTAAACAATGCACGCGGTGTCTTGCGAGACGTTTCTTGCGAGTTTTGCTTCCGCTAGCTAGTTAGTTTCTCGGGCGAAAATAACCTTAAAGCGATCACTTTTTCATTTAATTTTCTTTTCTGTGTTTCGGATACAGAGGAATAAAAACTGGATATATTTTCGTGTGTCTGATTGCGAGATGTTTTATGAAACACCTGCGTTATGCGTTACTGGAAAGGTTTCAAATTACTTTCACATTATGCAAATTGCAACATTTTTACCTCAACTGAAAAAATATATTTCAAAGGGCTAAATTTGTTTCTCTCCTCCTGAATTATCACTTCTGTCGTTAACCTTGATTAAATTTATGTTTCATTCAAACTTTATTACAATAACGGCGGGAATACTTCCAGCAAAACTTTCAATTGGAAAAGTTGTTTTGACCTCGGGCCGGACCAGGCAATTACATCATGGCTTCGAAAAGCCACTTTGCGGCTACATTTGCATTCACTTCAAAAGTGTCGGAAACACAGACCAGCTAGTTACAAGATTTAGCTAAAACCAATAACAACCATCGGGAAACTCTGACATACGGCCTTTTTTTTTTCAACGGTAAGTACAAAGTAGGCATCGATTTGTATTTTTCGAGTGTAACTTTTTGTCGCGGGTCGCGAGTCGCGACTCAAAGTCGCGAGTCGCGACTGAAAGTCGCGGGTGCGGGTAATAGGTGCGGGTGCGGGTAATAGGTGCGGGTGCGGGTAAAAGTCGCGGGTAACAAATTATCAAAAAATTAAAATTAAAATACCCAATAAAGGTTAATATAAAATAGCGAATGTTTATGTCTCACATAGTAGGTTTATAATTTTTTGTCTGACCTTTTCACGCAGCGGCTATTTTGCATTACAGTGAACCCATTAAACCGTGAACGCCTAAAATTATTTCTGGAATGTTTATTGTTCTGCAACCAATCAGATTCGAGAAGTAACTGCAACAAACCACAAGAGTAATTAGCTGAAAGGTTTCGATCACGAAACGAGTCGGTGGCTTTTGCCGATCCACGATAAATTCTCAGTTTCACCGCCGATTTACAAACACTCTGAAATTGTTTTTTTTTTCTATTTCAGAGTTTATGCATAAGCAAAGAATAACTATAAACGATATTTTACTGAAAAGAGATATTAAAATAATCGAACAGACACGGCTAGACAGGGGTGTATGTAAAAGGCGGAACGCACCCGGAACCACCCGGAACCACCCGGAACCCCCCGGAACCTGCCGGAACCGACCCGGAACCACCCGGAACCACCCGGAACCTGCCGGAACCTGCCGGAACCGACCCGGAACCGACCCGGAATCGACCCGGAACCTGCCGGAACCCACCCGGAACCACCCGGAACCTGCCGGAACCCACCCGGAACCCAAAAAAATTGAAATAAAAAATTAATAACAATAGAATAATAAAAATAAAATAAAAATAACAACAATCAATGAAGGATACCCTGATATAAAAAAAAGACTGATAGGTAGTTCATACCTAAAAAAGACAGGACTGACGTGACTGACGGAGTGCTCGCCATGCAAAGGTCAAAGTATTATAAAAGTGACAGGCCAAACACGACTCCCGCTAGTCGCAAAATGTATAAAGAAGCCTTTAGAATAGTTTTCCCAAGAAATTCTTCGAGATATTTGTTCCCTTAGATCACCAAAATAGAATTGTGACAAGTCACTATTATCTATTTGTTTTGCATGCTTGATATTGTGTGACTCTTTGGTTCTTTGATCTTTGGGATATAAATATATTTTAACTGACTGGAGGTTTTCATGCTGTGTTTAGCCATTTATAGAATTATTCTTTCTCTATGCCTTCGTTATGCTCGCTCTCTTGGCATATGTTAGGGCTTCTTTGGCTAGCTTTTGCTGCAAGATAAGTAGTGGACGGCTGCAATTTTTGTAATTGCTATGAAAATGCTCGGATCAGAAATCTCTCTGCCCGTGATTTCATGTCAATAAAGTCTGCGGTGTGCTAGACTTGTGAGAAAGTAGATCTTTATCACGGATGTTAGCGTCTAAGATCCAAGTCTGAAGCTGCCGTGTCTATTGGAATCAAGACTTTTTGCAGTGTATATGTTTTAGCTCCTTGTTTTATTCTGCTTTAGAGTTGTGTTTCATGGAGCTAGAAGGACCTCCGTTGTTTCATAATGGCGTTATCGCATCCAACATGCCTTTTACAGATATGGTGATCTGTTTTGAAAATCTCACGGATGCTAGTGATTATCTAACGTCGGATCGAAACTACACCAATGCTATTGGTTCAATTAAACGAGCCAATGAGAAAACGGAACATTCGATCCTTCCCAAGAGTACAAAAGCGGCAAAGATTTCATGTACAACGGAATAATTTCATATTATTCCGCGAGACATTCTCTTATGGGAGCAACTGATGAGGTTGACCTTAGAACCGAAACTCGAGTCTTGCTTAAGAAAGAACGTAAAAGCTAAGCTATGAAGGCTTTAAAATTCATTTGCGAACTGCAGGAGTCGTGCAGGACCGTCAACACTTTTTAACTCTGATATTTAATGGACGGGCCCCGTTCTGCCTCGCATGAGATTATAGCGCTTCCCACGTTTACTACTGCAGGTTTAAACACCATTGAGAGCAGAAGATTTACATGTTCAAAGAACGTATCGCTCTTAAAGAAAACCATCTTGTCTGCACAAAAAACATAAATATCTAGGAAGCCAAACATTGGCCTGTGACCGGTAGCGTCATAGCTTAAGAAAGAATGTAAGTAATCACTAGCATCCTTGAGATTTTCAAAACAGATCACCATATCTGTAAAAGGCATGTTGGATGCGATAACGCCATTATGAAACAACGGAGGTCCTTCTAGCTCCATGAAACACAACTCTAAAACAGAATAAAACAAGGAGCTAAAACATATAAACTGCAAAAAGTCTTTATTCCAATAGACACGGCAGCTTCAGACTTGAATCTTAGACGCTTACATCCGTGATAAAGATCTACTTTCTCACAAGTCTAACACACCGCAGACTTTATTGACACTAAATCACGGGCAGAGAGATTTCTGATCCGAGCATTTTCATAGCAATTACAAAAATTGCAGCCGTCCACTATTTATCTTGCAGCAAAAGCTAGCCAAAGAAGCCCTAACATATGCCAAGAGAGGAAGCATAACGAAGGCATAGAGAAAGAATGATTCTATAAATGGCTAAACACAGCATGAAAACCTCCTGTCAGTTAAAAGATATTTATATCCCAAAGATCAAAGAACCAAAGAGTCACACAATATCAAGCATGCAAAACAAATAGATAATAGTGACTTGTCACAATTCTATTTTGGTGATCTAAGGGAACAAATATCTCGAAGAATTTCTTGGGAAAACTATTCTAAAGGCTTCTTTATACATTTTGCGACTAGCGGGAGTCGTGTTTGGCCTGTCACTTTTATAATACTGCTATCTTGCACAAAGCACGCGAATTCCAGTCGTAAAAATACTCTGGACTTTGACCTTTGGCATGGCGAGCACTCCGACAGTCACGGGTATGAACTACCTATCAGTCTTTTTTTATATTAGGGTATCCTTCATTGATTGTTGTTATTTTAATTTAATTTTTATTATTCTATTGTTACTAATTTTTTATTTCAATTTTTTTGGGTTCCGGGTGGGTTCCGGCAGGTTCCGGGTAGTTCCGGGTGGGTTCCGGGTGGGTTCCGGCAGGTTCCGGGTAGTTCCGGGTGGTTCCGGGTCGGTTCCGGCAGGTTCCGGGGGGTTCCGGGTGGTTCCGGGTGCGTTCCGCCTTTTACATACACCCGCTAGACAGCGCGTCTGGAAGCAGAATAATTGTATTCAGTTTTCGATTTTTTAAAAAACGGCATCCCTGGTGTTGTCAGTTATAATCACTTGTAGGTTTCAGCCTTTTCCCTGTTTGACCAAAACAGTTTACTGAATAAAGTTTGCAAAAGTTTCCCTTACCTTACTCTGGTGCGGAGAACAGTGCATGCAAATTTTGAAAAATTGCACTCGCTTTTGATTTAGGTCTCAGTTCGGTAGTTGTGTTACTTTGGACCGACGGAATCGAAAACATCAAATGACGGCCAAAAACAAGCACATTTTGAGGCAAAACCAAAGAAGTGATAAATAAAATGTTTATGCAAACACCGAAGGAAACGTATCTTTTTTTAAAATATACTAAACGCGCGAATTGCTTCCACTACTGTACTAGAAGACCTAGAACTGGACATTTGTTCACTTCTGCCGTCTATCTTTCGCTCATACAGAAGCTCTCTGAAATAGTAAAGAATAACAACTTCAGTATTTCCAAAGGGTATAAAAAAAAATTGAGAATCGTGGAAGAAAAATCCAGATCGTTATTTCATGTCGTTAAATTGTTCGGCTAACGACTTGCGTGACGGAAGAGTTTTGCCGTGAACGAGCTTCGTGACATTTCATGCACTGTTCTCCGCACCAGAGTAAGGTAAGGGATGGACCATTAGAAAAGTGATGGGGGGGGGGGGGGGGGGGGGGGGGCAAAAGCAAAAAAAAAAAATTTCCCCAGTAAATTATTAAGAAAAAAAATATTCCCACGCATTATCGCAAAAAAAAAAATCTGCCCAAGGAAAATTAAAAAATAAACTATTAAAAAATATATATATTCCAGCCATCGAGTGAAAAAAAAAAAAAGATTTCCACCTTAGGTGGACAAAAAAAAAATTCTTGCCTCTCCCAAAGTTCCCACCCCCCCCCCCCCCCATCACTTTTCTAATGGTCCATCCCTAAGGGAAACTCTTGCAAACTTTATTCAGTAAACTGTTTTGGTCAAACAGGGAAAAGGCTGAAACCTACAAGTGATTATAACTGACAACACCAGAGAGGCCGTTTTTTAAAAAATCGAAAACTGAATACAATTATTCTGCTTCCAGACGCGCTGTCTAGCCGTGTCTGTTCGATTATTTTAATATCTCTTTTCAGTAAAATATCGTTTATAGTTATTCTTTGCTTATGCATAAACTCTGAAATAGAAAAAAAAAACAATTTCAGAGTGTTTGTAAATCGGCGGTGAAACTGAGAATTTATCGGGCTAGTTCTAAAATAGGGAACGGGGAATCGGGAAACGGGAAACGGGGAACGGGGAACGGGGAACGGGGAATCTCTAAAATGGGGAATCTCTAAAATAGGGAATCTCTAAAATAGGGAATCTCTAAAATGGGGAATCTCTAAAATAGGGAATCTCTAAAATGGGGAATCTCTAAAATAGGGAATCTCTAAAATGGGGAATCTCTAAAATGGGGAATCTCTAAAATGGGGAATCTCTAAAATAGGGAATCTTGAAAGCAGCTGTTACGAGGGCCGTAAGTAAAGCTGTCCGCTCGCGATAAAACTGAAATTCAAGATGGCTACAAACTAGAAGTCAGGCGATGCGTTATGACGTTCATTTAGGGATGTACTCTAGTGTAAATTCACACTACTCCTAGGAAGACCATGTAATTATGATACGATTTCGTGTATAAATAAAGATTGATGATGACCATTTAATTTTTGTCGGAAGGGGAGGGAGGGGAGGGGGGGTTGGGGCAATTTCTTCTGAGTGTGATTTTTTTTTTTCAGCATCACTATTTGCAAGAATTTTTTTTACCAAAATGCTTGAATTTTTTTTTCACGTGCTTTCTTGTGCACTATTATTTTCTCTTAAATTTCTTCTGCAGGAATTTTTTTTTGGTAATTGCTCACCCCCCTCCCCCCACAAAAAATTAAATTGTCCGTCCCTCACCGTGTTTTGTTTCATATTGTGTGCCAAATCATGCTGCGTCTGGTTCATAAGTGTAAATATCCGGTCTCGATTGCGAAACCGTCACACGAAAACTCCAAAAAAAAAATTACTTTGCTTTTCGGTAAGTTTGAAAGAAAAATTAACAACTTCTCGTTATATTTTTTAGAAAAGCTATTTATATGCAAGATCGCGTAAGTTCGCGAACGTGACCGCTTTGCGTTTTCTCGTGCCGGCGTCATGCCCGCGGTTGGTCCAAACCGTGTAGGACGAGAACTGCGAGAAGAGTATTCCTTCCAATCTTGATTTTAGTTGGCTATACGAGATTAGAAAGGCGGCGCTCCGTCGTCACCCGCGATATCTTTAAGTTGAGAATTTATAATAATCCAAAAATTAAAATACCAACTATTAAAAAGAAAAAATCACCCAAAAAATTAATTCATCTTGGAAAAATTGGGAATTTTTCAAAAATTCAAGAAAAACCTTATGGCGGGGTGGCATCCACCCCCCCCCCCCCCCCCTCCTTGTACACCCGAGAGTTAATCGGTACATAAAGTTACAATATTACAAGGAATTTCCGGTTTGCTTACCTCTATGTAACATCGACGTGCATTGAAAAGGGAGTGGAAAAAATCCATCTGTCCACTGTTAACGGCCGCAAACCCCCTCGGAACGAAAAAGCGCAGCGTGTAAATCGTCGTTACTTATGCCAACTTTTTTTAAGTAATGCTATAATTTTTTCTTTTTTCTGCAACTCAAGACATATCGTTTTTGGGTGGGATAAATGCGTTATCTCCGCAATTATTTTTTAGTATTATTTTTTATCTCCGCAATTATCAGTCATTAATTTAAATGCTTTTTGTCACTACATAGTCTGTATGACGGTATTTCTCCTTCGTTCCTCTGTGCTCTGCAGTCCGAATAGGGCGTTCGCTCAATACACTGAGATATACAGGTTCCTTGATGATGATGCTGTGATAACATGAGAACATCACTGTCCCCCTTCCAACTGAATCGTGCTATCATTTTTCGCATTGATTCTGAATTGCTACAATGAACCGCCGCAAAACGTCTTTTTAATTTCCTTGCTTTTCACTCTAATAAGGATAACACATGTCAAATTAAACAAAGGAAACTCGGGTTTCATTTTCAGTGGCAAGAGTTCCATTGTAAGTGTTCGGTTACTACAGGTTTTTGACATTGACAAATGACTATTTATTCAATGTCCGCTTAATTGAGGTGTTCGCTTAAAAGAGGCAGTTTTTACAGTAAACATGGGAACAAAACTTTGGGACATCGACAATACAGGTTTGACTGTATTTTTTTCTTCCACAAAACTTCACTAGTTTCTGGTGTACTTAAAAAAGAAGTGCTCACATTCGTCGTTCGTGCTCACTTTCGGCGCGGTCGCACGAAGGAATTTGTTATCCTAGGAAGACGAATTTTTCACACGGTACCACAGGCAGCCCAAGCGGTAGTGATTTTAGTACGTGTGGTGATTTTCTCACTTATCTGCCATGTGCTTCTAGCCTCCACGTGCAAATGTTCATAGTAGCCATGTTATAGTCTTTTGACCATGGCGTTCAAAATACCCTTTATAAAGTCCAGCAAGTCCTTTTCACATGGGTACTTTGATGGAATTCCAAGCTTTCGTTGGTGCCAAGTCCAAGATAAAGACGAGATTGGCAAAGGGAGCTTCGGGTCAGTTTTGAAAGCCAAGTATGCGCCTGAGAATAGAACAGTTGTCGTTAAGCGATTTTTTGGCGAAGGAGATTCCAACTTAAAGAATGTCGCGAAAGAAGCAAAAATGCTGAAAAGTATATGCCATCCGAAAATCGCTGAGTTCATTGGCGTCTGTTCCAAGCCGGTAGCCATCATGATGGAATATGAATGCTTCGACTTTGCTCCATTTGGGCTGGAACATCAAGTATGTAATTTGCTTGAGTTTCTACACAGCCTTGATCGACTGGATACCGAAACTGATCAGGACGCCTTCGAACATTTCCTTCCTACGTTTTCCAAGGCGGCAAAGGATATTGCCGAGGGTCTTTCTTTCCTTCACTCAAAGGACATCGTCCATCGCGACCTGAAACCCGGGAACGTTTTGGTAAGCAACAAACATTACAGCAGTACAAATGAATTTGTTGATGTTTTTGTTGCAAATCCAGTTGTTTGCAAATTGACTGACTTTGGCGAGAGTCGATCGCTTTTGTTGCAAACATCTACAATTATCCATGCACAGACTAACAACGTGGAGCGAGGAACAAAGCCATACATGGCTCCCGAGATCATTCTTAAAAGCTCGTTGACCTGTGCTTCACTTAGAGACTTAAAAGCCATAGATGTGTGGGCTCTGGGGATGATTTTTTTCAGTATTATGAATCCGGACGTCAACTTTCCCTATGAAAGAGAACTTAAATCAAATTCCCAATCTTCTCAAGACATGGCGTCTAGGTTTCTACAGCTGTTGCAAGAAAAGATGACAAAGAAAGTCAAACCTGAACCATCCAGAAAATACCATCGCCGACAAGCTTTGGAGTGGAGCCACCTTGAGAAACTGTACCACAAATGTACCACGTACGACGCTTCTCTTCGCCCAAGCGCCCAAGATGTTCTTTTGGAACTCAGCAGCAGTAAGGACAAGAACTGTGTTGTAAAACAAATATCGCTCGGAGTTAGCCAAGCCACACCTCTTGAAGACCATGACACCAAAGTTGCAGAAGCTCTTTACAAAGGTGCATCCGTTGAGTCCCTCATTTCACCAGCTAACGATGGTACAGACGCCTGCACTTTTCTTTGTTTTGCAGCCGCCAACAAACTCTCGCACGCCGAAAGAAAAGGTGAGCTTGATGACAACTGGCAAGAAATGGTGCCAAACATGTTCCGTGATATCATTTCACACGACCTATCAGTTTTCAACGAATTCAGAGAAATGCGGCAGTACGATGCCCTTGAATGTCTCGAAGCTTTAAAAAAAGAGGGCTTGGTATCCGATTCCACTGAACTTATGGAAAAGATCATTTCAGCAGATTCGGTGTTTTCTCCCCGTGGGCGCGCAAATCTTTTGCAGGGTCTACAGGAGACGGATTTTGCAAAAGCTGCTTTTTGGCTGTACACTTGTGAGCCCTACACCCTCCTTATCGGACATATCAAGAGTGATTATTTCATTCTCGATCCCCATCCTGTACCTGATTCTTCAGGGGGCGACTGCAATGGATTACTAAGTGTCTTCTCTGGTGATGTTGTCCAAAGTAAAGAGGAAATCTGCACCTGGATTTGGAAACGCCTAGCTTGTGCACATATCTGCGACGAAGCAGCCCAGTCACTTTCCCTTATTGCTTTCCCGGATGCAAGGTAACTTTCTTGGATGTATAACCGAAATGTCTAAAAAGAATAGCAGACTTGTAAACAATTTAAGGAAAAGAGACAACATTTTACAGTTTTAATTTTTAATAAGACATGTTTCAGTAGTTATCACTACCATCAATTGTCTGCATCATCACTACCAATTGAAATTTAAGGTGGTAACTACTTAAACATCTAAAACTTTTAAATCATGGGGTATATAAAAAATTCTCCATCTGTTTACGAAAAATATACAATAATAAGTGATATTTGGCTGAGAAAAATGCAGGTATTATGCGGCGGACATTATCTCTTCTTCTTACTCTCTGCTGTGAACAAAGGAACAGTTAATGTCCAAAGAGAAATAAGAGTTATAGTTTTTTATTGCGAAACTTAAGCAATGGCAGTTTTTGGTTTTCTTTTTTCACGAAGCTGAAAGAAATCCATTTCAAGTTTGAAATTAACGTTAATGGCGCTTTACAGATTGTAATTATATAAATTATAGAGCATGCAGTTTTCAATTGAGTGTGGTAAAACCAAAACCAAAGTAATTAGTCTGACCAATCACAGGAGTCGTAAACAATCCAATGAACCAATCAAAGCTCGAAGCAATTACATGTCGGCGGCGCCAAGCGCGGGAAAACGCGTGCGAGCAAGTAGCGATTGGTTTTGGTTTTACTTCTGATTGGTTGAGAAAGTGGCGCGAGATTTTTTAGCCAATCACAAAGCGTAGCAAAGAAAAACCAAAGCAATTGTGTAATAACTTTTCACATTCAATTGAAAACTGCTCTATTAAATTATATACTGACAAAAAGATCAACGACCTAATTACAATTTTTCTACAATAACACTGATTCGACAACTAATAATATATTGAAGCCACACATGAACGCCTTAGTGTACAAATGTGTTAAAATTTTTTTGTTTTCAAAGTTTCCTAACAGATGCTAACGAAGCATTGTGTGATATCTCTGAACAACCGTCCTCAATGTTGGCCGCAAGTCCGAGAGTCGTTTCCCTTAAGGTAAGAACTTGTAAATTGCTACTATAGACGTCAACTGCCTGTCGCCCCTCGCTTTCTCTAGCTAAATTCTCTTTGCCTAGAAATAATTAATAATTTTTAATCGAGTATGAAACAATAAGAAGACAGTCATGGGATGGCAAAAAGGTGCCCGAAGTCGTTTAATAGCGGTATTGTTTACTTAAGCAAAAGGCTGCATTTTCTATGATTTTACCGGTCCTTTAACCCGCAGGATGTTAAGCACCAGAAAGCTTGTTGGTGTGGCCAAACGTCCGGTGAAAGGTTGACTCCATTTTTTTTAATGCTTGTTGCTGAATAACATTTCCAAGGTTATAGGCAGTCATATATTTCGGTGTTATTATTCTCATATACCATTTCAGGCTACGACGAGCAACTCGCAGAAAGATACTGCAGCAAACATTAACGGAAGCCCTTTATACTCCACCACTCAGGAAACTCAAAGCCCCCAAACCAGCGAGTGTATTGATGTTGTAACAATTGATGTCGTCCAAGTGCCAGTGGAAATTGAAGACGGGAAAGCACAAGAAAAATCACTGATCAGCGGAATCGATGTAAGTATTGTTTTCTGCCTTTTTGCGTTTGATAGAGACTGTTCTTACCCTTTTGTTAGTCTTGCAGTTACTTTTGGGTTTAGTACTGAACATTATACTGGACAAGTTCGCCATAATATTAATCGATTATCAACAATTGTTAATTTGCTGAGAAATTCGATTAAGTTAATTTGCACTCAATTTTGAAAAAAAGAAAAAAAAAACGACCGACAATCAAGTACAAATCCAATAACAATTGAACTATTTAGTGTAAAGTGGAGTCAGCGTACACTTGTACCATTTTAGGGTGTGGTGAGAAATTCGCAGAAAGGTGCTGCAACAAACATTAACGACATTAACGGATGTCCTTCGTACTTTACCACTCAGGAAACTCATAGCCCCAAAACCAGCGAGTGCATTGATGTTGTAACAATTGATGTCGTCCAAGCGCCAGTGGAAATCGATGTAAGTCTTTTTGTCTACATTTTTACGTATCCTTGAGACTGCTTCAACCGTGTAGTGTTGATTATTTTCGAGTCAATGTTGGCGATTTTCTGACGTCATAGAAAATCTTTAAAGTTTAAAGAATAGCGATGTTGAAAGTTGAAAGAGCTAGGGGTGGAGCTTAGTAACAGCCAAGATGTGATATTCTTCGTATAATATTTACCCGTCTCAGAATCTCTTCAGTCTATTCGTTTACTGTATAATACATTTTTTCACTCTCCTTTATAGGGAATAACCAAGACTCGCAAGAGAAAACGTAACACCTGCGAAACGTTTAGTGAACGTGAAGAGACTGATGACCACACATTTGAATTCAGTCCATCAGAACTGAAAGAAAGGTACAACTACAGAAAGTGTTTTTTTTCTGAATGGTCTGAATGTGTTTGCCAGAGTGAGAGAGACCGAAGCCACTCTGTATACAGAAGCCGCGAGGAGAGTGGGGAGAAAACGTTATCATACATATAAGTTTAACTTAATTAATGACTCGATAAATGAGTAACTGATGACATAATTATTGCTTGACATTGAGATCCGTTTTCCCTAAACGGATAACCTCTTCAAATATTTAAGCCTCTTTTAAAAATGATTTACTCCCAGTGCTGGCAATGTTGCGGCTGAGAGCTCGAGCAGGTTGTGTTTTATCTCAAAAGGCTATATTTGTTTTGGTAGTTTTTCCAATGTCGACCTTTTAATTAACATCAACGCTTCTAATTTTTAGTGAGGTCGACTTCGAGGACGAGAAGGAAGAGGAAGAGATGGCGAAACCTGTTGGCCTCCCTTATAAACAAGATGTATGTACACCAGTTTTCTCGTGGACTCGCAAGGCCTATAGCTGCAAAGCCCTTGTCAAGCTACTGATGCAAGACTACGAACACGAGTACCTGTGCATTTCGCAGCCTGTTAATATCGCCCATAATGTGTCCTTTGTGGTTGACAACACCATGTTGAAAAGCAAGGATGATTTAAAATGCGATGACATGGGAGTGTGGAAACATACTGGATCACCAAAGAAATGGTTTTCCGTCAAACGAAACGGTGATAATGTTATTGAAGAAATAGTACCATTACAAGGAAAGCCAGGATCAAACGATCATGATGCGTATCAGCTGCGAAGGATCTACTATGCTAATCGTTCTGACGGAGATGTCCGAAAAATCATGTCTACATTGCAAGGTAAGGGCCTGGTTATGACGTTCTACGTTCTTTTACAAAGTCATGGCATTATCCGTTTTTGTGGTCCGATTTCGATATCTCACCATGCATGCGTTTCTCAAAACTTCCGAAGAAGCTTCGGTCCCGAAAAGCTATTTTATGTGCAGGCTATTTACCAACAGAGATTCAATTATCATTCGTTTCGAAAATTAAGCAACTTTGTACTGGTTTTCGAGCTGAAAACTTCACCGCGACTTGGAAGAGATTGAACTTCAAAAATCGCTTTCGGGCCCGAAAAGTCTTCGGGAGTTTTGAGAAACGCGCGACAGAAGGCATGATGGGGGGATGGAGACCGCAACAACATGTCATTTCTTTAGAGCTGCCATTGCGTATGACACGCGCATGAGTCTACGCGAAGGTCGCGTTTGAAAAATTCAAAACAATGGCCGCCGAAATTTGAACTTTTAGGTCGGATTTTTCTCCTTAGTGAGCGTTTTATAGATTAAGACTCGCACGGGTTTTTTTTTAGTTTAGGACAAGTTTGAGTCAAGAAATATATCACATGATCCGCACGAAAAAAACCGAAAGGCGCCAAAATTGTGGCGCTGTGTCGCTTGAGGTGAATGAATTATTATTGAAAGAGTAAAACTGAGTTGAAAAGTCTTTCCTGAGCTGCGATTTTCAGGTAATTCTCACAGCTTACTATATTTGCTTCAATAGTAGACTTAGTAATTAGTACTTTAGAGCATTTTTGGCTTTAAGTAGGAAAAATCTTAAAATGGGTCAGTTATTATAATTGTTTTCATTTTCGGAAAAACAATTTAAGCTTAGCTAAATGCCGTTTAGTTTTTCTGTCGGGAAAGTCTTTTGGCTGATGTCTCTAAGCCAAGTAAACAAGTATAAAAAAGACCATCAAATAACTTTTTCGATAATCTGCACGTTTATTATGATTCATCTGATACCAGTTTCTATTCTGTTTCGGAGTCCAGTATGGAGGATAAAAAATATTTTTGTCCTTTTGTAAACTTCTAGCGTCGACGTAAAAACTTCATTTGCAATCATCAAGCTCGAAAGGCTTTTATTTCCCATTTAACTTAATAAGGTAGTATTGTGCGCCCTCTCATTGTGTCAAAGTGGCGCAATTTCTGCTAACAATAGCCCAACAAGTCCTTAACATGGATTTGCGTGGCCCCACGTTTGCGGTCTCCGTCCCCGATTATGGATCCTGATCTCACTGAACATTCGACTGACGAAAACAATTTATGTCATATCTTACTACCTAAATGTTTTTATTTTTCCCTCTTAGATAACAAGGGTCGCACACTGCCATACACGTTCATCCAGTACCTTTTTAAGTCCGAGGAGCATGAGATTTGCAACATCCTGCCTCATGGAAACTCAAAGAAGAACTCCTCATATAGGCGGATGCTTCCGAGTACCCAGAAGAGGCTAAAAGAGTCCCTGAAAAATAAAGCTACGGCTAAAGAAGCTCTGGATATTGTCTACTGTTCAGTAGGTGATGTCACTAATGCCCGATCCTTAGGACAACTTCCCAGGGGGCCAAGAGACATCTACAACGCCCGATATACGGCTAAAAAGATGGACAATCAAACATGTGAAAGCCAGAAAGCAGAAAAAAAGACCAACGAGTCCTTCTCGCTGGACAATATGTGGACACTCCTCGAGCGCGCAAGGCGAGAGGAGGAGATATCAAAAGAAGCCATCTTCATCCGGGAATGCACAATACACCCCGACTTGTTCGTTGTATTAGCGAATGATCGTCAACTGGAGGAACTTGGGCAATTTTGTACCAATCCAAAAGAATTTAGTGTATTTGGGATTGACCCTACTTTTAACATTTTTGACCGAAATATCAGCCTCACTGTAACCACGTACAGAAACCTAAAGCTGGAAAGTAAGGAAACCAACAAACCGCCCGTGTTTATTGGACCCTTACTAATGCACCAACATAAGGACTGGAGAACGTATTCCAAGTTTGCCCATATTCTTACCACTGAAAGTCCAGTTCTTGAGGGAGTTTTGGCATGTGGCACTGACGGAGAAAAAGCACTTATCGATGGCTTCAAGCGAAATCTTCGTTACGCTACTTTTCTGAGATGCTTTATTCACTTTAAGGATAATATTAAGAGAGAGCTTGGGGGAAGAGGATTCCGGGCGAGTGAGAAGCAGGAGTTCCTAGACGAAATCTTTGGCAGACAAGAGGGAACGGTAAAGTACTTCGGATTGGTGGATTGCGATTCGGAAGGAGAGTTTGACACCAAACTCGAGAGTTTAAAGGATAGCTGGATTGAAAGGGAGGTGAAGTTAGGTTGCAGCCGACAGGTGTCATTCTTCGAATGGTTTAAGAAGGAAAAGGTTGGTAGCCTCAGTAATGATCTCTTTGCGCACGCAGATTAAAGACACTCCTAACTTTCGCAGGAAAACAATTCGTGCACGGGCATTACGCGCCAGTGTTTCAAGAGTAATATGGCAAACTATACATAGGAAAAGCTTAATAAATGTCCTTACGACAATGTTTTTATCAAAAACTGTCAAGCTTTCTAATGATATATTGTTTACCATATTGCTCTTAAAACTGGCACGTAATGCCCGTGTACGAATTGTTTCCAAAGAACACCTGCAAAAGTTAGGAGTATCCTTAAACGCCAAACACATTAAAAACAAGCGATGTTTTATTCTTAATACCACACATGCCACGGATATATCAAATTAGTCCCCTAATGACCGAAATCCTTATTAATAAGTTCTATAACTGTACAAAACGATACTATAATCTAAATTAATACAAGATGTTATTAAATGAACATTAATTTAAGGGGATGTCATAGTTAATTGGCTATTGTAGTAATCAAAAGCTTAGACTTAGAGCTTAGATCTAGGACGCTAAATTTAATTTTTTTCAGTAAGGGCAAATATAGTAGTCTCTTAGTCACTTCCTAATAAGTACATCGGAATTTAAACGCCAGCGGGACTTACCTTACTTTACGTTACTCCCTTTCAAGGTTGATGATATGAAAGATTCCATGTTAAAGGGTGTCCGCATCGAGGCTGGACTGGGTGACCCTCCATCGGAATACGTGAACAACGATCCTGAGGCGGCAAACTTCATGATAAAGCATGGTTTACGCTTCGATGCAAAGAAGCCGCATCAGTTTATTGAAGAAATCAAGAAACTCATTGAGACACAGCACCGCAACGAAGACCGAGCTGTGTTTGGGAAGGGTCCTTACAAAGTGAGGAAAGAATTCCAACACTTGGTCGTTGACGACGTAACCTGGGGCAGGTTAACGCACGAGCAGCGGATGAAGAGGTTGACGTCATTTCTCAAGACAGGGATGGATGGCAAGAATAATTTGATAGAGGGCGCACCTCAAGAGCCGCTACCAGCGGCCTCCACTTACAAACTTGCCTTTACGGCGAAAGAGAGTGGCATCACTACAATTCCTCTAGCTATCCTCGAGGCGATGTTTGACAAGGCCGCAAATCTAATATCGTCTCCTAACTACGTTGTTCCAAAACCTGGGGCGTCTGATGGCTCGTTTATGGTAGCTGGTGTTTCGAATAAAGATCACTGTGTCACTCCTGGCAAAGGTGGGTCTTTAAACTGTGACCGTGGCTGCGTAAACCACTCCACCAAGATATGCGAGCATGTCATAGCTGTTGCGCAAGTTAATGGTACCTTGTCAGAGCTTATTGCGTGGTATAAGCGAACAAAACGAGGGCCAAACATGACCGACATGGCTGCAGCTGGTGGACCGAAGAGCGCAGGAAGGAAACCGAGCAAGAGAAAACGGTCCAATGCCAAGACCCAGCCTGTCAACAAATACATTGATTTGTTCCAAGACGAATCAATTGGTTTACCTCCAGAAGGCCAGAATAACCCTGTGTCAGTACCCGGTCAGAACTCTGCTGTCCCCAATCGCCATACTGTGCCTTCTGTTGCTCTTTCAAATAATGGACTGTCAAGTGGTGCGTTTATTACCCAAGGCCAAGTAACTCCGAATCGTGTCTTCTCTAGATCTCAGCCTTTTTGTCAGTCGTTTCCTATCCACTACGCTCAACAACCTGGTGTGCCCATCACACTTCCTGTAGCAAACACGGGAACTATGTTTGTCCTCAAGTGGGTCCCGGGAACAAGGGTTTCGCGGTGTTATGGCTGTGGCAGAGAGATCCAAAACCACCCTTGTATTACCCAGACGATCTTATTATAATGTATAGGGACATACGTCAGTACAGGCACCCAGCAACTGGACAACTTGTTTCTACTGGTGAGCCCCAGAACGTCCACTTTCATCTGCGTCTCGCATGTGTTCGTGCAAGATATCCTCAATTTTCACCCAGCTCCCTGCATGTCCCAGCCGATTTTATGAGCAATTTCCGTGTGGAGCACTTGGACAGACTCCTATTTGAGTTCGGATGGACACCAGGCAATTAATTAGCAAATAACAATGTAAAACATTCATCCTTTAAAGTTTCAGGCTGAAAACGTTGTTAGGATTAGGGATACGGTTTCAATTTTCGTGTTATTGGTCAGTGTTGTGTTGCACTAATGAACAATTTTAGCTGAAAACAAAAATTACAAATGCGTTTAGGCGTGGAGGTTTTAACCAGGTTTTTACCGAGTCTTTTGTTTAGGTATCCGAGTCTACCGGTCGCCAGTTATATTTCCTTCAGACTCATGTTGCAGTTTGGTAGACACTAGGAAATTAGACACTAGGAAATTAGCATATATATATATATATATATATATATATATATATATATATATATATAAAGATATTAAAAGTTGACACTTAACATGCCTGGTGGTTACACACCAAACATTTATATATAGGATAAGAGCTAAGCCATATTTCTTTACATTGTTAATGTTGTTATAGGGTTACGGTTACGGTTATGGTTAACAATTTTCATGATTTTTTATCTTGATTGCAACCAGTCTTTTTCTTCTTCAAGTTTTTCTATGGCGCAAGAAAATGGCAAATAGATGTGTCGCGCGGAAGCGCTGACCTTGGTTTGCATAATTAATACCTTTCCGCTTCCTAGGAAGAAAGGGGAAACTGTTCGCAGTCATGTTTAGTTTTTTGTGATCTCCAGTTTTCATGTTAGGAATAAGAAAAAATAAAATTGTGCATGGTTCATTTGATTAGAAGCTTGTATACTTGTTGGCTGTGTTTGATAACGTGTTAAGGCATGCTTCAACGATTATGAATAAAATAGGTGAACTTGTGAGTAGTACGAATAATCACTGGCTTTTTTACGTCTTGGTTCAATTTAAGAGTTTCAGCCTTTGAGAGTTTCTGTGGTTCATACAGCCTAACCTCTCGTAGGCGAACACCGGAAAATGTCAGGAAGGTGGATGCATTATAGGTGTGGTCGTTGATGACATGACTCAAATCTAATTAACTGACTGTTACAAAACTGATTTTAAACTACACACAGAAAGATTTGACTATAGATCTAGCGAAACTCCTTATAATGTTCCAAAAAAAGTCAATGAGTGTAAGAAAAAATGTTAATGTTCAAATGAAGATGTGAGGGAGACTTACTGGCGATAAAAGTGAAACTAGACCCCATTTTAGAGATTCCCCATTTTAGAGATTCCCCATTTTAGAGATTCCCCATTTTAGAGATTCCCCATTTTAGAGATTCCCCATTTTAGAGATTCCCCATTTTAGAGATTCCCCATTTTAGAGATTCCCTATTTTAGAGATTCCCCATTTTAGAGATTCCCCATTTTAGAGATTCCCCATTTTAGAGATTCCCTATTTTAGAGATTCCCCGTTCCCCGTTCCCCGTTCCCCGTTCCCCGATTCCCCGTTCCCTATTTTAGAACTAGCCCTTTTCAGACTGGCTAATTCATTATGAATGCAGACATTGCCGCCGAATTTGTCAAGCGCACTGTCATAACAATTAAAATCGCCGGCCAAAATTGTGCCTTTAGCGGGGATAAAAAACTCATGTATAGATTCAAAAAACGATTTCCTTTCAGTGAGATTCGTAGGAGCATAAATGTTGATTACATTTATGCGAAAACCATTAAGATCAAGCAATAAGCTGAGCACGCGGCCATCTGAGTCTTTTCTCCATGAAATAATTTTACCGGAAAATTTTTTATTAATTAATACCAACACACCGCCCTGTCTACCGATGGCAGGTGACCAGAAAAACGGTCCTGACCATCGCTTAGACAGGGCCTCAAAAGAGGTTTTATCCGAGATCAAAGATTCTTGAACAAAAGCGAGATCGTACTGAAAATTCACTAAATCAAAAACCAAATCACGTTTGTTGTTGTTAAAACCTCTTGTGTTGATAGAAATTAGTTTCAGAGCCATCAGGTGGTCGCATGCTTACCTGGGCCCTCATCATGATCCTCATCAGACTTTCGCTTTTGAGCTTCCATATCGACATCATCATCCGTGGGTGGCGTTGTTTGTTCAAAATCCATTTGCGCTGGATCGGGGGGTTTCTGTTTGTTCTTCTTCTTCGAAGATGGTGGTTTTTGTGGCTTCGTTGGTTTACGAAAGATCGCGAGTGGAGGTTGAGAAGGTTTTCCTTTTGATTTTGTCGTTTTCTCAGGTGGGGTCGGTTTCTGTGGTGGGGTCGATTTCTGTAATGGGGCCTGTGGGGTCGATTTCTCCGATGTAGCAGTAAACAATTGTAGTGTAGCAGCCGGCGTCGGATTATCTTCTTCAAGATCGGCGCCAGCAAGCACACTGTCAGAAATCGAAGGGGGGTATTCATCGTCATCAGGAATCGTGACAACAGCAAGTACAGAATCGGGGAGCGAGGAGGACGGAACACCTGGAACCTGATCATCAGCATGTTCCATAGGTGGATCGGGAGGAGATGTAGCTTCACCAGTAGCACCTGGGACAGAATCATCAGCCTGCTCTGGTGAAGTTTCATTGAGCAGATTAACTTCCGCCAAGACTTCATCAGGGACAGAGTCAGGAACGGACTCGAGATCAAGATCGAGATTCTCATCACCAAAAGGCAAAGCAGCAGCGAGCGCGTCAGTAGACTTTATGCCATCCTCTTCGTCTTTCTCAGAAGAAGTATCAGATAGACGTGTTGTAGGCCATCGAGGGCTAGTTGGCGTTGCGTGATATGGAGCCGGTGAGCGACCCCAGGAATATTTACATGATCTGGCTAAGTGATCGGACGACTTGCATAAGCAACAAAACTCATGACTCATGACTCATGACTCATCCGTATTAGAAAACGGCCAAAGCGCATATAGGTTGGAATGGGGTTAATTATTCTAACTCGGTAGTGACGAAGGCCATTGTTTACGTTGGGAAAGGAATGATGTTTTCCGCGCCGCGCCGAAACCACAGTGCAAAAAGGTTCCAAACGCTCCTCGAGAAGTGCATCTGATAGTTCGTAGGGAGCATCAAAAATTGTGAGAAAGACAAGCGGAGTGTCATGGTCATTTGTGAGAACACGTTCCTTCCTAATGATGAAGGCGCTATGCTTTAAGAACTGGTCGCGCCACGCTTGATTGCAGAAAGTGACCAGAATCTCGCCAGTCGGCCGTCGCTGCAAACAACGAATAGCTGTGGCGGGGAACCCTTCCTTGTCGAGTGCAGCAAAAATTTCGTCTGAACTCAGGTATGTCTGCGGCTTGAAATACGCCGTGCACGGCCTCTCAGGCGCCGTATTATCGGGGATAAAATGTTCGCTCTCAAAACTTGTTAAAATTCGCGGCGATACGTTAGGCAAATTTGCATTAGCTCCACGTGCAGCAGTATCAGCATAACTCGCAGGTTCGGTTTGTTCTATTTGTTCGGTTTGTTCCGTTTGCTTGGTTCCTTCAGCTTGTTGTGGTCCATTCTCAAGGACAGACATGCCGCTCTCAGATAGTTCATCATAAAATTCCTGTATTCCACCAGTTGTATGAATGCTAGTATCCGATAAATTCCCGTCAGAAATCTGATCATAAAGCTGATCAGCCGCATTAGTTCCATGATCTTTGTTAACATTAGAATCAGCCATATTGGCCGCAAAGCGAACAATGAACGAGTGAAAAAGAGCCCTGACCTACGATCAAACGGCCAGGGCTTCCGCCAAGCACACCAAAAATCAGCAAAAAATCCGGCAGCGCTCCGCGTAGACTATAGAAGTGATCCTCAATAATGAAAGGAGTAACTCTTCTCCATATCGGACGTCTTCTTATCTTGTTTAAAATATTAAAATATAAATTGCTTCTTTTCTTATGGTACATTGAAATATAAGACAAATGTTTGATACGCATGCGCATGACAAACATTTTCCGTCATTTGGTCTTATTGGTATATTAATCAGTCCTGTATTTCTCCCATCGAGGTGAACGTTGCTTTTGTACACAGCATACAATGTGAGGCCGAATTTGTCGCGATTCTGAAAAACTAAGAGCTGTTTTTAATCAAGAGTTCTTCCGAGGCAAAAATGCCAAACATCGATCTCTCGCACTGATAAGCATATTGTCAATTTATTCCCCTTTTTACTGCCGATTCTTTACAATGTCTGTATCGGAGCAGTCCTCGCTGCCTGTGGTGAGTAATTTCAAGACTTTTTTTTAATGAAAGAACAATAGAAACACACGGCAAGACAGAGTCGTTACTTCAGCCCATCAGATTTAATAAAAAATTTGGACTTCGGGACTGGACTTCTGTGGATTATGGACTATGGAATGCGTTTCATATTAATGTCGATTTTTACTGACTTTATTGCTTTTTGTGGTCACTAGATTAATAGTAACCACTATGTTGACAACAAGTTGAACTCCGTGCGACATGTAGCGGGAACAAAATGTCCCCAAAATTGGTGTTGCACAATTGTGAAAGTATCGGTTCACACGAGGGGAGGTGTTGCTGCAACATGTCCCCGCAACATTTTCATGTGTGCAAGCGCTATGATTTTGTCCCTGCTACATGTCCCCGTTGCACGTCCCTGCTACATGTCCCTCAGTATGTACTACACAAATTTTTCTCGCTGCTACATGTCGCTGCGTCATGTCCCTGCTACATGACCCCTCATGTCTGACCACCTTTAGACTAGTGTAGGTATGATCGGGAATCAATAAATTAAATATTCAAAGCGAGTACAGAAGAATTGGTAGCTTCAATCAACATGTCTTGAGTGATGGTGCCATGTGTGTAACGCAAAATTCGTTGAGGGGGAGAGGTGCATGACCCATTTAAAATAAACCATAAAACTTTCTAACACAAGCGCATGAGTATAGGCTACTAGTAGCCTCTTGTTCATCATAATCAGAATGCTTATGTCAAAGGAAGAACCATTTTTGACGCAATACGAACTGTCGATGACATATTAGAGTTTACTGAAAGATATAAAATTAACAGACAAATGATAGCTATTGATTTCCAGAGAGCTTTCGACTCGGTAAACAGAACGTTTTTGTACAAGGCATTAACTGCCTTCAATTTTGGCCCCTCCTTTATTCACTGGGTACAAACCTTTTACAATAATATTTCAAGCCGTGTTCTCAATAACGGATTCTCTACTGGGCCTCTCCAGATTGAAAAAAGGCGTAAGACAGGGTGACCCGCTCTCCCCGTATTTGTTTATTATTGCTATAGAAGTATTAGCTATTAGTATACGCGGGAATAAGGATATTCAAGGGATTATGGTAGACAAGGAAGAAGTTAAATTAGAGTTATTTGCAGACGACTTAACAGTGTTTCTAAGGGACGACCAGCCACTGAGAAAACTTCTTGACGTTATAGAACAATTCGGAGAATGCTCGGGCCTTCGCATCAATTATGACAAAACAAAAATATTTTTTCTAGGTAATCAAACTCCAATGCCTGCGCATGATTTCGAAATAAGGAAAATTAAAGTTAAGAAAACAGTGAAAATTTTAGGTGTACATTTTACCTATGATAATATCCTCCGACAGAAGTTAAACTTCGCAGAAATTATTGATTCAATCAAAGAAAAACTAAAGTTGTGGAGGTGGAGAAATTTAACTGTTATCGGCAGAATTCAGATTGTTAAAACATTCGTTGTTCCAACCATCATGTATCGCGCGGGGTTAATTAGTCTAGATAAAGAGGTGATAACTGAAGCCAATAGTATAATATTTGATTTTATTTGGAAGGGCAAAAATAAGGTAAAACGGTCGTCGCTTATCAGTGATATTGAAAATAGTGGACTGAAAGCTCCTCACTTAGAGTCCACAATTAAAACGCAAAGAATATTGTTGTAAAAAATTCGCGAGTGAGGACTCTAACAGTTGGAAATATTTTTTATCGCACTACCTTAATCCCGTAGGAAACAAATTTGTTCTCTGTTGCGACTAAATGATGTGAAAAAACTTCCAATAAGTCTTCCTAAGTATTACAAGGAGTGTTTTGAGTATTTTGCAGAGTGTTCGGCAGCTAGACAGACAAATGAATTTAACCTGTCACACGAGGAAATATCTAATATAGTTATATGGAACAATAAGTTCATTTGTATTAATGGGAAATCCGTCTTTAACAATAAGCTCGTTGGCAAGGGGATAATTAGAATTGGTGATTTAATAACAAAAGAAAACCGTGTTATTACTTCATGCAATCTAATTGAGCTTGATTTCTCCCCAATGGATGCCTTTGAACTTATGAATTTAATAGATGCCATTCCTGCACAATGGCGTCGGTCATTGAAGATAAATGGCTATATTGAAAAACAAAGTTTTGTTCTTCAAGACCAAATTCAATTAAATTTGATGGAGAATAGCGTTTTGATAAGTAAAGCTACCTCTAAAAGTATCTGTGCAGAATTAAGATCTAAGATCACAACTCCACCAACAGCCCAGCTGAAGTACACAAAAATTTTCAGCAATGAAACTCTAGAATGGAAAGAAAAATATAAATTGCCATACAAGGTTGCTTTAGATACAAAATCGAGAGAATTTCAATATAGAATACTAAATAGAATTTTAGCAACGAACAGCCTTTTGAAGAAAATAGGAATAACATAACTCTTCAGTTTGCTCCTTCTGTGGTACTGTGAACGAATCCTTCAAACATCTATTTATATCATGCCCCATTATTACAATACTTTGGACAGATCTTATTGATTGGTGTAACAATAGGAATATTGAAATTACATCACTTTCTGATACCGATATAATGTTTGGTCTATGGAAAAGAAAGGATGATGTCTTGTTGTTAAATCACATTGTAATTATTGCGAAACAATATATCTATTACTGCAGAAACAACACTTTAAAACCATCTTTTAATGTTCTTTTATCAAGAACCGACTCAATTTATCAACTCGAAAGTAGGATCGCCAAATCAAAAAATAAATTAGCTGTACATTTTAAGAAATGGGGTAAATATATTTAAATATATATTGCACTAACGAACATTAATCATCGAATATAAACCTTCGAAACGCTCATGTTATTTTTCAATGTTACCTAGTTACTTACTTAAGGCGCTGTTACACCAGGCAATGTTTCGTGCAACTTGTCTCGCAATTTTGTTGCGACACAAGTTGCATGAAAAATTGCCTAGTGTAACATACCCCGCAACAAACATTTCTCGCGATTTTTTTGTTGCCGCAATCGTTGCGAGAAGTAGAAGTCGGTTCTACTTTTCGCAACGATTCTCGCCACGCCGCAACGAATTTTTCAAGCGTTGCGTAGTGTAACACGTTTCCTGCAACTTGTGTCGCA
This sequence comes from Cladopsammia gracilis, assembly GCA_022457155.1. NCBI lineage: Eukaryota > Metazoa > Cnidaria > Anthozoa > Scleractinia > Dendrophylliidae > Cladopsammia > Cladopsammia gracilis. The sequence continues at coordinate 140,799 of JAJGOT010000234.1, read as the reverse complement.
ACGTTTTGTGACTTTAGCCAATGAAATTGCTCCTTTCACCGTCGGGCGAGACAAATTGCAAGAAACATTGCCTAGTGTAACACCCTCCAGGCAACTTGTCTCGCAGCATCGCAACGCACGGTTTTTAGTTGTTGCGAGACAAGTTGCACGAAATATTGCCTAGTGTAACAGCGCCTTTAGTCTCAATCTGAAACTTTTTAATTTACGACTTGTTTGTAAATGTAAATGTCAATGTCGGTGTAAATGGAAATGGTGTATGTGAAGTATAATGCGATGTATCCAAATAGAATAATAAACAATTTTGAAATACAAAAAAAAGTGTGAAATTAACATCGGAGTTGCCATAGCAACGTAATGATGCCATGACGTTTTCTACTTGCCGTCGTATTTCTCGGCACCAGGAGGTTTTTTCGGCAATCACTTAAGGGAGCTTGTACTTCCCATAGCCGCCTCGAATATGGCAAAGATTGAACAAATTCTATGAGAGCGTTTTTGAAAGTTTTGGCGATTATAAATACCGTGAAAAATATACTATCGACATAATTGGCTAAAGAAAACGATGCGCTTTGGGAATGCAGTTTCATCTCATAGTATTTTGATTCCACCTGAGATCGTGTGTGAAAAAGTAAGGGATTGCTTTCGCCGATTGCCAGAAAGAAATATTTGATTGGTGTGCGTTCAGATGTTCTTGTTTCTATTTTTGTATGTAATTTGGTCTACGCTTACAAGTGTGATGATAATTTGGAAACCGCTTGAATTTTTTTTTTTTTAAATTTGACAATCTCGAGATTAATCATCA
>JAJGOT010000234.1:0-132500 GCA_022457155.1 Cladopsammia gracilis | reverse complement strand
TTAAGCCGGAAACACCTCCCGACTTCCGGTTGCGAACTAACATCTTCCCTGGGGACACCCAGTACACTTACATCCAAAAGGTATAAAAAGGCTGCATCACAGTGATATAAATCAGTTGAGCATGGCCCAGCCCCTGAGAAAGAACCACGACTTTCTTAAACTCCTTACCAAGTGTACTCCAGCTCAGCGTAAAGCGATTTTGAAAGTAGCCGACGACGCTTTAGTAAAACCCATTTGTGAGTGCGTTCTCAACGTGTTGAAAGAAACTGTGCCTGTCAGTAAACCCGCCAAGAGAAAACTTTTAACCCACAAGAAGTACGCCCCTTGCTAAGAAAAAGAAAATCTTGGTCCAAGCAACACGGAGGAAACTTTTTAAGTGTTTTGTTACCACCCGTGCTTCGTGTATTAAGCTCCATTGTTACCAAAATGAATCATACCAAGCACATGGTTCTTGTTCCCGAGAACACCCTGGAACGATTGCAACAACGCCAGCAGATATCAACCCCACCTGTGACTCAAACTTTAAAAAACTTAGACAGTGAAATGGGACAGATTTTATCCAGTAAAGAGCTAGATGATGACGAAAAAGTGAGACTGTACAATCAGGTGTTACAGTGCTATCTGGCTTATTACGATCAGAGAAAAGGGTAACCATTTCAAGTGAAACTAACAGCCCCCAAAACCCGTGGAAACTCCTAAACCATAAGAAACTGAAGAAACAGCCACCGAAGTGGAAACTATACCCACGGCGGTTGAAGAAGAAGTCATGAAAAGTGTACCTAAGATGTACAAAGCTGACGCTAGACATCTCTTGGATAAAATAAAACAAAACCGAGATGTGTTGCAGTGGAATGAAAAGGGGGAGTTACTGTACGAAAACAAACCGATACCGGCGTCTCACATGGTGGATTTGGTCAACGATATGGTACGTCGGCGAAACGGATTTCGGCCTGCTGGATGGTCAGTGTTTGCGAGAGGTCTGGTGGGAATAAACGTCCCCGAAAACTTAGTGCGCAATCCCTAAAGACAGAGCACCATCTGGGAGTTTAAAGCAAGAGTGAGAGATGAGACACCGAATAGTCCCTCTCGTTGGCTTCCTTCCCCACCTCCTTCCTCCTCACCAGTGAAAAAGCAAAATCGAAGGGTTCCAAATCCACGCCCTCAAGCCGTTCGCTGGTTACGATTATAAATCATGACAAAGACAGTTTTATTTTTCATTGTAATCACTTCTTTATTTTAATCACTCAATAAAATACACTGAAAGGAAATTATATGGTGTCTTTACTGAACTTTGTGTCGAGCTTTTGATTCTTGTTTGCTTAGACGGGTATGATACTTTTCTAGACTTAAAGGGAATTGTTTTTCGATAAAGCGTTTTACAGGAAAATCATTTCGGTGTTTATTGCTAGAAAACCTATGTAAAATGGTGTTCATGCTAACAAGGCAACAGCGAAATAAAATAAGTCATAGTACAAGCTATAATGCCGACACACTTTTGAGGTTATGCTTTGTAATGTCACAGAGTTAAACGTCCACTGAGTAGAATTACTTTTCAAGAAATTAGTAAATGTTCCAGTATAATTGCTTGGTGGTAATCCGTACATTACGTAAGAATCGAAAAATTCTCCCACGCGATCCTTGGTGAAATAAAACGCAACCCAGTGGGATCCGGGCTTGTCACTTGCATCCACATTTGCAATGAACACGGCTGGGTAGAACGAAACACTGTTTGGCAGTTTATCTGAAGGATACACTCCTTGAAACACGCCTCGGGTATATTTACCCTTTCTCAAAATAAGCGTCAGCTGAACGGTATCCATTCTAGTTTGTAAAGTCGTACAAAACATTTCGATTAGCGTCAATCTCAATCACGTTTTGAAACTCGGCGTAGAGGATAAGGTTCACTGTGTTGGCAAGAAGCTGACTAAAATGAAGCTCGACTCGAAGGTTGCCTTGTTTTATAAGCTCAAAATGTTCACCCGGGCAGTGATCTGGGGACAAGTCAAAACAGAAAGCGGTGTAACCAGAACCATAATCGCTTCTATTTATCTGGTTGCTTGTATCCTGGGCTAGCTTTCCACTTCCGGAAAAAAGGCTTTGATATCTAGCTATAAAATTCTGACCACCAACCTCGTCAAATTTGAGAAACAAGGGTTTTCGGGGAATTTGTTCCCCACCCACGTACCATCCACTTGAGTTAAGTTGTGGTGTTAGAAGTTAAAGGGATTGGAGGTGTAAGTAACGTTAAATGCTTCTGTATCCACCGATAGTAGTACTAGGAGTTTCGGAATGTGACCCAGGAAAAGATTATCTGGGGTGAAATTACTGAATGCTTGTGGTATGGAAAGGACTTTGCAGTCGACTAGGCGAATCGGATATTTGGCAGTCGTTTGCTTTAGCGCAGCCGCATGTCCCAAACTAGTGGAAGAGGCTACTTCAACTTTGCGAACTTACAGGATTGCTTCTGTGATAACCACCTTGAAGTTGGCACCAGCGGCTGATGAAAGCAAGCAAAATGAATTCTTGGCTCTGTTGAGCTTGATTCTCAGATTGACTCCGTTCGATGGTAACCGGTCTTGAAAGAAAATATCGCTGTGTATCGTTCCCATCATGTCCACCGTGTTACTCTGTTTCGTGAATTCATAGCGAGTCTTTAAACCTGTGTTTGCATCGGCATCTTCAGCCACTGGATTAACTGCATCCACCTTTCCAGGGGTATCTTTGTAAAACATAGCCATGGACAGTTGACTTGTTTTAGCCTCTTCCCCGTAGTTCAGCAACGTTTCAATCATGGCGCGATAAGGGTAGGTATTGATTGATGGGGAAATAAGTCGCTCGTTCAAAGACACATCCACATGTGAAAACAAGGAATGGAAAAAGAGGTTCACGGGCCCTACTTCTGTGTTTAGATCTAAAGCGGTACCGTTTGCTTTAGTGATCTTGGCTTTAACAAACAACTGGGTTTGTGCTAAATCTAGATATTCTTTCCCATTTTCCGAGCCATTAAATTCGATTGGACCACTGTCAGTAATGTTACTAAGGGGATGATATTTAATCCATTGTCCCTTGGTGATAGTGCCGCCGGAATCGTGAAGAGATCGAGTTCCGACACGACCAACAAGACTAGCTATCTTTTGCCTTTGCACTTTTTCAACTTCATCGACTGTCAAAAAAGTTTAGGTCTCGATTCGACGTAACCATCTTGGAAAATCGCTTTTCTCAAGTTGACTCAGGCCCCGTCCACACTTATCCGGATATTTTTGAATCCGCAACTTTTTCGTTGCGGATTAGAAAATATTCACGTCCACACGTAGCGTATTCGAATCGTATTTGACCGTCCACACGTATCCGGATTCGCTCTAGCAGCCAGGGCTTCTCTTTAAATGTTGTCAAAAAAGCATACGCAAAGGCCAAGTTCAAATCAAAGTTCAACTGTAAACACGTTATTAGACTAGAAATAAGTCCATGTAGAAGTGAAGCGATAACATTTCGGTCGGCCATGTTGAATATTCGCGCGGTTAAGGACTGGATCTGATACTGTTACGTCAGTGTATTCAAAAATATCCGTATTCGACCGTCCACACGATGCCGTACTCGTAGCGTATTCAAAAATTTCCACGCTGGAGAGCGAATTCAAAAAGTTGCGGATTCGTGAGCCGAATTCGCCGGATACGTGTGGACGGAAGGCCCATCCGCAACAAAAAAGTTGCGGATTCAAAAATATCCGGATACGTGTGGACGGGGCCTCAGAAATGACGCACTCGTCAAAATTCCCGCTTATTATTCAAACTGACAACACAAATGTTAAGATCCAATTAGGGTGTGAATAGAGCGGGCACGTTTGGGCCCGCCTATCGTTTCTATTGTGTTGGTATAGGTATAGGTAAATAATTACTTACCTATCCAAATGAGTATGCAGGAAATCCAAATTAGTATACAACAAGACAAAAGGAATAGGTAGTTGAGGTCATGAAAAGGCATTTCGTTTATTAATATTCATTTATGGAAATCCAAATTAGTATGCAGGAAGGCATATCGTGACGTCATAACTAAGCATAGCTAATGAAGGGAGCGCTTACGGCACGCAAAGAGAATGCAGTAACAAGGCTTCATACATACCTATACTACTCGTCGAATGTGACCGGCTTTTCTCGATACGAACTACAAAGAAAGGATCACATCATCATAATGAGGTTATAATTTTGCCAATTTTGATGATTGTAAATCTGATACAACACAGCCGCTTATATCATGTTGTAAATACTACTTAAATTTGCCTACAGTTGTAAAGATATTCTTTTATGATAGATATTATTTTTACCATTAAAGGAGGCGTCAGATTCCGAGATAAAACAAACTACAAAGAAAAGATCACATCATCATAATCAGGTTATGATTTTGACAATTTTGATGATTGTAAATCTGATACAACACAGCCGCTCATATCATGTTGTAAACACTACTTAAAGCCAAACACGCGATATAAAGGGCGGCTGGACTGTCCAACTCATGCAAATGAAGATATTCTTTTATGATAGATATTATTCTTACCATTAAAGGAGGCCGCAGAGCTCCCGGTACTGCGATTAACTACAAAGGAAAGATCACATCATGATAATCAGGTTATGATTTTGACAATTTTGATGATTGTAAATCTGATACAACACAGCCGCTCATATCATGTTGTAAACACTACTTAAAGCCAAACACGCGATATAAAGGGCGGCTGGACTGTCCAACTCATGCAAGTGAGCAAAATCTATTGTTCTTGCTCATTTGCATTATATTCGGAGTGGGGCTTTGCCCTTTTATACCGCAGGTTCGCCTTTAAATAGCCTACAGTTGTAAAGATAATTATGACACATATTATTCTTACATGTACCCATAGAGGAGGCTGTAGACTTCTTGGTTATGGGACAAGCTACAAAGGAAAGATCACATCATTATAATCAGGTTATGATTTTGACAATTTTGATGATTGTAAATCTGATACAACACAGCCGCTCGTATCATGTTGTAAATACTACTTAAATTAGCCTACAGTTGAACAGATATTATTCTTAATCATAGAGGAGGAGGCAGAGTTCCCGGTACTGCGATTAACTACAAAGGGAAGATCACATCATCATAATCAGGTTATGATTTTGACAATTTTGATGATTGTAAAACTGATACAACACAGCCGCTCATATCATGTTGTAAACACTACTTAAATGTCATGTAGGTGTGTATTTGTCCACTTTTGAATAAGAAGGCGCTGCTTTCAAGTAAATACAGAACACTGCTATGAAATGCTAATTAGTTAAAACACTAGTGGAAGATTGTTCATCCAATAGTGGTTGTAACTAGTAAGCATTTCATTTTCTTTTCATTCGTTGAAGTCTTCAACATTTGTGTCCGTAATGTAACAGATCTTCAGTATCGTATTGTAAATCTGATACAACACGGCCACTCATGTAATAGACACGACTTAAAATTAATAGCCTACAGTCATAAAGATATTATTTTATGATAGATATTATTCTTACCCGAAGAGAAGGCGTCAGATTTCGAGATAATAGGATCAACTACAAAGGAAAGATCACATCATCATAATCAGGTTATGATTTTGACAATTTTGATGATTGTAAATCTGATACAACACAGCCGCTCATATCATGTTGTAAACTACTTAAATTAGCCTACAGTTGTAAAGACATTTATAATAGATTTTGTTCTTGCCCGTAGAGGAGATGGTGGAGCTCAAGCTAATATAAGATAAGAACACCTGGGCATCCCCCGATGGTAAAACACACAACCAGATAGACCATACCCTAATTAATCAACAGTTCAGAAGATCCATCCACGACACAAGAGAAATGCGAGGAGCAGATGTTGCTTCTGACCACCACTTAGTTCGATCTCGTATACGAGTCAAACTGAAAAAGATCATTAAGCCAACCAGCTCGCGTATCAGATACGACGATGGCAAGCTTAAATATGGAACGGTTAGAAGAGGGTTTATCCTAGAACTCCGTAATCGATTTGCCATTCTGGAAGAAACAGATGATGACCACGACATCAATAGTAAGTGGACCCAATTTAATGATGCCTATAATAACACTGCGGAGAAAGTACTGGGTAGAAAAAGGAAAAATAGCAAACCATGGATCAGCCCCGAGTCTTGGACAAAAATCGAAGAGAGGAAGCAGTTAAAGAGTAAAGCAGAAAATGCTAAGTCCGAGAGAATTCAGCAGCAACTGCGTGCAAAATACCGGATAAAAGACAAGGAAGCGAAGAAGAGTTTAAGATCTAACAAAAGAGAGTGGCTCAACAGCCTGATGGATGATGCACAGAATGCAGCAGATATGGGAAATATGAAGACCTTATACGAGATAACAAAGACCATTTGCAACGAGAGACCCCACAAGAACAACGCTGTCAAGGACAAAGAAGGAAAAACCATCACTGAGGATTCCAACAGGCTTGCTAGATGGAAAGAACATTTTGAAGAGATCCTTAATAGACCACCACCAGTGAATCCAATCGTGATAACCGAGAACGGAGTTCCTGAGATAGAGGAGATAAGCACCGGATCAATCAGCAAAGAAGAAGTTAAGAGGGCAATAAGCTCCTTGAAGAATGGAAAAGCAGCTGGCATTGACAACATCACCGCGGAGTAATTGGAAGCAGACATTGAGACATCTACACAGAAACTCTATGAGGTCATGCAGATCATCTGGGAAAACGAAGTGATACCACGGGAATGGTTGAAAGGGCTTAATGTCAAGCTACCAAAGAAGGGCAATCTGAGAGAGTGTACAAACTGGCGAGGTATAACGCTTCTTGTTATAGCTAGTAAAGTATTGGGTAAGATCCTCATTGAACGATTGAAGAGCGGAGTTGATAAGAGATTAAGATCAGAGCAAGCAGGATTCCGACAAGGAAGAAACACCACAAAGCAAATATTCATCTTGCGCAACATTATCGAACAGTCATATGAGTGGCAGGAATCCCTAATTATCAACTTTATTGATTTTGAGAAAGCATTCGACTCGCTACACCGACGTAGCCTCTGGGACATCATGAAGGCATATGGCATACCAAGAAAGATCAAACTTTTATATCAAACTTTTATATCAAGATAGCGAGTGTGCAGTTCTCGATGGAGGTCACACATCTGAGTGGTTTAAAGTAGAGACAGGCGTAAAACAAGGTTGTGTGATGTCTGGGTTCCTGTTTCTCCTAGCCATTGACTGGATAATGTGCGAGACAACCAAGAATGCCAACACCGGAATAAGATGGAAGTTCATGAGCCAACTAGAAGACCTCGACTTCGCCGACGACATTGCACTAATATCCACCACCCAACATCAGATGCAAAAGAAGACTGAGAAGCTCACTGAATCTGCCCAGAGAATAGGTTAAAATATCAGCAAGACCAAAACTCAAGTCATGAGACTAAACTGTAAGAACACAGAGCCAATCAAGTTCCAGAATGGCGACATCATCAAAGAAACCAAGGATTTTACCCATTTAGGAGCAGTTGTAAGCACAGAGGGAGGTTGTGATAAAGATATGGATAGTAGGTTGAGTAAGGCCAAAGCAGCGTTTAGAAAGCTTAGGAGAATATGGAGCTCGAAACAGTACAACAGGAGAACCAAAGTCAGGCTATTTAACACCCTAGTCAAACCAGTCCTGCTATATGGAAGTGAGACATGGAAGACCAATGTCCAAGACAACAGAAAACTTGATTCCTTCCAGTACCAGTGCCTTAAAAGAAGCTTGGGCATATTCTGGCCATATATAGTATCTATAGACGAGCTTAATGAAAGAACAGGGTGTATGAGGACGAGCATGGAAGTTAGGAAAAGGAGATGGAGGTTTTTGGGGCATGTTCTTAGAATGCCCAGAGAACATCACTGCGCCACGGCGCTTTCCTGGACACCTATGGGCAAAAGGAAGGTCGGTCGCCCCAAAACAACCTGGCGCCGAACTGTGGAGAAAGAGAGAGCAACGGAAGGCTGGAAGTCTTGGGAGGAAGTACGAACCCTGGCCAAGGACAGAGATAAGTGGAAAAAGTGCTGTGCGGCCTTATGCGCAACCGAGCGCGAAGAAGGAAGGTAAGGTAAGGTAAATCTGATACAACACAGCCGCTCATATCATGTTGCAAACACTACTTAAATAGCCTACAGTGAATCACAGCCGCTCATCTCATGTTGTAAACACTACTTGAGGTGGCTCCATATTGTTCAGCCCTCTCGTCTTTTGCATTCCTTTACAGCTAGCCCGATGGTGTGGCTAAAAATCTTTTAGTTGGAACCAGTAAATCTTTTATCAGTTAACGCGGTATCCAAATGACGTCATCATTCGTTGCCATGGCAACGCGAAAAGAGGTAAAAAAATACGCTATTTTGGACCATTTGAGACTAATAACTTATAAACTACACGGTGAAAGTTTTAGTTTTCGATATATTTTTCTTTAATTGGCAAGAGAAACATTTTAACAATTTTTTTTAAACATTTCTGTACACAGAGTTCAGAGCTACCGTAAATTTATGAAAAAATGACATCTGAATCCTATGTACAGATTTTTTTCAAAATTGGCACAAATGTTTGTTATGTTTATAACACGAAAATGTATAAAAATCAAAAAATTTCACCGAGCAGTTTTGAAGTTATTAGTCTCAAAAGGTTGAAAATGGGGTCTTTCTTGCCTCTTTTGACGTTGCCATGGTAGCAAATTTTGATGTTGTAGCCACCTAAATTTATTCATTGGTTAAGTGTTTACAAACCTGAACTTAACGTTTTCTCTTAACTTTATGAATGTTTAAACTATTAGGAACCACCTTAAATAGCCTACAGTTGTAAAGATATTTATGATTATAGATATTATTCTTACCCGTAGAGGAGATGGCAGAGCTCTCGATACTGGGATCGAGTAATAGTACAGCCTTCAAATGGCGTTTTTTACAATTTAATATTCCTTAAAAGTCTTCAGTATTTTGTAAAAGACGATGCAAAGTCACACTCGAAATTTCCGGCACATTGTCACAAAATTAATTTCACTTATTTTCGAAAATCTGGGTGGATACTCGTGACTTTTAATGTAGCCTCCAAAAGATTTCTATTTTGTGGCAGATCTTGAAGGTTTTACGTATTTAATTTCCTGCAAAATTGCATTCGCTTGTGAAAGGGATACACATATCACTACGGATTTAAGTATCCTGGGAGGGTACCGGGGGATACACAAAACACGGCAGCCATATTGGAAGGAGATACCTTATCAATATTTAGGGGATACACATATCACAGGGATACACACCACTGTGACAGCAACATGTCATGTAGGTGTGTATTTGTCCACTTTTGAATAAGAAGGCGCCGCTTTGATAAAATAAATTTAACAGCGAAAACGCTGCATAAGCAATCGATGCGCGGATGACCAATCACAACTGAGAATTTTGTCACTGATACGATTAAACTATCAATTCGATTGGAATTGGATTTTCACATAATAGCAAGAATTATCAATGCCAAGGTTTGTGTTATTTACCATTGCAAAAGGCTGAGGTGAATAACATAAACCTAAAGGCCTTGATAATTCTTGTTATGATGTGAAAACTGAATCAAATAAATTTGTTAAAAATTTCTTATAAAAATCACTAATAATTTATAAGGAAAATACAAAAAAGTGAAAATTTAATAATAACTTGTAATCCTAATACAGAATAGCTTGCGTAGCAGTGGTTTCCTTTTCCTATAGCCACAGAGGTGCGCGCGTAAAGAAACGGCGAAAAGACGGAAAAGGAATCGACTGCTACACAGGCTAAATACAGAACACTGCTAAGAAATGCTAATTAGTTAAAACACTAGTGGACGTTTGTTCATCCACTAATGGTTGTAACTAGTTAGCATTTCATTTTCATTTCATACGTTAAAGTCTTGAAAACATTCGTGTCCATAATGTAACAGAACTTCAATCACTCCCTTCGGCTCGTGATTGTAAATCTGATACAACAGGGCCACTCATGTAATAAACACTACTTAAAATTAATAGCCTACAGTCATAAAGATATTATTTCATGATAGATATTATTCTTACCCAGAGAGGAGGCGTAAGAGCTCCCGATAATGGGATGAACTACAAAGGAATGATCGCATCATCATATTCAGGTTATGATTTTGACAATTTTGATGATTGTAAATCTGATACAACACAGCCGCTCATATCATGTTGTAAACTACTTAAATTAGCCTACAGTTGTAAAGACATTTATAATAGATTTTGTTCTTGCCCGTAGAGGAGATGGTGGAGCTCAAGCTAAAGCGTTTAACTACAAAGGAAAGATCGCATCATCATAATCAGGTTATGATTTTGACAATTTTGATGATTGTAAATCTGATACAACACAGCCGCTCATATCATGTTGTAAACACTACTTGAATAGCCTACAGTTGTAAAGATATTTATAATAGATTTCATATTCTTACCCGTAGAGGAGATGGTGGAGCTCTCGATACTGGGATCAAGTAATAGTACTGCCTTTAAATGGCGTTTTTTTACAATTTAATCTTCCTTAAAAGTCTTCAGCATTTTGTAAAAGACGATGCAGTCACACTCGAAATTTCCAGCACATTGTCGCAAAATTAATTTCATTATATTTTCGAAAATCTGGGTGGTACTCATGATTTTTAATGTATTGCAAAAGGGTTCTATTTTGTGGTAGATCTTAAAGGTTTTACGTATAATTCTTGCTATGATGTGAAAACTGAATCAAATAAATTTGTTAAAAATTTCTTATAAAATTCACTAATAATTCATAGAGAAAATACAAAAAAGTGAAAATTTAATAATAACTTGTAATCCTAATACAGAATAGCTTGCGTAGCAGTGGTTTCCTTTTCCGCACAAGCTTTGCTGAGCACATAGCTTAGAAAGGTTTAAATTGCCAAAATGAGTGTCAAAAACAACGTGGCCCCGAACGTCCCCTCTTTATACACTACTCTGTGTATCCTCTCCACATGTAGGCAAGCGGCCATTTAACAAGTGGTGTTACGCCAACTGAATGAACGCTTTGGGGAACATCGCCGCTCCATCCTCAATCAATCCTACTCCTGTTTCAATACATTTTAACCAACCTGGCCATTCTATCAACATCCTCTTCATTCTTTTGGAACTCATCCACAACAACCGCGACTCAGTCGGAAAGGCACGCGATAAAGCGATGACACTTGATCCTTATGGTATAAATAGACGTGATGAACTTAATTAGTGACATTTAGCTTATTTGTTACCAATCACTTTCTGTTATTCTGTTGTATGTCATATTTCAAATGATTTATATGTAACGGTCATTTTATTTCTGTATTCATTTTTGTTTTCTAGCCCCCGTAGAAGGTTTGTTTTGCAAACCGAAATATCGGGCAAATATATTCAACTGTTTATTATTATTTTTTTTTATTTCACTTCTGTCTCTATCTTTTCTTCTTGCCGTAAGGATCAGTTTGCCGTTTTACCATTAGTTATAGAAATATACCAGTTCCTAAAATCCTTACAACCCTCGTCCGAGTTCTCCAGTTAAATTAAGACATTATTCAAACGATAAAACAAAGTGGATTTACGAACACGGAGATGAACCAAACGTAAAATCGTTTTCAGAGGAAACCTTTGCTTCCTAAAATAGCCAACAAAGCTTTAGGACTGCGGCCTTAGAGTGAATTCGCGCTGCGTCCGTAAAGCTATTTCATTCTAACATTTTGTTCTTGACTTCCTTTTCATTTGTGTAGTATATGGATTTGAGTTGTTCTAAATAAAACAGCTTTTGTTGACATAATGATTTGATGAAACCTTAATGCGTTTTGTTATTATTAAATTTATTTGAACTTAAACAAAGTATGGGTTTATTGTTTTAGCGCGCGCATGTAATTGGTTGCTTTGTTAAGTTTTCTGAGGTGCTAATTTTCCATGCAAATTTAGTTCAGTGTAAGTTCGCATAATTAAAAGTTTGAACTTTGAAGCTACCGGTAAAGAAATTACAACTTAAAGTGGGTGATGGTTGGGAAACTGAATCGATATAGAGTCTAGCGATGTAGCGGCTAAAACGGCGGTAAATACGAATAAGAAGCGGTTTTTTATACTGTGCAATTTTATTGCATCTTAACTTGAATGTTTCGGAACCCTCTAATTAGTTTTATTTCGTTATAATATCCACAGCTTTGATGGTCTAGTGGTTAAGACAATTCGTTGTTGCTGCACTAACCCAGGTTCGAGTCCTGGTCAAGGCATGTTGTTTTGCTCTAAGTCTGTAAAGGATATCTGTGTCAGTTGTGTTTAGTTTTGAAGTGAGTTGGAAAAGAGCGGACAAGTTTGGGCCGGTCTATTGTTTCTATTGTTTCATAATAACAGAAAAGGAATAGGTAATTGACTAGGCACTTATTAGTATGCGGAAAGCATATTGTGACGTCATTGACTAGGAACCTAGGCACCTAGGCCATAACGAGGCTTATCTTCAGCCTTCTACTACCACTAACTTTTGTACAGTCTAAATGTACTGTGCAGACGGTCGCGTAATACTGCTTTTGAGAATTGCTAAAACTGAAAAATAGCTCGGTCGTCAATCTTAATTCTTGTGCCATATGCTGCCCGTTTTAGGATCTTGTGCTTGCGACCTTGACCGACCTTTTATCTTACTTAAACTTGTTCAGAGGGTGTTCAGTGGGCGCCGCTGTTAGGCTAATCCTAACTATATATATTATTTCACACGTTGAAGTCTTAGGCCCAGTTGAAACGTCGAACTTCACATCTGCCGAACCTAATGCAAATGAGCAAAATCTATTGTTCTTGCTAATTTGCATTAGGTTCGGCACATGTGAAGTTCGACGTTTGAACTGGGCCTTAACAATATTTGTGTCCGTAATGTAAATCTGATACAACACGGCCGCTCATGTAATAAACACTACTTAAAATAAATAGCCTACAGTCATAAAGGTATTATTTTATGACACATATTATTCTTACCCATAGAGCAGGCGTCACAGATCCAGCTATCGGGATGAACTACAAAGGAAAGATCCCATCATTATAATCAGGTTATGATTTTGACAATTTTGATGATTGTAAATCTGATACAACACAGCCGCTCATATCATGTTGTAAACACTACTTAAATAGCCTACAGTTGTAAAGAGTAGTATATAGGGAGGCGGTCAAATGCGGATTTTTCTGAGCCAGCAATTACATCCCCCGGAAGCTTATTTGAACAATTGGTTAACCGTATTTCACCCCTACGGAGCCTTATTTGAACAATTGGCAGTCCTCACACAACTTTAAACGGCTCTTCGTTTCAAACCGGTTTCAACTGGCCTAAAGCGGTCTGAAGAAGCCGAAAGCGGGTGAAACCGGTTTCAACCGCCCGGAAGCGGTCTAAAGCAACCGAAAGCTACCAACCGCCCGAAACCAGTTGAAGGCATCAACAGCACGAAGGACTGGGTCGGGCAAGATGTCGGAGTAGTCGTGTTCGTGTTAGCTCCGTTCTTGGTTAGTGTGTATGGCCGAAACTATCAAACGAAAAACGCGGAAATGCTCTTCAACCTCCTCAACAGAAGAAAGCCTTTCACCCGACGATAAAAAATTAAGACAACCTATCATTTACTGAATTTGAACCCGGCAGCGAGTCGGATGAAGTGCTGACTTTACACAACATGGCGAAGGCAGTTATGCCCAAATAGGCCATTTGCACGATGGCGTCATTTGACTACAACTACCAGAATTCATTTCGTTTTTCCTTTCTTATTTAAATTTTGTAATCCCAGAGCGGGTTAAATAACAATAGCCCTAATTTGCACTACAAAACAAAAAACTGAAGGATTCTGGTAGTTGTAGTCATATGACGTCATCGTGCAAATGGCCTATTGGAGCAAGTATTAGCAAAGCTTGAAAAATTGGAACACTATATTAAGGCCGTAGATGAGAAAGTTAGTAATCTTCAAGCAAAGGTTGAATGTTTTGAGTCTTTCAAGAATGAGACAGAAAGATTAAAGTATTTGAAGACGGGTTGAATTTTGCTAATGCAGAAACGGAAGCATTTAAAGAGAAACTACAAGAAATGAAAGATGAAGTTAAGCAGCTCAGAGACGAGAAATTGTACATGGAAGTATACCAGCGACGTGAAAACCTTCATTTTTTCGGAATTAAAGAAGAAAACGATGTAGAAGAAGACACGAGGGAAGTTTTGGTCGACTTTTTAAAATCAGAGCTTGGTATGGAAGATGCCGACGAACTGGAATTTCAAAGGGTGCATCGCGTTGTTATTGTCTTTAGAATCTATTATATTAACTGTGTGTTGTACTTGTGCGAGGATATGTGGGGCGTCTACGACTTGAGCGTGTATGCAAATGTGCCTCGACCTGTATATTGTTCCTCTTTTTCAATTGTTTCTTTCGTTTTTCGTAATGTTCATGAAACGTAATCTACATTTTAAAATTTTATCCCTTAATGTTCGGGGGATTCGTTCCTTTGACAAAAGAAAGCCGATTTTTAATTGGTTAACGAAAGACAAATCCGATATCATTTTTTTGCAAGAAACATACAGCACTCTGGGGGTTGAGAATTTTTGGAAATCACGGTGGAGGGGTGACATTATCTTCAGTCATGGGTCGGAACATGGTAAGGGAGTTATGATTTTTATAAAAGAGAAATTTGATTGTGTAGTTAAAGAACACCAAGAAGAATTCAGGGTCACCCGTAGTAATGTTCAAGAAGAAGTCGAAAATGTAGATATTATTCCGGCAGAAAGAACTGATCATTCCGCCATTATAATGCATGTAAATGGGATTGAGGAAACCGGAAGGGGCCCTTCTTTTTGGAAATTTAACTCCAGTCTTCTAGAAGATGATGAATATATTTCTTTAATAACTGAGAAATATAGCAATTGGCTGGAAGAAGGAAAAGATATTCAAGATCCCAGGGTCCTTTGGGATTTTGTTAAATACAAAATCCGTTATGAAACCATTACTTATAGTAAACAGAAGGCTAGAAATAGAATGGAGAAATTATCAGATTTGGAGAAAAAAAATCAAAGAAAGCGCAGCAAAATGTGATGAACAACCTAATCAAGAAAACTTAAACGATCTGGAAATTTTACAAACCGAATACGATAGATATTATGAATATATAGCACAAGGAGCAATAATACGCTCAAGAGCAAATTGGTACGAATACGGGGAGAAAAGTAATAAATATTTTTTAAATTTAGAAAATTCCAAAAAAAAAAGAAAAGCTGTATTAGAAAGTTAGTGGGGGCTAACGATGAATGCATAACGGATCCGAAGCGAATAATGACGGAGATTCATATTTTTTACGCAAATCTTTATGCCAAAGACTCTTGTGACCAGAGCGGCGTGTCGACAGATGAATTCCTTAGCAGTATAAATACTAATAGAAGGTTAACAGATGAACAGCAGGAATTCTTAGAGAAACAAATTACAAGTAATGAATATTTCGAAGCCTTGAATTCCTTTGAGAGAAACAAAACACCGGGGAACGATGGATTGACTGTGGAGTTTTATCTCAGCTTCTGGTTTCTTGTTGAGGAATGCCTTGTTAATGCTTTAAATTTCGCTCATGAACAGGGACAACTTTCGAACTCACAAAAACAAGCCATGATTACGTTGTTGGAGAAGAAAGACAAAGACAGACGTTTTATTAAAAACTGGAGACCGATTTCTTTGATCAATGTAGATGTTAAAATCGAATCAAAGGCAATTGCAAGAAGGTTAGAGTTGATTCTACCTAGGCTTATTCATTCTAATCAAAATGGTTTTATCAAGGGAAGATCAATATGTTGGATCTAAACACCTATATACAATCATGTCACTAATTAGGTTTCTCTTGGGTATTCAGCATACCTTGCATGTAGGCTCATTAGCATTTTGTTATATAGCGGTGTTAAGTTTTTCTTTATTTTGTCAGTTTTATTTTCCACCGTTGAGTTCAACGATACGCCTCGTGCAGTACATTAGCCTCTAGCAGAGTTTTCTAGGTTCTTCTACAGCGCCGTAAGCAATGTAAGTGTCCGATTAGTTGTCAGACTTCTGCTTCGTTTCGCTTTTTGCGTTGGTAATTGTACATTTTGTAAGTTAGTTATTTGTTTGTTATTTCAGTTTCAACCTCATCTCAACTCATCTTATCTCATCTCATCTCATCTCATCGCATCGTACTTATGTCATACATCTTACTCGACTGATTATTCAATTGTCAACTCCGATTTGGAAGAATAAAAATGAGCGTTAAATTGTTGCTGTGAAGGACATTTGTCTAGAAGTTCACCTCCGGCGGTTACACAATACTTGACGGAGTTCGAAAGATTGAAGATATACTTGAATTTGCTAATTATACAAATGGTTCAGGTATTCTCTTGGCAATTGATTTCGAGAAAGCATTCGACTCTTTAAGTCATTCTTTTCTTTTTAAGGTATACTAGTTATCGACGAAGAATTCAAAATGACTCTTTTTGCTGACGATATGACTTGCTTTCTCAGAGATATGGCATCATACCATCGTTTAGTGGCAACTTTACAGCTTTTTTCTAGATCCTCCAACCTTCGTGTTAACAACGATAAAACGGAAATCTTTGCCATTGGAAAGTACAATCTTGATGAAACTAAATGTCTTCATAAGGTACGAAAATCAATTAAAATTTTGGGAATAGTGTTCGATTATCATACACCATCAAGGATGAAAGCAAACTTCGATTCAATTCTTAAATCTATCAAAGATATATTGAATATGTGGAAGTGGAGAGGGCTTACATTACTAGGAAAAATACAAATTGTTAAATCCTTAATTCTACCTAAAGTTCTAAGTAAAGCGGCGTTGATTGCAGTTTCAGATGATTTGATTAAAGAGATTAACAGTGTGATTTATGGTTTTATTTGGAAAGGCAATGATAAAATTAAGCGCCTCTCTCTCATCAATGACATCAGGGATGGTGGACTTAGGATGCTAGACATCCAATCGATGATTCGAGCACAGAGGGTTTTGGTATTAAAAAGATTTGTGGACGAAGAATGTAGAATTAATGAGAATTAATGTTGGAAGATAATACTAAATTACTTTCTCTCGATCTCCACTAGGTGGAAAATTTGTTCTTAAGTGTAATTTTGATATTCGTAAGTTAAATATCTATCTTCCAGTTTTTTATAAAGAGTGTCTGGATGCTTGGTCGGTTCTAAATAAATGTCAAGTAGTATGGTACAGTTATGTTGTTCATCAAGTTATTTGGAATAATAAATATATAACTATTCAAAAGCTTTCACTCTTCCAAAAACACTTGTTTCTTAAAGGAATTGTTACAGTCGGTGACCTCCTTTCTGACGCGGGAGTCTTCCTAAAGAGTGCTAAAGTGTTAAATGCAAATATTTCTCCAATAGAGCACTTTAAACTAATGAATATTGTTGATGCCATTCCTGGTGAATGGAGACAGATCATTAAACAAAGTTCACAGCGTCCTCCTTCACACATCCGGGACATAATCTATGTGGAGATGGAAAACTCCGAGGAAGCTTTGTCAAAGGTCTCATCCAAATTACTTTACAATTTTTTTAAAAGTAAAAAACAAGTTCCTCCAACTGCCCAAAAGAAGTTTAAGGAGAAATTTCCCCAACTTCAAGCCGACAGGAAAGAAATATACTCTTTACCTTTTACAGTGACAATTGAAACTAAAATACGTGAATTCCAGTATAAATTATTGAACAATATAGTGTTTACGAGTGAAAAGTTGTTTAGGTTAAAAATGATTGACTCGCCCCTATGTACCTTTTGCAAACGAGAAATGGAATCCATTGAACATTTGTTTTATTGTGATGTGACGTAGACTTTTTGGGAAGCTTTTTGCTCTTGGCTTGGTAAATGTGAAGTTATGCTACAACCCTTCACAATAATGGATATTTTGTTTGGAGTCTATAACATGGAAGATGATTTCATTATTTTAAATCATCTGATATTGACATCTAAATTATTTATCTATAAGTGTAAGTTGAATAATGTGCATCCTTCTATAAGAGTTTTTAAAGCCAAGATTAAAGCTGTATATCAAGTGGAGAAAACAATAGCAAGTCGACGGAACAAATTAACTAAACATTTCAAGAAATGGGAGAAGCTTGTGCCATTTGTTAGCTCATAGTTGGGGTGTCCCGCATGTATGTCCCTCTTATCTTTTTTGTTTTACTGATGTCTATATTCACCGTTTTTTAGTGTTGTAGAGTGTGTATTGATTGATTTATGATAGTGTACAGTATGTAGTATTGTCTTTTTGTAGCTGGTAGTTTTCTGAGCTGTAATTTACTAGTGTAATTTGTTGTAACATTGTAATTCGTAGTTGTTGTATTTATTATTTAAGTGTGAAAAACTAAAAGTTTATAAATTGCACAAAAAAGAAAATCAACAGCACGAAAACCCCGTAATAATTTACCCCCAGTATAATAAACAATCACACTCTTCGGAAGCTTCTTGGAACAGTTGATATGGGTGGATGACCAATTGAAGAAAACCATACCCCCTTGTATTTACGATGGGACGTGGAAAGAAAGCGCTTTTAAGGGAAAAACTCAAGAGGAATCGTTTGTATGTAAATAAAATTGAGCCACCGAAACAAACTGAAGCTTTGTATTCACTCTATATAATCCCCGATTGTCTTTTAGAACTACCAGAAAATGCGCTAGAGATTATCATCACGCTTATAAATAAACTGATCGATGCAAGCGTTTATGGTGTGTGTCTTCCATCGGCGATACTTGCAGTGGAGGCTCTATCAGCAGCAGGGTACGTCTCAGAGGTGGTCGAAGGGTTTCAGCAGTGTGGTAAATTTGTATCATGGCATTGCTGGATCGAAATCATGGGAAAGTCGATTGATATTGGAGGTACGGTTATGCAAGCCGTATTACGCTGTTACAATGGTACTATTTTACCCCCTACAAGGCCAATCACTAAGCTGCTATGTTCGAGTTGATATGGACACGCATGAAGAGGTTCAGATACTTGTGAAAAACATTCGTTTACTGAGCCTTTATCGGGAAAAAGGGTCTTCTGAATTTTGGGAGACCTTAGACACATCTCCAGTAAAAGAAACAATATTAGAGATCCGTTCTAATTTTCTCAAAAACCTTACACATGATTAATACCTGCAGCTCTAATAGCTGTATTATAATGAAGTTCGTTCTTTAGATTTGTAGAGGGTTTCTGAAATTTTATGTAAGATAAAATCTCACGCTGTGGCCCTTCTGGTAAAATTAGATCTAAGATTTTATAAACTACGAACGAATAATTTATACATTTCGGTAGATAATCCCTTTTTTTTTAGAGTATACAAACATGATTTGACCTTTTTGTTCTTCTGTTAATTGAGGGTTTTTTTTACCGGAAATGACGCAAAACAACAGAGTAGAGCATTTCAATAAAATTCTACGGTTGATTTTACACAATAAATCTCAAAGTATCAATCGTTAGAAATTGTGGAAGAATATTTCTTTTTGCCATTTCTTTCCGTAATTCTGATAAAACCTTTTCGCTGTCGTCCATTTTTGACAATGAGTCATTTCCGAGTATATGATTAAGACAATAATTAAAAGCATAATTATAATTAGAACGGTTCTTAATTTTCATATTACTATTTTGGTATAGCTGTTCGGTATTAAAGACAGTTCCGTCTATTTCTTCAACGCGCCCGCATTTCACACAATAGAGTTCTGTTGAATTTAATTCGAGTGAAAATGCGACGCCACATTCTAGACACGATTTTATTCTTTTGTTTGTTTTAATCCAAGTGCTCACAATCTTGTTTTCACGGTATTCTTGAATAAACTCTTGTTTTGCTGTAGAAATAAGAGTTTCAAAGATAACATAGAGTTTTTCTGGCAGTTGTGAACGGTAAAGTTCGGTTGTAAAGTTCGCTGTATCCCGGAGCCGATGGAGGAAGCACATTCGCAGAACTCATTGTGGGGTATATATATATATATATATATATATATATATAAGATTTTAATTTATCTCTATTTCAAATTCTAAGGGCATGTTTTTAAAATCAAAGAGGTCATTGTTTGCGTCACTGACTGATATAGTCACACTATTTACATAATCTCCAGAAGAGGTGTCACGCAAGATGTTTTGTTGTGTTGACTCATAGAAAACGTTCTCAAACGCATTACCACGAACATTGAATCGAGCTAAAACTGTCGAAGGCTTCCCATTGAGTAGGTTTTGCTTTTTATCAACCAGATCACAGTGAATGTATAAATAACTGTTTGGGGAGTTAAGCTTTTCGACAAAAAGCCTTTGAAGGTCTATGTTAGCGCTTCCTTCTAGATCGAGAAGCTCATAAAGACTTTCGTTGAAAGAAAAGCTTTTAGTTCCAGGGTTTCTTGAAATTACTAGCTTGTGTGAAGGGTAGTTTTTTAGTATTTTCAGTGGTTCTTTGCCTTCAAATGAGTCAGCTAAATAAGATACAAGATTATCAAGGTTGTAGTGCCCGGGAATAATAGCTTGACTATGAAAAGTTTTTTCTTCAATCTTATAGCTGATGACACCAACACTTTTTAAAGTATTCCACGAATTGTAAAGCGAGCATGAGAGAAGTCGGATGTAACTCGGTTTATGAAGCGGCTGATCAAAGTAGATGGTGTGAGGGTTCGAAGGCGCAACGATTGTTAGCACAACCATTGTGTATATAATAGATTTTAACTAGTAGTAATCATAGATTATAGTGCGTCTCCTTATTCCGTGGCACCTCGTCTTGACCTAGTACCTAAGTTTCAGCCACTGTTTTAAGGGGCTATGTTGCGAGCTATGTCACGCAGGCAAAAACGTCGGGCCGACAACAAACAAATTCACGCTATCGCCATGGAATAGGGCAAAAAATCCTTCAATTCTGCCGTGCTGTGTACTCCGAAAGGTCTCAGATTTTTCCGACATATAAATAGTATATCTGTCTTGATTTCATTTCGGTTATTTCCCCGATTATGAAATCATATGCCTCATTACATGTACTAATACCGGAAGCGGAAATGAGAAAGTCTGAGAAAGTGCTATAAACGATTAAGTCACGCAACATAAACGTGAATCGGATAAAATTGCAACTACCAGTTACAAGTAAGACACAAGCTTCACAAGACGGTTGAATATAATTCCTTTATTAGCTAGACAAAAGCGAAATCTTTAGTCGCAAATGCACCCGATACGGGCGCAATTTCAAGCCCTGTAAAATTAATCTGCGTTCGCCTGGCGCAGCCGGTCAGTGAATTTATATTGCTACAAGACATACAGAGCGCATCGCACTGCAACCTCGTTCCCAGGGTCTCTCATCTTGGGGAAGATGAGAGACCCTGGGAACAAGGTTGATCGCACTGTGGAACATCGCGAAGAACGACGTCGGTATTTTAATAGGTGAAAGCTTCCCAAATCAGGCAGAGAACCACAGCGAAATCAAGATAGAACATTCAAAACATACCAGAATGGTGCTAGAAGCGAGGAAAATACGATAACTCAGGATAACTTCTTGCTGATTCGTCCAATTTTTCCACTGCGTACTTTTAGGCATTGAGATATTGAGCCGTACGATTCCAAAATCAGGAAAAAATCCGAAACCTTGTAGTTGTGGAACGTTGTACGTTGTCGAACAAGCTGTCAGAGCACGAAGCAGCAGAAAAAGTGCGAACGCAGGTCAAAACAAGCGCTTGTGACGTTTCAAGATGGCGCAGATTTGGTACCGACACTTTTCTCGATTCGTTCCGCTTAGACGACGCGCTAAGCATGCTGGATACTATTGTGACGTTTCAAGATGGCGCAGATTTGGTACCGACACTTTTCTCGATTCGTTCCGCCTAGCCGACAAGATTAGGAAGCGTCTCCTTCGTCGACGCAAAAATATATTTGTATAATCATGTTTGGCAGGCGTCCCGGTGGGATTAATCCTGTGTTACGATAAGTTTCTGACCAGGGCAGACTGAACTCCCTTTTACCGTATCAACCAAATGATTTCGGTACCTGGCGTCTTAAGCCTGGTTTCCATATAATCAAAACGATCGCAACGATCGCAGCGATCGTTACGATCGACGATCGCTGCGATTCTTGCGACCCTTGCGATCATATGGAAACCAAGCGTTGCGATTGCGATCGCAGTGATAGAAAAATTTCTATCTCTGCGATCGCAATCGCAACGATCGCAACGATCGCAACGTTTGGTTTCCATATGATCGCAAGGGTCGCAAGAATCGCAGCGATCGTCGATCGTATCGTTGCGATTATATGGAAACCAGGCTTTACTTGCTTCAGCTCAAGGGACTAGGATCTGCTACAGTGACGAAATCTCTTGACACAGAGAACAGACGGAACTTGGATCCAATATAGACTTTACTCATTTCAGAAGGACTGTACACATAACCGAAGAACATTTTACAAGTCACTAGTATTTGTATCAAAGATTACATCATTATGCAATCAAGCGAAACCTTAGCTCATGCAATACAAAAACCTAGGATTGGATAGAACGGAATTTGTTCCTTACAACATTAATAACTTTCAAAGAAACACAGGTGGATAACAACTAAACAAAAGGATGGTACAGGTTACAATTACAGTTCATCACTTCTAACAATAATGATCTAATAACAAAAGAGTCTTTGGTAAGCGAACAGCAGGTAACGGTTCCGGTTACTGAACCTAGAGAAAGTCTAATACTGGATTTTCTTACGATTTTCAGCAAAGCAAAATAAACGTTCTTGATTCTGAATTATTCTCCTAACACCTGATACATATCTTGGTTTAGACATTGCGGGGTCACAACTACGGCCCCCCACATCCGTTTTATACTTCACCAAATGCCTACTATACACAGAAAAAACAGCCCGCAGTAGATCCGCAACCGGCTTGGATGAATTCGCCAGAGGCAGCAAAGCTTTCAGCAGCGGCTAAAGCCAAGGCTATCTCAGACCTTAAAAAGCGTTTCCCGCATGCTGATATCCCTTTCCAAAACCACATATATGTCACATATTTGTGACATATGTTTCATTGCTGCACATATATGACATACATGTAACATTCTGTAGTTATTTCTACATATATGTTACATATATGTCTGCATATATGTAACATATATGTAAATCTACAAGGATGGGAACATATATGTAACATATATGTAACTTTTTACATATATGTGACATATATGTTTACTAATTTTTATTGCTGCGAAGCACCAGCTTCGCAGCACCCTGGATCCAGAGGTCCGTTCTCTGAATATCATGAGTGAAATTAACCGCACAAACGGTTAGAAGAAGCTCGCGAGACGGACCTCTGGTCACTGGAATATACAACCTCAATTCCATGCGAGGATCTAGTTCAGAATCTGAACTAGGGCGCTGATTGGTTACTCCTACTTCTTTCCAGACTTTACCAGGAGTTAATGATGCAACAGCAACTTCGATTGGCTGGACCAAAACATTTCGCCACGGGCACGTGAAAAACCGGTTTCCCAAAATGAAGCCACACAAACAACAATGGCGGACCTAGATAGAGATTGCGGCTTTTTGCGATCTCTAAGAAACGCTGTGGATTACTCTTTAGTATCCAAATTTTCAAAATATCAGAGAACTAAAGCCAGTTCAGAAAGAAGCGCTGTTGAAATTTATTCAGCGCAAGGATGTCTTGAAAAGAGGTGTTGACAGGCCAGACACGACTTATTAATTCGTGTTATCGTGGAGTGTGACCTTTAGAGTTTTGTTTGAACGAGGAAAATTTTTATCTCTATTTAATTTTTATCTCTAGCACGGAAGCGTGCTTTGGAGTTGCAGGTATTCTCGCTGAACGATTTCGCTGACCACTGGTGGGTGACAGGAAGAGAAATAGGTGTACTGTAAAGTCTCTGTTGGTTTAATTGCGTGCGAATATCAAGGATTCTTTGTTTGTTAAATCTCTCGCCTTTGAAAACGGTTGTATCCAGAAAGTTTACTTCTTTGTCTGAGATTAATGTTCGTTTGCAAGGACAATAAAATCTTCTATCTCCTTTTTCTCGACACTCTACAGTGAAAAAATGTCATCGATGTATCTTTTCCACTGGAGTGGATTAGCTTTAATATTTCTGTCTCGACCGCGGAATATTGTTACGCATAGCGGCGCCACGTGCGTTTTAAACATGTCAGCTGTCAGATTTAATGTAAACAAACAGACACGCGTTGGTCCCCAAGGTTTAAAACCGGTTTGGTGAGATATCCGATCCACAAATCGCATGGAAATGAGGTTGTGTTCTCGAGTGCCCAGAGGTTTTTTTTCTCAGCGCGTTGCATTCTCGTCCCCAGAGCTCCACGGTTTTTTTTAAATTGCGTCTCGTGTAGCTCTGGTAACGGACAAAAATTTGAATTTTTTGATTGGCCGTTTAAAATGAATGCGCAACAAGGTAAAAAATTTTACGCCTCTACGCATAAGGTTTTACTTCCGGTTGAATTTCAAATGTTGAAGTCCCATGACTACATCAACAAAACCAACGTTTTAATTTCAACACATTCAACGACCAATGTCACCCAGTTTTGTTTGGTTTAGCAGGTAAAGATACGGCTGCTAAATTTCAAAGTATAACGGGATCTGATTGTCGCTAAATATGAGCGATTCGTTTCCGAAAATAATCAGTATGTGTCTTGGAATACGAAGCTTTACTGTGCCTTTCAATAACATGCGGAATTTGAAATTCAAATCTCCACCAACAGTTGCGTTATTCCCTGCCGTCAATCATAATTAATACGAAAGCCAACGGACCATGTAAAAAAAGAGACAAACAAAATGGATCGAAATCTACCAATCATAATGCACGGACGTGACCTTTTTGACCTCATTGAAGTGAAGATCTGTTTCCTGAGAGGTAAGCTGAGACGATTGACGGCAGTGTAAAAACGCAACTGTTGGTGGAAATTTGAATTTCAAATTCCGCATGTTATTGAAAGGCGCAGTAAGCGGCCACGAATATTAAAAAAGTATGTTGCTTGCAACAGGGACGAGTATTAATAGCGAAGCGCACAATTACTATTTATAGAACTAAAACTCAGACAAACAAACCAAAAGTGACTCTCAGGGGATTCCTAATAAGGAATTTCTATTGTCAGAAATGCAAGAATAAACAAGAATAAATTATAAACTCAGACAAACATGAGTACTGACGTCATTTGTGCGCTTTGCTATTAAAGGAGAGGCAAAAATCCTGAAGAAAGCCCAAGGGTGAAAAGAAATATTACCACTAGGTTACCCATTTTAAATAACAACAACAACAACAACGCTATCAGCACTCTCGTAAGCAAGTTATATTTTCTTTATTAGGTAGTACTCTTTGCTACAACTTGAAATACAAATCTAGGGAAACGAAGGTCACTCGAAGCCCAATTAAAATAACATGAAACAAATGCAAAACAAAAATTCCTCGATATTTCTTACCACTGTTCGATGAAATAAGCCTAATCAATGACCACAGCGTGTCCATCAACAAACTTAGCTGTCCCATCAACTGATTTGGTCACCGTGATTGCGTTCAGTGGCGAAACGATAAATACACAGCTCCCAAACGAAAGAAATCGGTTGACTTATCGAGGAATTTCTAAAACCAGTAGGCAAAATACAAAGACAATCTTTCTTCTAAATAACAGCAGCACGTAAAGCTTTTCTTCTTTCCTTTTTAGCGCGATGTTTTCCTGAAGTCTTGTACAGTCCTTTCGAACGCCATTTCCACACACACAGCATTCTCGTCTCCAAAGCTCAACCAAACGAAACGAGGGCTCTGGGGACGAGAATGCGCACACGAAAGATGTTTTTATTTCCGGTTTCTGGCATTGAGCAAGCGCAATAGTACATTAATGCATTAGGCATGCGCTAACGGATGTCGTGGATTTTACGACATCCGGAAGGCACTGTTACCAGAGCCCTTCGTTTTTTCCGCTGACCAAACAAACGAAGGCTCTGGGGACGAGAATGAGCGCGTTGCGCCTCGTTGTCGCGGCTTCGCCGCTTAAACTCGCCGTTTCTACTAAAAAATAAAAACCTCTGCCACCCAGGGTAGCTTCGCAGCATACTATTTCGAAAGGACATGATAACGTCACGAACACATGATTGCTGGATACTAGACCCATACTAAAGTGCTGAGGCAAAAAAAAAATTTGTTTGTCACGATCGACAGAACTTTGTCGTACAAGTGCCTCGATTTCGTGCATTCCTGATGCTTTCAGTGTTTGGAGAGGCCTTGCCGCCATGATGGATTCCACAATACAAACTGATTTGGTAAGTGAAAATATATCGCAACCGCTTAAGATGTTGCCAAAAATATTCGGCTAATATTTATCACAACTTTTATACAAACTGTCGGGAAACTCTGTACTTCTTGTCGTCGAAAAATAAGGAACTTGTTCCGAGTAAAAGCCAGCAAAACTGCATCTTGCGATCGTGTAGTGAAGCAGTGAGCACATAAACTACAAGTAATGACACTAATCACAACAATCTAACTTATCGGCCTTTTTGGCCAACAACTAAGAGGGCTCTCCGCCCAGCAACCGAGAGGTTAGTGTGCCAAACGATCCAGTCCGATCGTATAAAACTAAAGAAAGTGACAATCTGGTCGACTGAAAACAACCGATACTGAAAGTACATTCTCAAACTGGTTACTGCTACCAGAACCAAGCTAAACCAGATGAATTACACGATTTTTTCCGATGCTTCAGAAAATTGAGCTGAGGTCACAGGGTTCAAGTGTTCTGAAATACAAAAGGCCAGGGAAGCTTTCTTAATCTCACCTTCGCAGCAATTCACTTTCTATAAGAAATTACTAGTTGATAATTAAAACAGCTAGCCTAACTGCTAGCTTAATTGGACTAAATACAGTAAACTATTAAGTCCCCAATTCCACTGTACATGTAGGCTTCAAATACCACCTGTGATGCAGTTCTGTTTTAATTTTTTATCAATCTATGTATCTGATCATAAACTTACTATATATAATATTAATTCAACATTTTACCAGTCTTACATAAACAATAGCTTATCCTGCCTGTATAAACATTTCTTAAAACATACTTTAATGTAGATAAAGTATTTAGGATTTAAAGAGCAGTCTGTGATATTTATGCTGATGATACAAATGTCATAATAATAACTATTATTTACATATTTCATGAAAAAGGATTATTCAAAATTACAACAACCATAGAGAAATACCAGACTCCTGTGGCCCAAATTCTTTAAATATATATACAGTGTAGATGAAAGAAGTAAACCGTATAACACGCCCATGCAAAATGACAATGGATATAACAGTCCTTCCATTGCATCAGGAGTGTGGCCAAAAGCTCGGTCAGCCTGGCAAAGCCTGGCCAAGGCCAGGCCACGCTTTCCGGGCTTTTAGCCACACTTGCTTGGAAAGTGAGGCCTGGAAAAGCCTGCCAAGCATGGCCCTGGCCAAGCTTTCTTGGAAACCTTGGCCACAAAAACTTAACTTTCCCGGCCACATAAGTTCAGGATTTCCTGGCCATGAAAGCCTGGCATTCCTGGCTATATCTCCCTGCTGGAACAAAATAATTATTTTGATAAAATTATTTTGTTATTAATATTTTCCTCTTGAAATAGAAAAGTATTCTCTTTTTTACATGATAAATCGTCGTTACGGTGGTTACTTATTAAAAACATGTACAAAAAATCTGACCATTAATGGAATTGAAACTTAAGTGTAAGTGTCTTAAATGTACTGACTCTGATTGCATGGTCTAGCTGATTAGCTTTCTGTATTTAGATCATAGATTACCGAGTGTCAATTATTATACTACATAAGTGACCCAAGACACTGAGAATTAATTTACATATAAACTCTTAAATTTTGAAGTTGTGCTTATTCTCAAATGCTGACTTTTGAAGCCATAAATTGTTGTAACCATATGTAGTATGGCTCAAATTTGTGCACTTGACCAAAACCAATAAAACCAATATGATTTGAGCACTCGAGCGAACACCAATATGGCGTTTTGTTCTATCTATGGCTCGGATTTGTGCACTCCAGCGAAAACCAATATGGTGTTTGTTTGTACTGACTTTTATTTTTTTGATTGGATATGGACGGATTCCGTAAGGTGATAGAGAGGTCCAAAGCACCTGCACTCGCACACTACAGATGAAAATTGGCCTACACAAAGCGTTTGAAAGCTAGGAGAAAAGCCAGGTTAAAGAATAGATTTGTCAAGATGTAGAACTGAATGTTATTTTTGCAAATATTTAAATTTTGCATTTTGTTTGGTTTCATCAATTAGAGTTTTTGTATTCGGATCATTACTTTCACAATGGCACGTGCTTTCGCCATGAACAGACTTTCTCGCCCAAGTTTATTTTTGCAAAAGTAATATTTGAAAATTACAAGTTTATTTCAGACGTGTACGTGTTACCTTAAATTGCCTAATATTACTAAATTAATTTTAAAATTATTCAAGAATATAACTATTCACACTAAATGCGTTTAGCGTAGCTGCATCGAAAAATTAAAGTCAGTAAAGTCTGTCACAGAATATATTAATTTTGAATCAATGCTTAATTGGGTAGACTGTACAAGTAACAATCACTGTCTCTTATGAAAGCTGAAATTATAAAATTATTTCTAGACATAGGGCCGGGTCGCATTACAGCCGATTTTGTAGAGAATTGTTTACTCTAGGAACTAAAATCTGTCAACACACCTCTTTTCTAATGCGACCCCTCATTTTGTGCTTTTTCAAAAATTTCAAAATCGGAGAAAAACATCAAAGACACCGGTGTGCTTGGGTGGGGCTGACCGATTTTTCCAAATTGCGGAAAAACAAAGGAATCCGCCGTCAAAGCTGTCAACGGTTGTCAATGTTGAGCTTCCGATGTATGTCGCCGGGGTCACGAAATGAAAAAGAGCGCGAAATTTCAGTCACAAGATGAAAAAGAAAACGAAGCTTACGTTTTCATTGCGTACAGTAGCGAAGCTATGGACAGGCGAGATTTTTTCTTCCCATACGGAAATTTACCTAGATTCTACGGCCAATTGTTAGATAAGAGTTGCCATGAGCTAAGCGATACAATCCAATACCAAGTATTTTTGCAGGAGATAAACAAGCTCTGAATCGTGAGTTTTCTCTAACAATTCGAGGGCCCAATATGTTCAAAACCGCATCGAAGGTAGCTCTATTCATTCTAAGCTGCTGCCGGAAAAAAGTCTCCAGGATGGTACGATCTTTGTAGTGTACTGCTCAAACCACGATCCATTCACACGTGGAAGTGACCATGCATATGGCGCTTGTCGCAGTCGTTGAAGCCGACGATTTCGTGCTCGCAACAGAATAGATGCAAGTAATCTGTTGCGTTCATTTAACCATCTTTCGGTCAGTAAAACAAAAGCCAGCAACTGGGCTCGCTGACGCTGAATAGTAATCTATTTACAGCGATCTTACCCGCACTCCTGTTGAGGTATGGAGATATGGCGGCCACCTTCAGATGAAGAGAAGTACAACAGTGAGTACATAACAAGGGGGGAGGCGAGGGTGGGAAACAACGATCCGAAGGTGGCTGCTTGGAGTGAAGTACAGGTAAGAAAGCTGGGTGACTTCTTACAAAGCGCTTGAGCCTTCTATCGAAATGATAATGAATTCATGGAGGCGATACCTCATACTCGCTTGGGTAAGACCGCTGTAAATAGTAATCTATTTACAGCGATCTTACCCGCACTCCTGTTGAGGTATGGAGATATGGCGGCCACACAGAGGAATATAACTAAACCCAGGACACAGCCCAACAGGACAAGGAGACCACATAATGACTCCCAATCTAAAAGAGAAATCCCAAGCCTTAAACCAAAATACACCCTAGCCCCGCGGGGAAAGACCGTGGAGAAAGGGAAACGATAACAAAATTACGATGGAAGTGGACGTTTAAGCACAGAAGAAGCTGAGAACGGAAAAGCGGCAACAAAATTCTTTAAATTGTTGAAGTCAGAATAAACACAGGAAGCGTCAGGAGTGGACTGATGCGAAGATGCATCAGAAGAGAGAACATCAGCGGGGGCACCAGCACGGATGACATCAGCTAGCTTGATGTAGGTATAGAGCAGTCTTAGGACCTGACCAACCAACGTGTGACATAACGTCTGCCAGCGGGGAGCCCGACAAGGTTAGAGTAATGGCGCAACCTGCACGAAAGCTATGAAGTGCTTCACCATTGTCTATCTGGGCGTCTTTGAGGTACTTCTTTAAGCGAGATTCAGCGGTAGAGCTTACAAGCGGTTTATCAACTACATGGCCCTGCCGGTTGGTTGTGCAGAACAGGTATCCATTACAGAGTGAGATTCCCAATTCGCGCGAGACGGCGACGTAAGTCTCAATGCCCCTTATAGGACAAATAGCGGGATTAGGATGACGTCGTATGCCAAAAAGGTTCGAGGACCCATCTCTTAGAGTCTTTCCCCAAATGCGATTAAACAAAAAGCCGTTGTCATCTGGAAAGCGGGCTATTTCAGATGTCTTCGCCTGTCCCAGGTTGCTTCCCCTGTCCCCGGAGAAGAACAGAGTTTTAAAGAAAGCTTGATCTCTTGCAGTAACGTATATCTCAGACGGGGAAAGCGAAGGGAGGAGAAGGCGCTTCTCAAGGTGGCGAGAAAGCAAAAGGAGCTTATCAATAAACAGAGGAGTAGCCTGTTTCGGGGTGACACGAGCCTGAAGTTGTTCTGCGGTAACCTCTTTTAGGTATTGCTTGACTTGGAGGTCAGTGGCTGGGTTGCCCAGGAGAAGCGTGCGATTCCAGTCGCTTTGGCGGCCAATATCAGAGAAAATGGAGCGGAGTTTACCAATATAGGAGTCTACCGTGGAGTAGGCAAGTCGTAACGGGCATTCACAAGAGGAACTATCTCTATGGCCGAGATGAGGGCATCCTTGTCTGTGAACTCGTGTTTTCCCTTTGGAATCCCTAAATACTAGGAAACGGCGGACATCAAGGGGGTAGCGTCAAACAGATTTTTTTGACCTGGGAGGGCGTATAGAAAACTCTCCAACTCGGACTTTAAAAATTGTTTTTGTTTGGAGTAGGCTGTTGACAAACGATTTGACTGGAGCGCGTTAATTCGCTCGTCGATAGCAGTAAGACTAAATGTTACAGGGGACGGGGAGGACACTGTAATACGACGTCTGCTATATCCGCAATTCTGACAAAACCGGAAGGTATGATCATTGGCATAATGACAAGCGGGACATGCCACTGCTGGAACAAACAAGCGAGGGACTGGGGGAAGGGCCTAAAACAAAAGAAAGGAAGGCATAAGCAAAGGGGAAAATACAAGACTGAGGGAAAATAGTGCAAAGAGGTATATTTAATGCACAATCAAGCAAAAATAAATTAAATCGACATTTGTTCTCGACGTTATGCTACCAGGGACTATAACAATATTTGTATACACCGGTAATATTTACGAGCTTATACAATGTCTTACACGCAAGCATACGATGAGATTGCTAACAGTTGGTTACAATTAAATCAGCTCAAATAGGCTAGGGCTTAGAAATGCTAAAGACCCACAGGTCCCAAGGAAGGGGCCAGGAGGGAGAAAACCCTTGGGTAGATGGGGGGAGAACTATACCAGAAGTGCCCTTGGTTGCCAATAGAAAAGAGGGATATGATTGAAGAAGGGGGCACCAAAATTCACAAGGTCGAACATCGGGAATAACAAGAGTGCATGGAAAGGATCGTTCTGTGACAAACCGCAAGATATGGGGAATGAGAACAATGGGTGGGAAAACGTATGGATTAGAGAAGAGATTGCCATGCGTGGCTGGAAGCTGCGCAAAAACATTGACGCCAGAGGAACCAGGAGAGGGGTATGGGGAAAAGAAAGGAAGGGAAGAACCATCCAAAGCGGATTGCACATTTGATGGTAAGGCCATTAAGTCCGCGGAATGACCAAATTGACCTCCAAATTTCGCTTGAACCTTGGACCAAGCAGATAGGGATAATGTAGCATCCTGCAGGGTCAAAATACGGGAGGGAGCGTCTGCTGGATTATCCTTAGAGGGAATGTAAGAAAGATTGAGATGAATATTAGAGGAGGCAACAATCCAAAACAACTTCTTAAGTGCGGCGGCCAAAACCTGGGACTTGGCACCTTGAGATTTCCAGGCCTTAATTAGGACTTGACTATCGGTAAACACATCAACCAAGCTGTTGCGGAAAGCGAAGGCCTCTAAAGCATTTGAAAGAGCCAAGGTTTCCTTGACATTAATGTGAAGGTCGCGTTGCTCCGCAGGCCAATAGTCGCGTATAATGGCGTCTTGAGCATTGAAGCCAAGAGAACACGTCCACGCGAAAGAAGAAGCATCCAAACATAGCTTTATTTGATGATGGAATTCCTGACGCCAAGGAAGGTAACCAGTCCAAGACTCAAGAAACAACCAATGTTGAATTTCCTCCTTCAGAGAACCAGAAACAGGAATAGGGCGAGAAGAGCGAAGACCTTTTGATATGGCCAAATTAATTTCATTGATGAAACGACGCGCAGCCGGGACCGCAAGAGAAAACGACATGTACTTTCCAGACAAATGCTGAAGAGTCTTAACATCAGTAGAGCGAGAGGCGAGTACAAGTCGCGTGAGGGAAAGACACTTCTGCTTCTTTTGCTCAATCAGCAAAAAGGCCTGTCGAACTGAGTCTACCAAAAACCCAAGGTATGGGACAACCTGTACGGGGGTGAGGAGAGATTTAGCGAGACCAATGAAGTATCCCAAGCTAATTAAAGTGTAACAAACAATGAAAATGGCGGTGGACGCCCGGGAAAAGGATTTTTCTGAAGAAGAGGAGAAAGAACGATATGCCGGGGCGTTAGGGGACAGCTAAATTTCTCCTGTATGGCGATCATCTATATACATCGAACAAGGTATAAGGAGGGAACGAAAATAATGAGATGCGAGAAGCCCAATTGAGTGGTAAATGTAGGCTGAAGATTTCCACCCGAAGGCGATGGTGTTACTAGTGAAAAACCAGCCGCGCCATTCAAAGCCAAAAAACGTACGACTTTCCGGGGCGAGGAAGACATGGTCATAACCAGATTTGTCATCACAAACTGACTGGAATGAAGATGGGCTGACATAACGAGGAAGGCCTGCAATGGAATCCAACTGAAAGGGTGTGTCCTTTATCCATAGATTAAGGAAGCGGTTGTCGTTGCAAAGGCGCGGTTTTGAGGGCTCCACTGTCAGGGGCATAACTAGATGGGGAGGAGAAACATAACCCACTTTTCCCCATACTGAGATAGCCCCTGAGGTTAGACGCGCCAGGATAGTATCCGAGATGAACTTGGAATAAGGTTTACATGAAATAGAATTAGAAAAAAATATTTTATGGGGGGTACAGCGGAATCAAAATTCTCCCCCTTAAATTGACCTTTAAAGGGCTGAAAAAATTCGTGCACATTAACAAAGTTCTTGATCCAGCGAAGTACACTGGGGGTGAGTTCATACGGAGCGACTTAAGAAATATACTCCCAGGCTGAACTATGGCTGTGGAGATTGCCCGATCCCTGAAGGCAAGCATTGAGGCGTCTGCAAGGGCGTGGCCATCAAGGACCGCCTTAATAAACTCTTGAGAGATATGGAGGTTTTCTTCTGCCATCCCTTGAGCCATCCCAATGGGTGAATTATCAAACTTGACCCAACGTACGGTAGGTTTTTTCTACACTTCCTGGGCAGAAATCTTGAGTGAATTCCCAATCCGGAATCTCTGAGGCAACCCTAACGCGCTTGGAAGGGAGCTATAAGAAAGAGGGAGAAGGAAAAAAATAAACTTAAAAAAAGGGGGGATGGCTCAAGGTATGACAGTTTTGAGCTTCAGTAATCCGAGAGGAATAAGACTCCCTTTCAAAACTGCCATCCTAGAGCGTGGGGAAAACGAAGAAAGACGAAAAGAAATAGCACCAAACAAAAGGAACGTTTATTGTCAGACAAATGGTAGTAATAAATAGGTACAAAGAAAACAAAAGCTACTTATTAAAACCACGACCGCGTGCAGAGTAAGGGGTGAAACGATAAGAAGCTCGTGCTGACTGGGATCGGCGAAAACACCTCGATGCGGTATGCCCGGGGATGCCACAGCAGAAACAGACCACACGCTGAGCTCTCGGGGAACCTCTGCCAGACGGACCTGGAGAAAACTGGGATGCGTTTGAAGACTGCGAAGCCTGGATAGTAGGATCCGAACGAAGCGATTTATCCACCTTAGAAATGCGATCTAAGATTTGTGTATATTCCTTGTCGGCGAAAAGTGCCAAGAAATAAGCCTGAAAAATCTTGTTGGACTTGTGAAGGTGACTGCGCAACGTTTGAGAGGCGACGGTTAGGAAAGACGTCTTGGAGTGATTAACCTGCTTTGCGTCCGACGCCAGTGATTCAGCCATGCTCAAAGCAGTATATTTGTCGAAATCGGCCAAGTTTCTTTGGCCGTACGTAGACAGCCTGGCAATCTGGGATTCAATGTCACCCTTCTGGTGCGCCTCTTAGGTCTCTATACGCTGAAGTAGTTGCTTGATAATACCCGGAAAGATAAAAGGTAAACTAGTAATGGGAATAACAAAGAAATGTGAAACAATTGAAGCCGCAAAAGTATACCAATTCACTGACTCGCAGGAGGCCAGAAATATGCCAAAATCGAAGAGCAAAAATATACACAAACATCAAAGACATAAGACAATGAGACAACAGAAAACATGGCAAACCGGCAGATTTATAGTAAATATTGGACACGAGGAAAATTCATTAACATCGCATGCCGTAAAATAAAACTAAACATAAGATATGACGCAAGGAAATATAAACATCGCATGCCGGAAAATATTATGCTGAACATCGGCTATGCCGGTAAACAAATACTAAAACATCTCATGCCGGGACATTGGTCATGAGGCAAGATCTCAAACATTCGCATGCCGGAAAGTGCGGTGTTGAACATCGGCCATGCGGAAACAAATACTAAAACGTCTCATGCCAGGAAATACAAAACTAAACATCGATCATGAGGCAAGATTTTATAAACATCGCATGCCGGAAAATACGGTTATGAACATCGGCCATGCGGAAACAAATACCAAAACGTCTCATACCGGCAAATAAATATAAATCTGAGCATCGGTAATGAGGGAAGATTTAAAAACGTCGCATGCCGGAAAATATCGTGCACAGTACACAGTAGAACTAATGTACGAGATACAGAAAGAGCAAAAAATTAAAATACCTATAGTTGGCCTGAGTTGTAATTTTGAGCTTGAGCTTGAGGAGCAGTTGGAGCCACGGCGTCTTGAATGCTGCCCGCTGGCGGCGGGTGAGGGACTTGTTCTTCGGGCGGGTTAGGCATTTTAAGAAAATCGCGTTGACTTGAACAAACTTGCTTGAGGCTTCTATCGAAATGATAATGAATTCATGGAGGCGATACCTCTTATACTCGCTTGGGTAAGACCGCTGTAAATAGCAAGCAACAACAGAAGTACAGTCGTAATGCAAAATGCCCTGCTCGACCGCATGATAAAGTTTCGTGACTGAGAAAATTTTTGGCGCTAAAAATTCACCCATATGATTGACTTTTCCATTTTAACCTCATTTAAATGCGACCTTTGTAAACTCAAATTAATTTTCATTTCCGGTCTGATGCAATTTGATTTTCAGCCGATTTTTCCGAGCCAAAATAAAAATTAGTCTGTAATGTGACCCGGCCCACACATGACAAGTAATATTTCCTACACAAAAAGCTGATTCATGTAGATGTCGATGTAGATGTCATGTTTTACTTGTTCCATTCACTGATCAGTTTTTGTACTTGAAGTTAAAAGTTGCTTGATCAATAGCCATGAATTTCAGAAATCCACCTTTGCAGCAGTTCACTTTATGGTAAAGCACAAACATAAACAGAATGAACAGAAGGACAGATTATAATAAACTCTTGCAGACTTACACTGTAATTACCAATCTTGTATTCGTCCTCACGATCCAGTGTTACAATCCATGCACTCTAGTGTTCTTCAATTTCACAGTGAAATCCATTTAAAACAAAGTTTTGCAGGTAACAATTTCCTCGATTTGCCCTTGGACTTGTTTAAACAATTCCTTAATTTACTATTACACGGGATTCCGCCGCTTTTTCCGCCGCCATCTTGCTTCGAAAGAACAGTTGGCCGAGTAAACGTGGGGAAAGTGAGCCAGCAGTCAGCAGTTTTAGCCCATGGAGCACGCGTGCTGTGGCACTCATTGAATTCGTTATTATTGGCACAAAGAGAAGGCCAAAGAATTCTTGCAAAATGTTAAGTCATAGAGCCTAGTAAAGGGCAAAGTATGAATAATGTTCTTTCTAGATCTAGGTAAGTGAAAGAATGAATCGTTGGTGCAGTTTTATTGCTTAAAACACAAGCACATTGACAATAGACTCACGCTACACAACACATTACTAATTCCCTACGGTTTGAAATGAACATGCATGCATTTTTGTTTATTCTATAAGTTCTTAGTTTAAGTTATTCTTCGGTCTTTTAAGAACTGTTTTTCCACACTGAGTCCTTCCCAATTTTATATTAAGCACAAATAACACTGCTTCACCAATGACAAAGGAGAACTACATGTTACTACAATTTGAGATTTGTCTTCTGTTTTCAAAATATGATCTTGATTTCGAAGCTCAATTTTTAAGATTACCTAATTATTTGTATAATTGTGCTAGATTGAAGAAAGAGATGATAAACAGAGAAGGAACTTACTGAAAATGTTTTGTTTTGTTTTGTTTTAGCTATTCTATATGGATGACAATGAAATCTTTCAAACAGCTTGCAGGGAAAACACTGTAGTATCGAACCTCCACTCAGCTAAGTTTGAAACAAACAATATTTAAAAAATGTATGATTCTTTTTTGCAAGTAATTATCTGTTGAATTGTACATGTATAATTGTGTTGATTCTGGGTTCGATAGACGACGAAAAACTGTTGAACTCAACAAAAAAACTTTAATACGAAGCCGTAAAATAACATGGCTTACAACACGTGAGAACGTTCGCGGAGCGTCTTTGAGCCTGCGCTCAAAATAGGTAAGCGGTTCAAGTTACTACTTCATGAATACTGTCACATCTTCACTCTTTTGAGAAGAAAAAATAAAATATTAAAAAACGAGTGTCTCTTTCTGATAGCTTATTAAAGTAACAAAAAACAGTTTGAAAGTCAGTGAATGTTCTTTGAACCTAGACACAGTCCTGAAATCGTTGAGGTGGGCGAATACTTCTGCCAAATCTCGTGAGCATCACAGGTGATGTTAATGTCTTGTTCATGGGCGAGGATAACAAGGAACTAGCTTCTTTAGCGGGTGGAGAACTAAGACGACTTTCCTCTGGGACTGTTGACTGAATCTCTTTGAATGGTGTTGATATTTCTGGTACAGGCTTTGGTGGTGGTTCTTTGGTCTTCACCAGATGCCTTCTATTTCTCCTGTAAAATCTTCCTTGTAAATCGACTTCATACGATCTAGGTGCGACTTGCTTGACTACCATTCCTTTCTTCCACAGTTTCTGCTTGTCTGTAGGTAGGGGTTTCATACGCACGGTGTCGCCGGATCGTAGGTCTGGTAACTCTCTAGTCCCTTTGTTGTAGTTTTGTTCTTGCTTTGCCTTTCTTTCTTTTAACTTGTCCTCTGTTCCTTCTACAATCTTGGGTTGGAGTAGTGCTCCAGCTGTTGGCAACCGTGTCTTTGTGCGTCTTCCAAACAATCTTTGGACCGGCGATGTTCCAATGCATGCTGGCAGATGGCGTGTTTCGCCGATCAAGAATGGCTAGGTATGGGTCTTGTCCACTTGCCTTTGCTTTGGTAAGTAGTCTTTTGGCCAACTTCACTGCATTTTCTATCTTCCCATTTGACTGGGGATAATGGGGTGACGATGTCTGATGATCAAACTGCCAGGTCGAAGCAAACTCCTTGAACTCTTTTGACACGAATTGAGGTCCATTGTCACTATAGAGTGTATCCGGTATGCCATGGCGAGCGAATTGATTCTTTAGTGACTTGATAACAGATCTTGCATGGGTATCTGGTAGCTGGTTTAGTTCAAAATAATCTGACCAGTGGTCAACAACGATGAACTAATCTTTGTTGTCAAAATTGAAGAGGTCTGTTGCTACTTGGGACCAGGGGCGTTTAGGTGGATCATGCGGTATGAGAGGCTCTTTCTGTTGGTTTGCCTGATACGTGTCGTATGTGTCACATTTAGCAACACAGTCCTTGATTTCAGATGTCATCCCTGGCCAAAATAGGACATCTCTTGCCTTTTTTAAACAACCTTCTAAACCAATGTGGCTCGAGTGTACTTTCTTCACCATGTGTGACCTCGATGCTCCAGGTACAATGACTCGATTTCCTTTGAAGAGAATGCCATCTTGAATAGTCAGTTCCTCTCTGAAGTGAAAGTTATTTCGGATTTCTGGTGGAACTTCTTCTTTCGTGTTTGGCCAACCAACCCGAATAACATGTTTCAGCTTCTGAAGGCTTTCATCGCTTTCAGTTTTCTCTCGAAGATCTGCAAGGCGTTCGGCTGTGATTGGCAGAAATTCAACCATGTTAATTTCTTCTATGGACTTGATTAAATATTATTCTTGCTTTATGGTAAACACATCAGAATTCATCTTCTCTGAAGCTGTATCATCCGGTAAGTATGCTCGACGAAGTGTATCCACGATGAACAGTTCCTTCCCCTGGTTTGTACAGGTGTAGGGTCAGGTTGTACTTCTGCAACTGTAACAGCATCCTCTGAAGCCTCTTGGGGGAGCTGAAAGCACAGGTTTCTTGAATATATTCTCCAAAGGCTTGTGATCAGTTTGTACAGTTACTTCTCTTCCATAAACATACTGATCAAAACCTGTGCATCCGTGAACTATGCTGAGTAACTCTTTCTCGATTTGCGGTAGTTGCGCTCGGTGCTTGTTAGTGCCCTTGAGCTGAAAGCTGCAGGCTGACCTTCTTGCATAATGGTGGCACCAAGTCCAGATTCAGAGGCATCACATTGCAGAGTTACTTCTTTAGCGTCATCAAAGTACCTGAGTACTGGCTCCTTTGTGATAATCTGCTTCACTTGATTTAGCGCATTCTCATGTGTGTCATCCCAGTGCCATAACACATCTTTGTCTAACAGGCGTCTTAACGGTTCAGTGACGTCAGACAGGTTGGGCAGAAATTTCGCAAGATATGTGATCATTCCCAGCAGTCTTTGCAGGGACTGTTTCTCAGCAGGGGTGGGCATCTCCAAAATTGTTTTAACTTTATTTGGATCAGGCTTTATACCATCCGGGGTTAACAAATGACCAATGTACGGCACTTCTTGCTTTCTCAACTGTAACTTCTTTGGATTGAGCCTAATGTTCTTTTCACGGCATCTCTCGAGGAGTGCGATTCGATTTCGGTCATGATCTTCAACTGCACTTTCATAAGTATCGCCATCTCCTACACACAGGATGTCATCTACGATGTCTTCAATACCACTGAGACCTTGAAGACTTTCATGGATTCGACGCTGATATTCCTCTGGGGCTATTTTGATACCAAAGGGTAGGCGCAGCAAACGGTAACGACCGAAGGGCGTATTAAAGGTAGTGAGGAATGACGACTCTTTATCTAACTGGACTTGCCAGAACCCGTACGCGTTCTTGGCATCCAAAACAGAAAACACCTGTGCCTTGCTTAGCCTGGTTGCCATCTCTTCTATTGTCGGAAGCGGATAGTGGGGTCTTAGGAGCGCCTTGTTTAAATCTTGTGGGTCAATACAAATTCTTAACTTGTCCGGCTTATTGACTAGAACCAAACTGGAAACCCAATTGGTAAGCTCTGTGACTGGAGTGATAACTTCTTCTTTAACTAACTTATCCAGGTCGTCTTTCAAACGGTCTCTCAATGCTACTGGAACCTTTCTAGGTAGGTGAGCAACTGGTTTCACAGTCTTGTCAAGCCCCATATGGTATTACCCATCCATGCACCCTAGGCCTTCAAACACATCACTGTAATCTTCTAAAATCCGCTCTCTGGTCAGAACACTTGGTGTCGTTTGTAACTTATCGTTCACTGAATTCACATTTTCAGAATCTAGCACGTTATTCACCATAACTTTGAGGAAGTTCAGTTCCTGACAAGTTTCAGCACCCAACAATGGTCTGACATCCTCATCGATAATAAAGAAATCAACATCTTGGCTCACCTCACCTTTAGTACATCTGAGAGTGGACTTTCCCAATGGAGCCATTGTAGTTCCATTGTACATTTTGAGTGTTGCAGATGTTTTCTTCAAATACAGATCCCTGGGATTTCCCATGATGTTTGAAAATTCTTTGAGAGATAACAAGTTACAAGTTGCTCCACAGTCTAACTGAAATGTCACATCTCTAGAGTTGTTTACCTTCACTGTTGCGAATAGCTGTTTTGGGCAGGTCTTTGCTTCCACAGCACTTACTTGGTGAGTAATGACATCAATAGTATACTCTTCAAGAAAACATTCATCAAGATCCTCAACATAGTGCAAATTCTGATCAACATGTGAACTCTCATGCGACTTCTTGCCTGTTGTGCACTTCAAAGCAAAATGGTTATTCCGACCACATTTCTGTCCATAACAGGGCATTTCATCCTATCTCGTACATGTTTCCTACCACAAAACTTGCAATTAATCTGCTGCACACTTCCACTAGACGGTTTCTTCTCTTCAGGTTGCGTCCTGGGACATCTATCTTTCTTGTTTCCCACTGCATTGACTTCATGAAGATTTTGCATTTGCTTCAATTGGCTTTGAGTTGCTTCTGCGGCCCGTGGAATTTCTAGAGCTTTATTCAGTGTCAAATCTGGGACTCTCAGTAATCGCTCTCTCACGTGGTTATCCGTCTCTCCGAGCACGATGCGGTCACGGATCAATGAATCTCTTAAATCTTCAAATTCGCAGTTATCAACCATATTTCGTAGAACTGTGACATATTTATCAATTGACTCGCTACTCTCCTGTCCTCGTGAGAAGAACAAATATCTTTCGTAGATATTATCTTCCGTGGTTCACAGAAATCCTCGAATTTCTCTAGAACTTTATCCATTTTGACTTTGTCTTCTTCACTATCCCACGTGAAGGCATTGTACACGTCCAACGCTTCATCCCCGATCACAGTTAGAAAGGTTGCGACACGAATTCGATCTTCCTTTCTTGCTATTCCAATAGCTAACTCGTAGTTATTCCACTTCTGTTTGAATCGTTTCCAATTTTGCGACGAATTTCCTTGCGACAGCTGCAAAGGATCCGGTGGATTGAACAGACGTCCCGCCATTTTGTACAACGTGGTTTCCAATTATGCGAACAGCAACGAACCTGATGTTCCACGACGAGAATATTTCAAACACTTCTTAAACAACCACTTCTTGACACCATGTGTTGATTCTGGGTTCCATAGACGACGAACAACTGTTGAACTCAACTAAAACACTTTAATACGAAGCCGTAAAATAACATGGCTTATTTTCCACCTAGCTCGGTTTTCTTTGTTCTTTTCAGGGGAATATATCACATAACCCCGTTCATTACAGTGTCTGAAAAGCTGGGTGCGGCTTTGATTGTAACAGGGGAGAGGCGGGGCTGAAAACAATAGCTGATAACAATAGCAAAACAAAGGATTATATATTCCCCTCAACATATTCCCCTCAACATATTCCCCTCAACATATTCCTCCCGACATATTCCCCTCGCCTTAGTCCCCTCGACTTATTCCCCTCATAATAGAATAACACAAACGGGAAGACAAAATAGGGCGTAACAAGGAAAACACTCTAGCATCGGTCAATATTTTTTGTTTACAAAAAAGACAACTTCATCAATCATATACCTACGTAATTAACTTGCCGGTCGCGACCAAAAAGCGAAATGTTAATAACATTATTCGATGGTATCGTACCTCGATTCAGGTTTCGGGTCTTCAATAATGTATGACGCCTCGTTTTACGCTTGAACCTGAATATGTTTCTGCCGCTTTCCCTTGGAAAACACACCGCAACCACTCCATTGATCTTCGAAAGATGAAGGCGGGCAGTTGGGCCATGGCGAGACCACGATTACTGTTCATACATTTTCTTCTCTCTCTCCTTCTACTCATAACGAAGCAACGTGCTCAATGCAAATTTGGCAAAAGCAAAACATGTTTACCGTCTCGCTTCGTAATGTGCCGTGATCCCAATGCGGCCTTGCGGAATCATGCTTTTTTTGCATTTGAATTGAACGGAATGTTACTCTCCGAAAAATTAATAGTTTCTTTGTTTTAGAAAACCTCACAAGGTGGAAAATAAGCATGTTATTGACCAGTCCCTCGGGGATATGTGATATATTCCCCTCGTGGCGTTCCCTCGGGCTACGCCCTCGGGTACGCCACGAGGGGAATATATCACATATCCCCTCGGTCCTGGTCAATAACCCTTACTTACAACACGTGAGAACGTTCGCGGAACGTCTCTTAGCCTGCGCTCAAAATAGGTAAGCGGTTCAAGTTACTACTTCATGAATACTGTCACAATAATAAATGAAATTAAGTTCTGACAGGTTGTTGTTTTCTTATAACTATTGTATGGTACACTGCAGCCTCAAAAATCGAATTGCTATTTACTTATTAAAGTTTAATGACAATTTTAAGTGTTCATTATGAAGAAAGCAAATTATTTCAAAGTAAATAATATCGGTCCTGTAGATAAAGCCAAAATTATATTCATAGTGATATAACTGTAGCACATTAGGACAGCTGTACAGTCGAACCTCCGTAATACGGACACCAAAGGGACAGGCCCGAGTGTCCACATTATAGAGGTGTCCGTACTACAGAGGTAGGGAATGTATGAATTTTGGTATTTTTGGGACCAAGTAAACTCTCCGTAATAGAGAGGTGTCTATATTATGGAGGTGTCCATAAGGAGAGGTTCGACTGTACTAATAAATGTGTGGTGAAAAACAGAAGTTTCATGTGTCACATTTTGTATTTGATGTTGGGATTATTAT
Organism: Cladopsammia gracilis; assembly: GCA_022457155.1. Taxonomy (NCBI): domain Eukaryota; kingdom Metazoa; phylum Cnidaria; class Anthozoa; order Scleractinia; family Dendrophylliidae; genus Cladopsammia; species Cladopsammia gracilis. The sequence goes on along the minus strand of JAJGOT010000234.1, from coordinate 89,439 downwards.
TAATAATACTGTGGAATCTTAGGTGGGATGTCAAGATCCCTGAGTCGGTTTTTTCCCTGAGTCGGTTTTTCAAGGGTAATATTTTCTTGTATTGGAATATTTGGCCAGGCTGGCTGTGGTTTCCATTACCAGCCTGGCCAAAGCTGGGCTTACTTCAGCTTACATCTGCTTCCATCTGTGCTTTCCACATGGGAGAATTTTTGCCAAAGCTTAGCTTCGAGCCAAGTTCACCACAGCCTTCAAGTCAGGCTTTGGCCACAGTTTTCCGCGGTATGGCCGAGCTCCTGATGCAAGGGTTTTGCAGCAGTTGGTCACCTCACCAATTAACATAAAACCTGTAGCTAATATAGAGCTACATGTATATAATTTTCAGAAATGGAAAGAGCATGTTTCAATAAGCAAGCAACCCAATCTTTAGACCGATGTACAATGGTTAGATTTTGTGCAGGTTTTAACTATACATTAAATGGTTTTGTATTGAGGTACAACTGTAACAAGGCCTTGGCACCCAGTCTAATATTCTATCATGAATGTCTTTAGAAAGGAGCAGAGGCTGTATTACTGTAAGAAATGGAAACATAGTTAAAAAAAATAACACCAAATTTGAGGCCTGTGATGCGCAAGGCAGAGATTTTATGACAGTTTGAAAATTTCAAAATTTACAAGGATTTGTATAGAAAATCACTAAAGCATGACTGGGTGGCAAGAGTTGTTCTTCCCATACAAATCCTAATCCTTTATAAAATATATTTCCGTTATATATCAGAAATTGAGAAAATCAGTAATCAGAAAAAAAGTAATGCATGCATGTTGATTTAATTTTATCCTTGCATGGTTCTTCAATTTTTATTTTCCTTTACGGTATCAAACTCATACTAAATATCATTATTTACCATGCCCACAAAAACAAAGGAAAATAAGATATTTGTCCTGGGATAAAAATGAACTACAGCACTTGATAACTAAAGCAATATAATTTGATGTAGCTGATTTGTATGGTTTTAATAATTATTGTAAACATTAATTCATTTTGTTAGGAGGAAAAATATATTTTGTTTGTTTGAAGCAACCATATCTATAAGAATTTTCTTGCTGTACATGTGGGCGGCACGGTGGTCTAGTGGTTAGCGCGTCGGACTTTCAACCTGAAGGTCGGTGGTTCGATCAGCCTGGTCTCTGCCGTCGTGTTGTTTCCTTAGACAAGAAACTTTACTCCACATTGTCTCTCCACCCAGGTGTATAAATGGGTACCGGCGACAAAATGTTGGGGGTAACCCTGCGATGGACTAGCATCCCATCCAGGGGGGAGTAGCAATATTCCTAGTTGCTTCATGCTACGGAAACCGGGTTAAGCTCCGGGCGTGTGGGCCATCGTGGCCCAAGTGCGACTTACATGTGGGTAGCTTTCAAATTGCAGGCTTTCCGATGTTTTATATTACTCCTTCAAAAAAGATCAGCATGTGAAATTTAAGAATGGCATGAATGGCCATAAAAGGTAAGAATTTTTAGTCCTACAAACGTTTCGGATTGGTCACAGGTATGTTAATGTACTGCATGCAGTAGTCTTTTTAGCCTACATGTAGCTCTGAAATGATATCATCAGCTAATTTGACCTCTGCAACTGTAAATTAGTGTAAGTTTTAATTGGCCTAGCTATATAAACATTTGGACCTGCACATATACAGTATAGAATACATATATGCCACATATATGTCACATATGTTCCACATATATATGTTACATATGTTCTACATATATGGAACAGATATATGTTACATATTTATGTCACATATATGTAGCATATATGCAGCATGAGTCCCAAATTCCTATATATGTCACATATATGTGGCATATATGTTACATATATGTGGCATATATGTTACATATATGTAACATATATGCCACATATATGTCACATATGTTCCACATATATATGTTACATATGTTCTACATATATGGAACAGATATATGTTACATATTTATGTCACATATATGTAGCATATATGCAGCATGAGTCCCAAATTCCTATATATGTCACATATATGTGGCATATATGTTACATATATGTGGCATATATGTTACATATATGTAACATATATGCCACATATATGTCACATATATATGTTACATATATATATGTCACATATATGTAGATTTGGTAAGGGATGTCAAGATTCAAAACAGAAGTTTCTTTTGACGAAAAGCACAAAGCCACGGCGGTAGTGCTTTTCACAGAGGGCCCAGGCTCATGGGCTATGCCTACTGAAATAGCCCGCAAGAATTGGTCTCACGACATTAAAGACGCCCTGGGTTTGGAATATGTAATTTCTGGCGTTTGAGTAACGTAGTCAACGAATTAGACAGAAATTGATATTTCTACGGCACGGGAACAGCAGGGACTGGGCACTATTGTTGTAGTGCATTGTGGGTTGCATACTTCGTTATAAACGAAGTATCGCACGTGGTTAGTCATTCTAGGCCTGCACCATTCGGCGTCAGTTGTTTTCAAAATTCACCTTCGTCGCGATTAGACATGACGACTCTCAGCGAGGACGACGTCGCTAAAATAGTTCAACGGTCAGTCCAAAAGAACAACCAGTCCCTGCAAGACTCAATGAAGGAGATGCTAAAAGAATCGTTGGCCGATCTTAAGAGGTCGCAAACAGAATCTGCGGACTCACAAATCAGGGAAATTAAGAAACTCAAGCTTGACGAACCTCGTCGTTTCAAGAAAAAAGCAAATGAGGACCAATTCCGCTTTAACGCTAAGTTGCAGGATGTCATAGATGAGGCAAAATCGTCCGTCCAATCTGACGGTATGCAGAAAGTTAAAGAATCCCTTGAGAAAGGTGAGACTTTGCTTAGAGAAAGACAAAAGCACATTCTTCTTGCCGATAAATCAGAATTCGGGTGGGCCACTGTTCATAAATATAAGAAGAACGAGATTGCAGACGATTCGGAAGACGAGAAAAAGATGTACAAGGCGGAAGCGAGAGCCAAGGCCCATGTGAAGCAAACATCAGCCAGAGCCACCAAAACGGCTGTTGGAGCAGCTACCAGAAAAGATCTAGCCATTGGCGAATTTAATTCGAAGCAGTTCAACGAGCGTATTCCGGTTGCGAGGCAGATACCGACATTGGACTCGCGTTACAAGACCCAATTGAAGCCGGGATTTTGCTATCATTGCGGTAAGCCAGGTCACTGGAGGGCCCAATGCCCGACGGCGTTGCGAGGAGCCGGGAGTACCAGATGACTAGCGGAGGAGCAGGCACAGCAAGGTGTAGACAATTTCTTGTTCTCTGATTATTCTTTAGATTATGCGAATTCAGAAAATTTCCCTGATGAATGTATAGATTCATGCTTGCTGAAAATCGGTTCATCTGAACCTTATGAATTTGATTCTCAAATGAAACCAATACTTTATGTTAGAGGTAGATTATCCAAACATGTTTCCGAATGGGAGAAAATCGGTGCCCCTGGATTTATTTTGTCCGTTATTCGTGAAGGTTACAAAATTCCCTTTGTTTCTCTTCCCCCTTCTAAGATTATTGCTAATAATTCATCCGCTATTCAGGAGAAGGTTTTTGTATCGGATGCAATTAAAGAACTCCTGGATAATAAATATGTGGAATCGCTTAATTTTGTTCCTGAGATAGTTAATCCCTTGTCTGTATCGGTACAATCGTCCGGAAAGAAGAGGTTAATTTTAGATTTGAGGCACATCAACATGTATGTTTTCAAACAGAAATTTAAATGTGAGGATTTAAAAGTAGCTCTGAAAGTTATGGCACAGGGGTTTTCCTTATTTAAATTTGATCTTAAATCGGCGTACCACCATGTCGAAATATTCCCAGATCATAGGAAGTTTCTGACCTTTGCATGGGACTTTGGAGACGGTATAATGCAATATTTTCAATTTACAGTTTTGCCTTTCGGGTTATCATCCGCCCCTTATTTATTTACTAAACTGTTCAAACCCTTAGTGAAAGAATGGAGGTGTAATGGGATCCCTATTGTTGTTTTTCTTGATGATGGATTGGGCGGAGGCGCGAATAATATCACGGCTAAAATCAACAGTTTGAAAGTTCATAGTGATTTGTTTAGAATTGGTTTCTTGATTAACGAAGAGAAGTCCCAATGGGAACCCTCTCAGGTTATTACCTGGCTAGGTGTTGTATTAGATACAAAGCATGGCACCGTTTCAGCAACTATCCAGAGGATTACAAAACTTAAGAATCTCATCGATTCTATGGTTCAGTGTAGGTCCCGTGAGGTTAATGCTAAATTATTAGCTTCGTTAATAGGTTTGATCATTTCATTAGCAGTTTGCGTGGGGAATGTAACGCGTATTATGACTAGGTCATTGTACGAGGTCCTGAATAGTAAAGTGTCATGGTATTCCAAAGTTAAACTAACGGACCTGGCAATGCAGGAGATTCTGTTCTGGAAGCACAATGCCCAATGTCTTAACGGCCGTCCAGCTTGGGTTACGGAGACCAAACCTACTAAGATAGTCTATTCTGATGCGTCCGATAGTGCATGTGGCTCCTTCGTACAGAGCGAGGGTAAGATTTTTCAACAGAATTGGTCTCCGGAGGAAAGTGCTAAGAGTTCTACTTGGAGGGAACTGAAAGCTGTTCAGTTAGCTTTGGAAGGTTTCGCTAACGAATTGTACGGACAGCAGGTCGCTTGGTTCACTGATAATGCTAATGTTGTCACCATAGTTAACCAGGGCAGTAAAGTCAAAGATTTGCAGACTTTAGCGTTGTCTTTATTTACGACGTGTCTGTCTCTTAAGATTTCCGTGGAGATGAAATGGATCCCTAGAAATACCAATGTAAATGCTGATTTTTTGAGCAGAATAGTAGATTTCGACGATTATTCATTAAACGACAAAGTTTTTGCAATGTTAGATTTTACATGGGGACCGCATTCAGTTGACAGATTCGCATGTAACTATAACGCTAAACTTGCTCGTTTTAATACTAGGTTCTATCAGCCTGGCGCTGAGGCAGTAGACGCCTTTACCCAAGATTGGGGGTTTGATAACAATTGGCTGGTGCCGCCAGTTTGTTTAGTTGACAAAGTTATTGCTCATCTGAGAGCTTGTAAAGCAGCGGGTACGCTTGTGGTACCAATGTGGAAATCATCCTATTTCTGGATCCTTTTGTGCACTGATGGTGTTCACTGAAGCTCGTTTGTCCAAGATTGGATATTGCTCCACCAGTCTGATCGCTTATTTGTGAGAGGAAAAGCTAAAAACCGTTTATTTGGGACAAAAAATTTGTCCTTCAGAGTTGTCGCTTTACGTGTTAATTTTCATGTCCCTGGTAGGGTACGATTGTCGGGCTTCTGTACAAAAGAAAGCGGAAGCTGCTTCAAATGTTCTGACAGTGTTCAGGCCAAGTTTGGCCTGTAGGCAAATGTACTGCCCTTGAGAACTTTAATTTATAGGCGGGATCTATGGTCATCCCGGTTTTTCACGACTGAGAGCTATACTGTTATGTCATAAGTCAGTGACGATTGTTTTGGTCTTGTAATTTCAATTCAATTGTGATTTCAACAGCTGCAACTTAATCGCATTCTTGTGCTCACGAGTTTTGCATTTGAATTCATTTTAAGTTTTGAGCTGTGTCAATAAAGAATGTCCTGAATTGTCTATACTGCGTGATTTTTGTGGTGTTTAATATTTAGTTCTTTCATTTGGCGGTGTAAGGCGGCTTTTTTCTTACGCTTTTTTACAGTTTCTCTTTTCTCTGTTTTCTTTTAGATGTCTTCCAACAGGGGATCTGGAAAGAAGCAAGTTTTAAGAACCCTGAGTTGAGGGAGCTAACAAGCAGATTACAGACCACAGTTCTACTGTCAAGAGCTCCTGGGACAGTGAACCTTTATATGCGTGCGTTCAACAGATGGAAAGACTTTGCATTGATTCGGGGAGAATTTGATTATTTCCCAGCTGATCCTCTGCCAGTCGCAATTTATTTACAATTTCTAATTGAAAGTACCAATTCTCACAGTTCGGTTGATGCCGCTTTTTATGCTATAAAATGGGCACATGAATCTTCAGGTTTAAAATCCCCAACGGATAACTCTTTAGTGGTCAGGGTTAGAGAGGGGCCAAAAGAATCCTAGGTACAGAAAGGGCAACAGAAAGGAACCTTTGCCGTTAGAAGTTCTAAAAGGCATTGTGGACGGATCAGATTTATCTGATGGCCTAGTGCTTAGGAATGTTTGTCTATTTCTGTTGTGTTTTACTGGTTTCTTCAGATTTGACGATGTTAGCAGAATCAGAAGAAATCAAATATCTTTTCACGAAGGTTTCATGAAAATTAAAACTGACAAAAGCAAAAATGACCAGCTCAGAGAAGGTAATGAGGTTTTGATCTCGGAAGCCGAGGGCTCGGCTTGCCCGGTTAAGATTCTCAACGAGTACTTGTCGAGAATGAATATTAGTCCATCCTCCAGCGAGCTTATATTCAGACAGCTCGTTAAAACTAAGGCGTCACACAAGCTCGTTGCTAGGGACAAACCAATTTGTTACAGTACTTTTAGAGATCATCTTCGTAAGACTTTGGGTAACTTCGTTCCGGATCCTACCGTTTATGGTACTCAATCTTTCAGGTCGGGGGGAGCATCAAAAGCTGCGAACAGTGATGTCAAAGAGAGAGCTTTTCAGAGGCACGGTCGCTGGAAATCGGTTTCAGCCAAAAACGGCTATGTTAAGGATGATATATCGGTTAGGCTTTCCGTTTCCAAATCGTTGGGGCTTTAGTGTGTACTTATTTTCTGCTAATGAAAATAATTTAGTCTGATTCGTCAAGCCCTTTCTTTGTCTTCTAAGTTGTTTGTAATTGCCGTTGGTGTCCGGCCGAAATACATCAAAATAAACCTATTGGAGCGTATAATGTCTGCTGTGTAGTGGAGTTGAAATATGTAATTTCTGGCGTTTGAGTAACGTAGTCAACGAATTAGACAGAAATTGATATTTCTACGGCAAGGGAACAGCAGGGACTGGGCACTATTGTTGTAGTGCATTGTGGGTAGCATACTTCGTTATAAACGAAGTATCGCACGTGGTTAGTCATTCTAGGCCTGCACCATTCGGCGTCAGTTGTTTTCAAAATTTGTATATTTATTTATTTTTCTTACTGTGTGAGAGCTTCAGTGCATTTTCTACTTATTGTGTAGTACTATATAGGGCCTCGTAGGATGGGCTATAGAGTTTGAGCCATGGATCCTACCCAGATTTCCTGCCACATATTTTTTTCCCCAAAGGGGTTTTTGGGTGACAGGTTTTTTCTGGCCTCCGTTTAACCGCAGTTCGTATGTGAGTGGTTGCTCAGCTCTAGTTTGTCATTAGCATTGTATTATTTTCAATTTATGGATTTTGACTACATCGTTATATTGTATTGTTGTACTCACATTATTGTAAATATGTTTGTAATTGCCGTTGGTGTCCGGCCGAAATACATCAAAATAAACCTAATGGAGCGTATAATGTCTGCTGTGTAGTGGAGTTGAAATATGTTGGTGGCTTCCCTTATCAGTTGACGTTTAACCGAAGCGCACAAAGGCCAATCCCAGCTGTTGATTGGCACTGTTTTAAAAGACAAAGAGCAAAAGATTTACGTCACGCCAACTGATTATTTCACAACGAAATACAGAAATATTTTCAGAGACACACAGATTTCGTTCAAAACCGCGAAATATGGAAGAAAGTGGCTTGGCGGACCTCATATGAGTTTTTGGCCACAACTAAACTTCGCGCTGTGGTGTGCAACAACCGGTTGCGGCATCTCGCGTGACCTTCTGTTTGATAAGAATTCTAATCTCTCCCTAACCCCGCAGCTAAGGGCGTTTTACAGGTTTCAAGTTTATTTCACAACAACACGAATCTTGTTCAAGCTGGGTGGGGAACAGAGCATTAGCGCTTTGCCAGACGACCCCACATTCAACAATGAAGACAACAAGTACGACATAGATGCATACAAGAAGATTTGCAAAGAGTTCGGTGTCGATCCCAGTTCTGACTTCCGTTTCACATACGGTAAAAACCACGGCCTTGGAAATGTGTACATTAATGCAACTGGCTTAGGCACCATCTCTATGAATTACGACTACCCCGATCCTGATCTAGCTCTGTTCGATGATGAGCACGTGACAGACAGAAACGACCCTAATTATCGCTCTAATGGAATAGCTTTCGTTCGTAACGATCAAGGTGCGGTTAGTCACTCATCTGATTTATTTACACGTTTAAATCTCATTGTAAAATGTATCAAAGAGGTAAAAATTAATATCAGCTGAATGTAATTATAAAGTTAAATAATTTGCAGTAGTTCGTTTTCTAAAAGCTCCATATTTACCTTCTTATAAATCTATCTTATAAAGACTTCACTAACACTTACAAAATACAAATTAATCCTTTGAAGTATTATGGTCTTATATCTGCCCTTAAATATCTCTATAAACACACGAATCTACCAATTGAACCCAATGATTCAGTCACTCCTGAACCTTTTCTTGACGTATTTCTTAAAAGCGTTAAAGTGCCCATAATGTTAAATTTTTTATTTTCTCATCTGAATGTGAACATCACACAAGGAACCTCTGTGAAACAATTTAGCGCTTCGAACAAAACGCGCACTTTTTATGAATATTTCAAATCTTCAAACTCCTATGTTTTTGCGGTATACCCGTCTGGCTGTTAAGAAGGCCAACGGGCTCACATGTTCCTTAATCTACGTCATAGTTCCTTTGTTTGAAGTCACGTGTTCCTTTGTTTGAAGTTACGTGTTCCTTAATCTACGTCACGGATCCTTTGTTAACCGAGAGGGACCGAGAGGAGACTAATGCGAATGGTGGACCAAAATGGCGGCAAATTTCGAAGACTTTAAAAAATCATAAAAAATTTACGTTTTGCTAAAATCAAAAAAATTTTTCGCAGACGTTCATTACGTGACGTGTAGATTTAGATAAGAAAATAAAAAAAAATCGTTATGGGCACTTTAAAGGAAACAGGGTCGTTTACAAAAAGCTTGCCTCTTCCAAAAGTAGTGTACCAGTGAAAAGTCAAACAAAGTGGAACAACAATATAGCTCCTGAAGGAAACAATACTGATGTGGATTGGAGAATCGCTTATATTTTGGCAGCTAGGTGCACCAAAAGTACAATGCTCATTAATTTTCAATATAGACTTCTGCATAGAATACTGCCTACAAATATGCTTCTTACAAAAATTGGTATCAAACAAGACCCAAATTGCAAAAACAACTCTATCGAAAACCTGATTCACTTTTTTGGAATGTGAAAACATTAAACTCTTTTGGCAAAACTTGACCGAAAAGCTTCAAAACATTCAATTAATACCACGGAACTATCCGAAGGATGTCGTAGTATTTCTGGGTCTGAAGTCAGATACTACGAAATTTTCTCTTCAATTAAACTTCTGTTTTCTTTTAGCGAAACATTACATTTGGTGCTGTAAGTCTAGTAAAAACTTCCACACCTAAAATGTTTCTGATAATTCTTAAATCACAATTTAATATCGAAACCTACAAACCCGGATCCAATTTGAAGAAATGGATTCCTTTAATCCCCATCTTTAATTCTATTTAGGCTATCAAGTCTGACGTAAGTCGCACTATTTTTATATATACTACCCAAGCCCCATAAAAAAGGCGTTGAGGATATCGTTCCCATTTCCTGAATTATCTTGCACATTTCAGTATCTTTTGCGCTGCTCAACAAAATCTAACATAATAACTTAAGGAGATGGCTTTTAAAATGTTTGAGAACAAGTAGCCCGATGGGCTTCGAAACTGGCTCGTTTTGTCTCAGTTTTCACCCGGTTTTCATTTTAGAGTTTTATATTAGCAATCCACAATATACAATCTAGAATATATTCATATGCACAGTCCAGTCTACATTTACATTTACATTCCACAGCCCGCTTCAAGCACTCCTTAGGGACGGATTATTTTATTGTTAGGGGAGGGGGGAGGGGGTGGGCAATTACCAAAAAAAAAATTCCTGCATAGCAAAAGTAAAGAAAAAAATAATGCACAGCGAGCCAATGGAAAAAAGGTATGGAACAATCCCGAAAAAAAATTATTGCACAACATCAAGACGGAAAAAAATTCATGATCAGAAAAATTGCCCACACCGCCACCTCCCCCACCCCCCACAAAAATAACATCGTCCACCTTTAGTAGGCTACAATTTCAGGTCTATATTTTTTTCTCTGACCGACTCGGTACTGTTAGAAAAAAACGTAAGTTTAGAACTTTGTATATTTTTTTTCGCTTTAAAATCCTTGAAACTACCCACTACAAGGAATCAGGATTGTTTAAACACAGGCATTTTGGAGAATCAATATCAACATGATCGATCGTGACCATAGCGTGACATAAATTCGAGATGTTTGGAATTTCAACGTGACTCCATGGCGTAATGCTTGAGAATTGTTTACTCAGCAGTTGACTTGCCGGGACGTGTTTTTTCAATGATTTATTCGATCAAAACTCAACTGTTTGACAATTGATTTGGTTAGAAAAGTTCAACCCGCTTTCCTTTTACCAGAAATTGAACACATCCTGAAATCACAGCGATTTAATGTTTAACAATTCCGTCGAAATTAGAACGGTAAATATTTCAATTGTAAATTGTCGTTTCGATGACATCACTGATTTCTGAAAACCGGAAGTAAACTAGGTACGGTGTTGGCCGCAGCAAAATCGATTTCCGGGGCAGGTGACACGACAGAAAAAAAAAAAGGTATTTTAAGAACTGACTCGTCGCAGAGCGACGAGCGAGTTAAAAAGGAGTCTATGTTATATTATTTTCATAATTACAATCGTATTGTGTGGTATTGTCAATTCAAGTTAGTAAGTAATGTTAATGTTAATTTGTAAGTTATGTTAATATTGTAAGTAAAGTTAGTTTTTGTAAGTAATGTTATGATATTGTAACTATTTAACTATTATAGCGCGAAAGCGCGCGTGATATCGCCTAATTTTAGCCGACGAGGCCGCAGGCCGAGTCTTCTAAACTTAGGCGATATCACGCGCGCTTTCGCGCTATAATAGTTTTATAATTCAACACATTGATAACAAAGCAAAGTTTGAAGAAGTTTTATTCTTTTTAAAAAAAGCGAAAACTTACATATGTTTTACCGCGCGAAACTTGCAACATAACACAGTTCGTGAATGAAATCGGCGCCTTTGTCAATTTTTGAATGAAATCTATCGAGCATGCTCGACGGCTTGCTGCAAAACATTGTCAAGAGAAAAGTTTCTTGAAAAAGTGAACTGTGATAATGATTGTTGATATTGAACGTGCAACCAAAAAAGGATCCATGCGGCTGTTCCTGAAATTACTGATGCTGGTAGGTCTGGCAGGTCTGGTAGTTATTTACATCTCGCAGCGGTACTTGCGCTTCGCTTTCATCGCTCGCTTTTGGCCGAGATGATCTGACTGCTGTGCTTTCTGTATGACCTGAAACAAACGTTGACAGGATACTTGACATCTCCTCAAACTGCTGCATGGATGGCCCGTTGTTGTATGAATCGATGCTTGCATCACTTTTGTGACCAGTCACGGCTCTTATCCTTCGTGCTTCAACATTTTCTTCGCCAAGCACGGTAACGGTCGTGGCTCTGATGCAGTGGTTAGTCAAGTGCGGGGAAATGCCAGCTTTGGATGTCATCTTTTTCATCATTTCTGCCAGGGTCCTTTCACCTAGCGGAGAATTGCAGAACCATATCTTGTCAACTTCAGGATCAAATTTCGCTGCAGCGACGGCTCGAGGTTTTTGAAAGAAGAAGTCAGCTTCAGGATTTAAATGGAGAATATAGTTTTTTACGGTCTCAACAGGACATCTCGGTGAACCAGGGCACTCGAACATTTTTGCATTGGACTCATCTTCCTCGTCTTTGAGGCCACCTTGATGGTTTTTTGTGCTTGGCAGGGCACCAGCTACGCTGCGGTCAATTTCATAGTACTGTCGACCGCTTGGAGTTGTTCTCAAAACAAACATTTTCCTCGTCATGTTTCTCTGGTTTTCTCGGCCTCGTTTGCCGAAATAGAGAGTAATGTAGAACCAAACAGTGTTCTGGAGCTGAGTTGGATTTCTTGAGTCAGCTGGACCAAACTGACCGGACTGGAAAAGCTTGTCAACGATTTCTCAGGTGAGTGTTTCTTTATGTACTACTCCAGCGATTTCGCCATTTTTTCTCAGTGTTTTGATAAACGCGTCTAGAGCTTTGTTAGCCTGCAAAAATTCTGGATCTGTGATGATACTGAACGGTTTTGTTAGCTCTGGACGTTGTAAATATCGGTCGAGACCTGCTCTTATGCATCTTAGAGTGGTGGATTTGTAATTTTATAGCTGCCATCTTTTTGTCTAGCACCAAGATAAAACCTCTCGAGGCATTTCGCGAGTTCGCCTTTTTCCATTTCTTCAAACTGAGTAGAAAATTCTGTTTGTTGCGAGAGCCATTCTATAAAAAAAAATAATTGCTCAGTGTATATATTAGTCCACGAATCATTACTACAGTGGCTTAAAAATAAAAACCTACTTCAAGTTTCAAAATGTTACGCGTTCATAGATTAAGCTTCATTTACTTTCATGCTTAAAACGTTAAAAAGCTGTTCACTTACCATTAAAAATGTTAACAGCATATTTTGTGGCCCTCTTTGTGTTACCAGGCACAGCGTTGTTTATTATTTCGCTCACTTCCGAGCTTGTGACGTTAACAAAACGAGGCCGGTCCGTCATTTTTGCCTTCTCTTGTCAAAATCTGAAATTTACTGCCATCGCTGGTTATACGTCATGCGGACATAACATCTATCGATACCTTTTTTACCATATTTGGGCAGTGTATCAATGTGTTGAATTATAATGCGTGATATTGGTAATTAATTAATTTAATTAATTAATTAATTAGTAAGTAATGTTAAAAATTGTTAGTAATGTTAGTATTGTAAGCAACGTTAGTACTGTAAATAATGTTAGTATTGTAAGCAACGTTAGTATTGTAAGTGTTGTAAGTATTGTAAGTATTATAAGCAATAAAGTGTTAAAAAAAATAAAAAAATATTTGCCTTCTTAGGCCCAGTTCAAACGTCGAACTTCACATGTGCCGAACCTAATGCAAATGAGCAAGAACAATAGATTTTGCTCATTTGCATTAGGTTCGGCACATGTGAAGTTCGACGTTTGAACTGGGCCTTATTTATCAAAAACGTCTTTTCGAATGGCACGTGCTGTTGGTTTGTGCGGAATCACCCAAGTGTAGCTCGCGTACTTGGAGTGTGAACGTTTTAATGACCGCACTTTTTGGTTTCTTTGTTGCCCTGACGATATGCGTAAAACAAAAGGATCCAAGTGCACTTCGAAGTAAGGTCTACCCCTTAAACTTGGGAGCGCACTTGACCAATGACAGTACAGCCGTGCAGATAAAAGCAGGTGTGCCCGCAACTTTGAATTCCAAAGGGAACGAGCTCTCTGCGTTTTGGTTTCCAATTCTGGAGTCACGGGCGACTAAGAAAACTGACTCTCAAGCAGGATCTCAAGTTTTACTTTAGCTGTTGTATTGGAAGGCGTATTTCAAGCCGACTTTGGGTAAAAAATTCTACGTTGAGAAAAAAGGTTGTTGTCTAATTTTCAGGCTTAGCCAATCAAAAACACTACAGCCATGCGCGCATTCAATACTCATGAGATACAAAAACATGTTTTTAAGACGAGCACGAAATATTTCCCAAAAATTAACAAAGAGTGAGCATAGTATTACACCAGGCTCTGAGGCGATTTTTTGCTGAATTAAGTTCAAATACAATTTGACTTGATAAGAAAAAATATTTTACCATCGACTTAGCGTTTTATGCATATATATCGTACTTTAGTCCTTCAACTTTGTTTATTTATTTTTATTTATTTTAAACAATACATTATTTACATCACTACAATTGCAATATGATACTACACGAACTACGCAGATGTACAATTACATTTACAAATGAAATTTATTAATACTAAATAAAGAAGTTATAGAAGAACTATCCACTTTCGGCGAAAAGCAGGCAAGCATTTCTTTGCAATTGCAGTTTCTTTAATTATTTCAATTTTTTCTTGGATTCGCAGCAGGAAGTTATTTACAGAAGTATAGTTCACCTTGGCGCCTGTTTGACGTGCAGAATATATAGTATTTTGCTATTAGAATTGAGTAGTTTAATGCCTGCCAGCATTTTGTATTGTCAAAGTAGCCGTATAATATGCTACCATGTTTTAAAGAAAGTCTTTCACGTGCTTTTTCAAACCACCATTTTTGAAACGTATTCCAGAAGGAGAGCGATTTACTGCATTGGATTAACATATGGTTTAAAGTTTGCTTCTGACATCCACATAACGGACAAAAATCACTTTCAGAGATACCGTCACGGTAAAGGCTCATTTGAGTAGGGAGTATGTTGTGTATAATTTTGCATTGAAACATTACGAGTTTAACTTCTTTTGTAACTATGAAAGGCATTTGGTAAACTTTATGAACATTATTTTCTAAAAAGCCGTGCCGTAAAATTTTGGTTTGAGAGGTTGGTGGTACGAAAGTGTTTTTTAAGATTGCAGAATAAATAGAACTTGTGATTAGAGGTGTGGTAGAAGAATCGTTGAGGTTGTTTTGACCATGCTGTTTTAAAGCATTTTTCCACGCGCAAGAAATGGCATTGATAAGACCATAAAACTTCGTAAAGGGTACATCTAAATTGAACTTTGTTTTGAATTCTAAACAGTTACACAAGTTGCCTTGTTCATTCAGTAAATCTTGCACATGGATAACATTTTTGGCGAACCATTTTCTATAAAAACTTGTTTCTTATCAATTAAAATATTACAGTTGTTCCATATAATTTCATTTTTGATATTGGTAGTAATACGCTCAGGTAAGTTTTTGAAGTCGTGCCAATAATCGAGAATCATGCGATAAAAAATAGGGAGGCTCTCTAGCTTAAGTAATTCAGTATTATAGTTACATTTTGTCAGAAAAGAGAAATTTCCGAGATAATTTACACACTGATTAGGAATCATTTTCCAAGAAGCAGAAGATTGACATTGAATTCTACTAATCCAAGCAATTTTAAAAGCTTTTTCCATAATTTCAAAATCGCACATTTTGAGGCCACCTTTTTTTCTGCGATAGCAGTACTCTTTTTTAATTTTTGCGGGTTTGCCGTTCCAAATGAAACTGAAAATAATTTCATTTATTTGTTGTATATATATGCACATTTAAAACGGAAACGTTAAAAGTCAGTTTAGAGAGCCCTAATCTTTTAACAATATTAATTTTTCCGTACAACGTAAGTTTTCTTTTTTGCCAGGTATTTAATGTTTTCTCTAAATCTCGAAGTTTTGATTCCAAAGTTGAGTTCTTCCACATCTCTTTGATTTTGTTAAAAAAAATATTCCGAGAGATAATGGAAGTTTGTTCATCCAATAGTGGTTGTAACTAGTTAACATTTCATTTTTATTTCACACGTCAAAGTCTTAATAACATTAGTGTCCGTAATGTAAATCTGATACAACACGGCCGCTCATGTAATAAACACTACTTAAAATAAATAGCCTACAGTCATAAAGATATTATTTTATGATAGATATTATTCTTACCCATAAAGCAGGCGTCACAGATCCAGCTATTGGGATGAACTACAAAGGAAAGACCCCATCATCATAATCAGGTTATGATTTTGACAACTTTGATGACTGTAAATCTGATACAACACAGCCGCTCATATCATGTTGTAAACACTACTTAAATTAGCCTACAGTTGTAAAGATATTTTTGATAGATATTATTCTTACCCATAGAGGAGGCTGCAGTCTTCGTGACTATGGTATCAGCTACAAAGGAAAGATCCCATCATCATAATCAGGTTATGATTTTGACAATTTTGATGATTGTAAATCTGATACAACACAGCCGCTCATATCATGTTGTAAATACTACTTAAATAGCCTACAGTTGTAAAGATATTTTTGATAGATATTATTCTTACCCATAGAGGAGGCTGCAGTCTTCGTGACTATGGTATCAGCTACAAAGGAAAGATCCCATCATCATAATCAGGTTATGATTTTGACAATTTTGATGATTGTAAATCTGATACAACACAGCCGCTCATATCATGTTGTAAACACTACTTAAATAGCCTACAGTTGTAAAGAGTAGTATATAGGGAGGCGGTCAAATGCGGATTTTTCTGAGCCAGCAATTACACCCCCCGGAAGCTTATTTGAACAATTGGTTAACCGTATTTCACCCCTACGGAGCCTTATTTGAACAATTGGCAGTCCTCACACAAGTTAACACGGCTCTTCGTTTCAAACCGGTTTCAACTGGCCTAAAGCGGTCTGAAGCAGCCGAAAGCGGGTGAAACCGGTTTCAACCGCCCGGAAGCGGTCTAAAGCAACCGAAAGCTACCAACCGCCCGAAACCAGTTGAAGGCATCAACAGCACGAAGGACTGGGTCGGGCAAGATGTCGGAGTAGTCGTGTTCGTGTTAGCTCCGTTCTTGGTTAGTGTGTATGGCCGAAACTATCAAACGAAAAACGTGGAAATGCTCTTCAACGTCCTCAACAGAAGAAAGCCTTTCACCCGACAATAAAAAATTAAGACATAACCAATCATTTACTGAATTTGAACCCGGCAGCGAGTCGGATGAAGTGTTGACTTTACACTACATGGCGAAGGCGGTTATGCCCAAATTGGAGCAAGTATTAGCAAAGCTTAAAAAATAGGAACACTATATTAAGGCCGTAGATGAGAAAGTTAGTAATCTTCAAGCAAAGGTTGAATGTTTCGAGTCTTTCAAGAATGAGACAGAAAAAAAGATTAAAGTATTTGAAGACGGGTTGAATTTTGCTAATGCAGAAACGGAAGCGTTCAAAGAGAAACTACAAAAAAATGAAAGATGAAGTTAAGCAGCTCAGAGACGAGAAATTGTACATGGAAGTATACCAGCGACGTGAAAACCTTCATTTTTTCGGAATTAAAGAAGAAAACGATGTAGAAGAAGACACGAGGGAGGTTTTGGTCGACTTTTTAAAATCAGAGCTTGGTATGGAAGATGCCGACGAACTGGAATTTCAAAGGGTGCATCGAGTTGGAAAGCGGAGCTCTTCCACCGGAAAATCCAGACAGATAATTGCACGTTTTCTGAAATACCCTAAACGAGAAGAGATTATGTCAAAGGCGAGGAAGTTGAAAGGGAAGGACTTTGGAATTTCGCTGGACCTTCCCAAAGAAATCTTGGAACGCAGAAAGAAGAAGATGCAACAGTTCAAGAAGGCAAAAGAAGATGGTAAGACCGCTTATTGTAGTAGGGCAGAGCCTGATAAGTTGTTTATTGATGGTGTTCAAGTATAAAAACGTTTGCAAAATCGCTTTAGGCCACGTATACATTGTGTAAACATTGAAAGTTTTCTTGTTATATTCAAATCTGTAAAAAAAAATTTCTTCCAAGAACCGGAGTTCTTTTGTATTTGTTTTGTGCACCTTTTGTTAACTAAGTGTCATGAGGAATGCAAGACCCTTTTTGTTTGTAGCTATTTTAACAGCTTTTGCTGGCTACTTTTTTAATGTCATAAATATGTGTTGTAACTTTGTTTTCTTTCTCTTGTTTCTCTTGAGCGTGTATGCAAATGTGCCTCGACCTGTATATTGTTCCTCTTTTTCAATTGTTTCTTTCGTTTTTCGTAATGTTCATGAAACGTAATCTAGATTTTAAAATTTTATCCCTTAATGTTCGGGGGATTCGTTCCTTTGAAAAAAGAAAGGCGATTTTTAATTGGTTAACGAAAGAGAAATCCGATATCATTTTTTTGAAAGAAACATACAGCACTCCGGGAGTTGACAATTTTTGGAAGTCACAGTGGAGGGGTGACATTTTCTTCAGTCATGGGTCGGAACATAGTAAGGGAGTTATGATTTTTTTTTTTTATAGAGAAATTTGATTGTGTAGTTAAAGAACACCAAGGAGATGAGCAGGGGAAATTTATTTTTTTAAAAGCTGTAATTCAGGGTCACCCGTTTGTTTTTGTTAATATTTATTCGCCAAACAAGATTAAAGACCAGTGCTTTTTTTTCGAAAAAATTCAAAAACAGCTAGATGAATTAGAATTAGAAGAAAATTGTGAAGTTGTTATTGCAGGTGATTTTAATGTTATTCTTGATGCTGATTTGGATGGAACTGGAGGCAAACCTAAAGTAAAAGAATCTTGTAAACAAATTGAGGATTTGTGTTCATCTTTTGACTTGATTGATATTTGTAGATTAAGAAATCCAGATGTTAAGCGCTTCACATGGAGACAAAAGAACCCAACAATACAGCGCCGTTTGGACTTTTGGTTAATTAGTAGTATTGTTCAAGAAGAAGTCGAAAATGTAGATATTATTCGCCATAATAATGCAAATAAATGGATTGAGGAAACAGGAAGGGGCCCTTCTTTTTGGAAATTTAACTCCAGTCTTCTAGAAGACGATGAATATATTTCTTTAATAACTGAGAAATATAGCAATTGGCTGGAAGAAGGAAAAGATATTCAAGATCCCAGGGTCCTTTGGGATTTTGTTAAATACAAAATCCGTTATGAAACCATTACTTATGGTAAACAGAAGGCTAGAAATAGAATGGAGAAATTATCAGATTTGGAGGAAAAAAATCAAAGAAAGCGCAGCAAAATGTGATGAACAACCTAATCAAGAAAACTAAAACGATCTGGAAATTTTACAAACCGAATACGATAGACATTATGAATATATAGCACAAGGAGCAATAATACGCTCAAGAGCAAATTGGTACGAATACGGGGAGAAAAGTAATAAATATTTTTTTTTAAATTTAGAAAATTCCAAAAAGAAGAAAAGCTGTATTAGAAAGTTAGTGGGGGCTAACGATGAATGCATAACGGATCCGAAGCAAATAATGACGGAGATTCATACTTTTTACGCAAATCTTTATGCCAAAGACTCCTGTGACCAGAGCGGCGTGTCGACAGATGAATTCCTTAGCAGTATAAATACTAATAGAAGGTTAACAGATGAACAGCAGGAATTCTTAGAGAAACAAATTACAAGTAATGAATATTTCGAAGCCTTGAATTCCTTTGAGAGAAACAAAACACCGGGGAACGATGGATTGACTGTGGAGTTTTATCTCAGCTTCTGGTATCTTGTTGAGGAATGCCTTGTTAATGTTTTAAATTTCGCTCATGAACAGGGACAACTTTCGAACTTACAAAAACAAGCCATGATTACGTTGTTGGAGAAGAAAGACAAAGACAGACGTTTTATTAAAAACTGGAGACCAATTTCTTTGATCAATGTAGATGTTAAAATTGTATCAAAGGCAATTGCAAGAAGGTTACAGTTGATTCTACCTAGGCTTATTCATTCTAATCAAAATGGTTTTATCAAGGGAAGATCAATACTATACTGACAGAGTTCGAACGATTGAAGATATACTTGAATTTGCTAATTATACAAATGGTTCAGGTATTCTCTTGGCAATTGATTTCGAGAAAGCATTCGACTCTTTAAGTCATTCTTTTCTTTTTAAAACCTTAGAAAAATTCAACTTCGGAAAATGGTAGTTCTCAAGATCGCAGAAGAGAAAGTAAACAAAACTTTGAAGGTTTACAAACATAACATCAAGCTACTTTTTGACACTATCATTAAGTAATTTCACAAAACCAGTGTTAATCTCTCGATCAATTTAATACCAGTACACAAATAGTAAGGTTTAAAATGTTATTGCGATTTGTTTGAATTCAAACATACAGAATTTTTTTATTCTTGCAAAATATATACGCCATATACCATATTTTATGATGTCTATGTGGGATTTTCAATGCGAAATCTTAAACGCGCTAAATTTTACTTTTACTGATTTCTAAGTTTCTTGTTTATCGTCGTCATGGTAATATCGATTTTACCAGAAAATACATCCTACCAAACTTCAATTCAAAACTAGTTAGTGGTGAAAATTTCACGTTGATTTGACTTGGAGAAGACTGCTTAAAAGCCGATTGAAAAATGTTGGTATGGTCTCCAGAAAACTGTATCGAACCACCTTAAATCTATCAAAGATATATTGAATATGTGGAAATGGAGAGGGCTTACATTACTAGGAAAAATACAAATTGTTAAATCCCCAATTCTACCTAAAGTTCTAAGTAAAGCGGCGTTGATTGCAGTTTCAGATGATTTGATTAAAGAGATTAACAGTGTGATTTATGGTTTTATTTGGAAAGGCAATGATAAAATTAAGCGCCTCTCTCTCATCAATGACATCGGGGATGGTGGACTTAGGATGCTAGACATCCAATCGATGATTCGAGCACAGAGGGTTTTGGTATTAAGAAGATTTGTGGACGAAGAATGTAGCAATTCTTGGAAGATAATACTAAATTACTTTCTCTCTCCACTAGGTGGAAAATTTGTTCTTAAGTGTAATTTTGATATTCGTAAGTTACCTGTCTATCTTCCAGTTTTTTATAAAGAGTGTCTGGATGCTTGGTCGGTTCTAAATGAATGTCAAGTAGTATCGTACAGTGATGTTGTTCATCAAGTTATTTGGAATAATAAATATATAACTATTTAAAAGCTTTCACTCTTCCAAAAACACTTGTTTCTTAAAGGAATTGTTACAGTCGGTGACCTCCTTTCTGACGCGGGAGTCTTCCTAAAGAGTGCTAAAGTGTTAAATGCAAATCTTTCTCCAATAGAGCGCTTTAACCCTTAGAGGCCGAAATGTTCGTTATTTTTTCAGTTGTAATTTGGCGAGAACAACTTTGCATCACTTTATTTGTCCTTATATAGAGTATCCACTAAAATATGTGCGGTTTTGAGACACTTTGGGCTCAGACTTGCGCATCACGTGACCTAGATCAACAGTTCGTGTTTCGATGAGTTCAAATGAGCTCGGTTTTTCGCTTTATAAGTGTTTTTTTTTTTTCGAGCAATTTTTCCTCTGCAGAAGCCCCCAGGCTAGCATCATTAAGCTGGAATGTGGGTTAGAGGCAAGCCTCTGAATGAAAACAGAGGTGAGAGGTGATTTCGTGCAGACTGGGACGCCAAAGATGCTTTGCAGCAAGCTTCGCGGGTTCACGAGTGAATTTGTCTCTCTGGCCCATCTGTGGATGGATTCCGGGACCTACCAAGGCTATTTGGCCAAGTTTTGACTTGTAAAAATTGCAATCGGTGTGAAATTTCGCTGGAAGGACTGGGTGGCCCGACACTTTTATAATTATTTGAAATGGAAATGGTAAGAGTTCCCTTTTCGATCGCGCGAGTTATGGCGGAATTACCCAGAATGCTTTTGGGGCATGAACGAGGCAACGGTTGTGTTCGCGACACTGGCTTTCATCAAATGGAGGAACAAGGGCCGCCGGATAAAGTGAGAAGGAATTTTCCAGCCAAATAACAAGATCTGGCCTTGAGGTGTGTTGTTAACACAAACTTTCGATTTTTTGAGCAAGTTTTTATCTTAAAAGATTGACACTTTTTTGTTGTTGCTCTTGGACCAAAAAGCTGGATGTTTGGGATTTGTTGAGATACGAACGGTTCACTGCAATGGAAAACGGGAATCATTGTGGGCGTTTTAGGATGTGATAGGTGTCACACCAACCAGTCGGCACAATGAACACACTTTCAGAATGTTGTCTCTTAATTTCAACAAAAAACAAATATCAAAAGCAGTAATAGTATTTTCCACGCATATAG
Organism: Cladopsammia gracilis; assembly: GCA_022457155.1. Lineage (NCBI taxonomy): Eukaryota > Metazoa > Cnidaria > Anthozoa > Scleractinia > Dendrophylliidae > Cladopsammia > Cladopsammia gracilis. The sequence continues at coordinate 67,660 of JAJGOT010000234.1, read as the reverse complement.
TCGTAGTTAGGCCTTTAAGGGTTAAACTAATGAGTATTGTTGATGCCATTCCTGGTGAATGGAGACAGATCATTAAACAAAGTTCACAGCGTCCTCCTTCACACATCCGGGACATAATCTATGTGGAGATGGAAAACTCTGAGGAAGCTTTGTCAAAGGTCTCATCCAAATTACTTTACAATTTTTTTAAAAGTAAAAAACAAGTTCCTCCAACTGCCCAAAAGAAGTTTCAGGAGAAATTTCCCCAACTTCAAGCCGACTGGAAAGAAATATACTCTTTACCTTTACAGTGACAATTGAAACCAAAATACGTGAATTCCAGTATAAATTATTGAACAATATAGTGTTTACGAATGAAAAGTTGTTTAGGTTAAAAATGATTGACTTGCCCTTATGTACCTTTTGCAAACGAGAAATGGAATCCATTGAACATTTATTGTTTTATTGTGATGTGACGGAGACTTTTTGGGAAGCTTTTTGCTCTTGGCTTGGTAAAAGTGAAGTTATGCTACAACCCTTTACAATAATGGATATTTTGTTTGGAGTCTTTAACATGGAAGATGATTTCATTATTTTAAATCATCTGATATTGACAGCTAAATTGTTTATCTATAAGTGTAAGTTGAATAATGTGCATCTTTCTATAAGAGTTTTTAAAGCCAAGATTAAAGCTGTATATCAAGTGGAGAAAACAATAGCAAGTAGGCAGAACAAATTAACTAAACATTTCAAGAAATGGGAGAAGCTTGTGCCATTTGTTAGCTCATAGTTGGGGTGTCCCGCATGTATGTCCCTCTTATCTTTTTTGTTTTACTGATATCTATATTCACCGTATTTTAGTGTTGTAGAGTGTGTATTGATTGATTTATGATAGTGTACAGTATGTAGTATTGTCTTTTTGTAGCTGGTAGTTTTCTGAGCTGTAATTTACTACTGTAATTTGTTGTAACATTGTAATTCGTAGTTGTTGTATTTATTATTTAAGTGTGAAAAACTAATAAAAGTTTATAAATTGCAAAAAAAAAATCAACAGCACGAAAACCCCGTAATAATTTACCCCCAGTATAATAAACAATCACACTCTTCGGAAGCTTCTTGGAACAATTGATATGGGTGGATGACCAATTGAAGAAAACCATACCCCCTTGTATATACGATGGGACGTGGAAAGAAAGCGCTTTTAAGGGAAAGACTTAAGAGGAATCGTTTGTATGTAAATAAAATTGAGTCCCCGAAACAAACTGAAGCTTTGTATTCACTCTATATAATCCCCGATTGTCTTTTAGAACTACCAGAAAATGCGCTAGAGATTATCATCACGCTTATAAATAAACTGATCGATGCAGGCGTTTATGGTGTGTGTCTTCCGTCGGCGATACTTGCAGTGGAGGCTCTATCAGCAGCAGGGTACGTTTCAGAGGTGGTAGAAGGGTTTCAGCAGTGGTAAATTTGTATCATGGCATTGCTGGATCGAAATCATGGGAAAGTCGATTGATATTGGAGGTACGGTTATGCAAGCCGTATTACGCTGTTACAGTGGTATTATTTTACCCCCCACAAGGCCAATCACTAAGCTGCCAAATGTCTATGTTCAAGTTGATATGGACACGCATGAAGAGGTTCAGATACTTGTGAAAAACATTCGTTTACTGAGCCTTTATCGGGAAAAGGGAGCTTCTGAATTTTGGGAGACCTTAGACACATCTCCAGTAAAAGAAACAATATTAGAGATTCGTTCTAATATTCTCAAAAACCTTACACATGATTAATACCTGCAGCTCTAATAGCTGTATTATAATGAAGTTCGTTCTTTAGATTTGTAGAGGGTTTCTGAAGTTTTATGTAAGATAAAATCTCACGCTGTGGCCCTTCTGGTAAAATTAGATCTAAGATTTTATAAATTACGAACGAATAATTTATACGTTTCGGTAGATAATCCCTTATTTTAGAGTAAACAAACATGATTTGACCTTTTTGTTCTTCTGTTAATTGAGGGTTTTTTTTTACCGGAAATGACGCAAAACAACAGAGTAGAGTATTTGAATAAATTTCTACAGTTGATTTTACACAATAAATCTCAAAGAATCAATCGTTAGAAATTGTGGAAGAATATTTCTTTTTGCCATTTCTTTCCGTAATTACTCGTTGCGAAGCACACGAGTTGTAAATCCGGCTTTGACTTTTCTTGTTTTTTTTCGTGTCACATTAGCGCATGCAAATTTATGCACGCATATTTAAGGACGTTCGCGCCCATTGCTACTGCGCATTCTTTCGTGCATGTCACGCAAACGTTAAAAGCCCATGAAATATCAACAGGAACGTACCAACGGCAAACTTTTTTCCACTTTATAGAATGGAACGTAAAGAGCGTGTAGTTTCATGGGATAGCTGTGGAACCAGGCCTTCTCGGGAATGTCACGCAATGACGTGACGGTGCGAATAGATGGTAGCTTTGAGAACTTCGCAGCCATTTTACTCTCTTGGATGCCCGGTGACCCCCATTTTTCTTTCCGTAGATCACTTCCATTCCTAATTTTCTCCATTTTAACAAAAAAAAACAGAAAAAATCTGTGCGTGAGAAGTTACGAATATTTCGCCTTTTCTGCTCTCGTGCGACCAACGTTTTCTTCGAATGTGGACGGGCAAGACTAATATGTTTTCTTTTTCAAGGCCTATTCTTCCTCAAGGAACGACATCAGATGCAAAAGTTTACGTAATAGACTTAGTTGTGTTGAATTAAGTACGTTTACCTGATCTAAATTTCACTAAAGTAGCTTCTTTAATTGCTAATAGTTGTTAGCTAAGATCGTCTTTAAATAACGAAAGCTTCTTAAAACGCATGGTCTTCAATGCGCCTTATCTCGAAAACGAGCACGGTGACCCCCCACTTTTTTGGTCATTTTGGCAATAGTTGATCTTCACCTTACTGCATGGCAAGTTTAAAAAAAATCTGTACGTGGGAACATTTTGGGCGCGAACGTCCTTAAGTCTATGTCGATGACTATATGGCTTGCGGTCATGAAATACATACCGTAAAATCTCTCCGTGTGTTGACTCGAGAAGCAAATAAAGAACTACAGCGTACAATTCAGCTGACAATTGCACACTTTCAAGACAATTCAAGGCGTTCATGGATGGATAGGACCGTTTGATATTGTTTTCGCCGCTTATTCCTGTGGGATTTTTGCTCTGGCAAGTTCTGTGTTTTATATATTAAACTTACCATTTGCTTAGCGATCGAGCTCCGGGTCGAGCTTAAGGCCCTGTTTACATGAGGTAGGGTGCCCCTAGAGTGTAGGGCCAACTCTCTTTGTTTGAAAACCTCCAGGGAAAAGAAAACAAAGAGAGTTGGCCCTACACCCTAGGGTCACCCTACCTCATGTAAACAGGCCCTAAATGTCAGCTACTGAATCTAGTGAATGCAGTGTAGTCTTACTTTTAAACCCGTGTATACGTGAAAGCATGATGAACGGGTTATCGGCAACGGTGTTTAAATAAAATTCACTCTCTCACTCACTCACTCACTCACTCACTCGCTCCTTCCATCAGCTGTTAACTTAGTGAGCAAATGCTTTGTTGCGAACACGTTTCGTAACAGGAATTCAACGTGAATCCAACGATAACAATAATTAATTTGATGCAAACGAATATGGACAACAATAAGCGTACAGATGTTTCGCATTTGGAGTTTTTAGTGCAACATTAAAATCGATGTAAAAGGATTTTGCAACGTAAACACGCGTTCTGATGCGTACCTAGCTTAAAATAATAAAATTTAGTGGCTAGTTAGTATGCGTTCTGATTGAGTTTGTGGCTTAATCCCGGACGGCCCGAGTTCGACTCTCCATAAAGTCCTTCTTTTTTTCCCCTTTTTTTTTCTTTTTTCGAACTAGACATAATGAAAGTGATGTACATTTTTTCGTTCGTCAAAAATCCTTACGTTTAATGAAAAAAAATGTATATCGAACCGTGTCTGTGAAAACGTAAGCTTACTGCAATATTGCGTTACGCGTTACTCTTCTTCTCGGCTTGGCTCTTTGGAGCCATTGGTAGCTTTTGATTAGACATAATTTCAAGCTTATGTTTCTCCGTAAAAGCACTCAAATCACTCGGGAATCAATGCTGCAATGAGTTAAAGGCGCCACGAGTTCAAGCTGTGTACAGCTTCTTGGTCTGATAAAACCTTTTCGCTGTCGTCCATTTTTGACAATGAGTCATTTCCGAGTATATGATTAAGACAATAATTAAAAGCATAATTATAATTAGAACGGTTCTTAATTCTTAATTGTTTGTTTTAATCCAAGTGCTCACAATCTTGTTTTCAGGTATTCTTGAATAAACTCTTGTTTTGCTGTAGAACTAAAAGTTTCAAAGATAACTTAGAGTTTTTCTAGCAGTTGTGAACGGTGAAGTTCAGTTGTAAAGTTCGTTGTATCCCGGAGCCGATGGAGGAAGCACATTCACAGAACCCATTGTATATATATATATATATATATATATATATATATATATATATATATAAGATTTTAGTTTATCTCTATTTCAAATTCTAAGGGCATGTTTTTAAAATCAAAGAGGCCATTGTTTGCGTCACTGACTGATATAGTCACACTATTTACATAATCTCCAGAAGAGGTGTCACGCAAGATGTTTTGTTGTGTTGACTCATAGAAAACGTTCTCAAACGCATTATCACGAACATTGAATCGAGCTAAAACTGTCGAAGGCTTCCCATTGAGTAGGTTTTGCTTTTTATCATCCAGATGACAGTGAATGTAATAACTGTTTGGGGAGTTAAGCTTATCGACAAAAAGCCTTTGAACGTCTATGTTAGCGCTTCCTTCTAGATTGAGAAGCTCATAAAGACTTTCGTTGAAAGAAAAGCTTTTAGTTCCAGGGTTTCTTGAAATTACTAACTTGTGCGAAGGGTAGTTTTTTAGTATTTTCAGTGGTTCTTTGCCTTCAAATGAGTCAGCTAAATAAGATACAAGATTATCAAGGTTGTAGTGCCCGGGAATAACTATGAAAAGTTTTTTCTTCAATCTTATCAATAACGAGCCAGACGCTCTTAGCAACCAAAAAATAGCTAGACCTCCCTCTGAGATATAGGGCAATTTGCACTATATCTCAGAGGGAGGTCTTGTAACTTCCAACATGCCAATGTAATCAAATCCCTTCTGAACACTATTTCTGTTCCACGTAAAGCGTGAACTTTTGCACCAAGGCGTTATAATCTTTAGGCGTGAAAATTCATTTCATGCACGTTTTTAATTATCTTTATGAAGGTTTTAGAGGTCTTCATTGCTGCGGTTTGACAGGAAATTGCCTGTGAGATGTAGCTTTGAAACAAAAACTCTTTATGGTTTTTATGAAGTATCTTCATGATGGGCACAATAAATTTAATGAAGGGTCCTGGCATTAGAAACAGCCAATAACAGAAAAAGTCAGCCGCTTAGATATCTGCAAAACAAGAAATTTAGATTTTCGTTGGTTTTGTAGGACTGAATATTAAACAGCGCGGACGAGTATGGAAGTCAACTCTGTCCGGAAATTTTCACGGTGTATTCAAGCTAAGCGAAATGTAGCGATTCGGTAATTATCATTGTAGTCGCAACATTCAGAAGTAGCTCAGAACGTAAACACCGCAACCTGGGTACATCGTTTTGCGGTAAACAAGACAACCATGTCGGCGTTCTATAATTATTGAACTTGAAGTTCGGTGTAACACGTAGTTCGTATTAAAGACGGCTATTGCTAAATGTGGATTTCCTCTGTTCACCTGTCTGTTACGGCTCACACAAAGAAAATAGGAAGCGAAATTATTGTTGACAGCATTTTTGGGATAACAGCTGTAATAACTTTATTGTAATGCTTGCTTTGTTGCACACCAAAAATACTCCAACCTGGGTGAACCAGAGAGAATATATAACAATTTGCCTAGATTTCACGTGCGCCTGAAAATATTGATTAATGTTATATTTCCTTTGAGCGCTCAGGCATACGGCGATGCCAGGACTCAAACCTGGGGTGAACCAAATAGGATATATAACATTTGCCTAGATTTCACGAGCGTCTCAAAATATTGATTGTTATATATCCCTTGAGCGCTCAGGCATACGGCTATGCCAGGACTCAAACCTGGGTGAACCAGCGAGGATATGTAACATTTGCCTAGATTTCACGTACGTCAAAAAATATTGCGGATTAATGTTATATATTTCTCGAGCGCTCAGGCATACGGCGATGCCAGGACTCAAACCTGGGTGAACCAGAGAGGATATATAACATTTGCCTAGATTTCACGTACGTCTCAAAATATTGCGGATTAATGTTATATATCCCTTGAGCACTCAGGCATACGGCGATGCCAGGACTCAAACCTGGGTGAACCAGAGAGGATATATAACATTTGCCTAGATTTCACGTACGTCTCAAAATAGTGCGGATTAATGTTATATATCCCTTGAGCGCTCAGGCATACGGCGATGCCAGGACTCAAACCTGGGTGAACCAGAGAGGATATATAACATTTGCCTAGATTTCACGTGCGTCTCAAAATATTGATTAATGTTATATATCCCTTGAGCGCTCAGGCATACGGCGATGCCAGGACTCAAACCTGGGTGAACCAGAGAGGATATATAACATTTGCCTAGATTTCACGTGCGTCGGCACAAAATATTGATTAATGTTGTATATCCCTTGAGCGCTCAGACATACGGCGATGCCAGGACTCAAACCTGGGTGAACCAGAGAGGATATATAACATTTGCCTAGATTTCATGTGCGTCCCAAAATATTGGTTGTTCAATATCCAAAATTAATTTTCATCATATTCCTGGGTGACACAGAAAGGATATAGAACGTTACCTAAATGGCGAATTAAGCCGATCAACAGCAACATCCAGATCGTCCTTGTAAACTCTCCGATCAAAAAATCCGCCATTGTTTTACGCTGCAAGCAACGCCTGCCACGCAGGCTAGCTGAACCGTGGTAGAAACGCCGCATATATCTTCAAATTTAGAACAAACCAGTCTCTCAAATCTCTTACCGTAGAAAGCTCAAATCGTCGAATGTCAAAGACATCCATCGATGCACTCGCGGGAAGAATGACCCAATTTTCCCGCTCTTCTCATATAATATTTTTTATGAAATCTAACGTCCTAAAATGTCAAAAAGCAATCGAACCCCTCAAAAATGACAGGCTGACCTCCACAGGAGTTTCTACACAATCTGATAACGTACCGTATATATATATATATATATATATATATATATATATATATATATATATATATATATACATACATATATATATATATATATATATATATATATATAACTACAGGTGAGTTCCACACTGATGTATCCAGAATAGTGCTCGACAATAATGGAGCGGTTATAACAATGTATGATTACTCACAGTTGTTTCATATAGACTTTAATACAGTTCTGTTTCGTGGACCGATGTTGCGTCGGTCTACTCATCAGTTAAATTCTATATACACTGTAGCATAAAAGAGGTTTTATACATCAGTAATATGATCTAGACCGAAGCCGTTACAAAATTTAAACAAAAGTGACAACAGAGAGAGATACATATGATTGGTCCTGAAAAATACGAAATAGACAGTAATATGATCCTGACCGAAAACGTTAAAAAATTAAAAAATTAAAACTAGGGGTACAATACATATAATTGGTTCTAAATGATGCGGTATAAACGATCAAAGCAAACCCAAAGAACAATAGAAACCTATATAAGTGTGGGATATTTCTAAAGGATTCGATTAAATTTAAGGAGAAACTTTCGCTTGTGCCTACAAGCAAAGCCTGCAACTGCAGAGACCTAAGCAAGTGCCCTCTTAACGGAGAATGCCTAGTAAAGGACGTAGTTTATCAAGCCACCGTCACTACCGCTGAACACTCAGAGACGTACGTCGGGCTAACCGCCACTGAGTTCAAGACGAGATGGCGTAACCATCAAGCATCTTTCAGGCACACAAGCAAAAGAAATGACACTGAACTAAGTAAACATCTTTGGGAGCTGAAAGATCAAAACAAAGACTTTACAATCTCCTGGAGAATCCTTGCCAAGGCCAAATCCTATAGTAACCTTACAAAACGGTGTAACCTTTGTAACACCGAGAAATTCTTTATTTTATATAAACCAGACATGGCAACGCTTAATAAACGCAATGAACTTGTATCCACTTGTAGGCACAAGCGAAAGTTTCTCCTTAAATTTAATCGAATCCTTTAGAAATATCCCACACTTATATAGGTTTCTATTGTTCTTTGGGTTTGCTTTGATCGTTTATACCGCATCATTTAGAACCAATTATATGTATTGTACCCCTAGTTTTAATTTTTTAATTTTTTAACGTTTTCGGTCAGGATCATATTACTGTCTATTTCGTATTTTTCAGGACCAATCATATGTATCTCTCTCTGTTGTCACTTTTGTTTAAATTTTGTAACGGCTTCGGTCTAGATCATATTACTGATGTATAAAACCTCTTTTATGCTACAGTGTATATAGAATTTAACTGATGAGTAGACCGACGCAACATCGGTCCACGAAACAGAACTGTATTAAAGTCTATATGAAACAACTGTGAGTAATCATACATTGTTATATATATATATATATATTTATGTATTCCTATATATATATATATATTTTTTAGATTTTAAAACATTTTTTATTGTAAATAGGATCATGTATTGTCTTTGAAAAGCCCCTTGGGAAAGTCAATAAAGTATGTATGTATGTATGTATGTATGTATGTATGTACAAGTATTAATTGTCAAACGCTGCAGCTATCCGGAAACCGCAAATCATATACGATGACAGCTGCTAAGCGGGCTTATGATGTCACTTCATAGCAACCAGACTTTACGTTTTTTTTTAACTTCCGGATCACTCTGGCTCGTCGGCGGAGTGAGGAGGCGGCTGATGACACGAACACTTTTTAAAGAATTCCACGAATTGTAAAGCGAGCATGAGAGAAGTCGGATGTAACTCGGTTTATGAAGCGGCTGATCGAAGTAGATGGTGTGAGGGTTCGAAGGCGCGACGATTTTTAGCACAGCCATTGTGTATATAATAGATTTTAAAAAATATATTTATATAATCATGTTTGGCGGGCGTCCCGGTGGGATTAATCCTGATACAAATCTTGGTTTAGACATTGGGGGTCACAACTACGGACCCCCACATCCGTTTTATACTCCACCAAATGCCTACTATACACAGAAAAAACAGCCTGCAGTAGATCCGCAACTGGCTTGGATGAATTCGCCAGAGGCAGCAAAGCTTTCAGCAGCGGCTAAAGCCAAGGCTATCGCAGACTTAAAAAGCGTTTCCCGCATGCTGATATGTCAAGATTCAAAACAGAAGTTTCTTTTGACGAAAAGCACAAAGCCACGGCGGTAGTGCTTTTCACAGAGGGCCCAGGCTCATGGGCTATGCCTACTGAAATAGCCCGTAAGAATTGGTCTCACGACATTAAAGACGCCCTGGGTTTGGAATATGTTGGTGGCTTCCCTTATCAGTTGACGTTTAACCGAAGCGCACAAAGGCCAATCCCAGCTGTTTATTTTTCTAAGAAAATAAGCAAAGACATGTTGATTGGCAGTTTTAAAATACAAAGAGCAAAAGATTTACGTCACGCCAACTGATTACGAAATACAGAAATATTTTCAGAGACACACAGATTTCGTTCAAAACCGCGAAATATGGAAGAAAGTGGCTTGGCGGACCTCATATGAGTTTTTGGCCACAACTAAACTTCGCGCTGTGGTGTGCAACAACCGGTTGCGGAATCTCGCGTGACCTTCTGTTTGATAAGAATTCTAATCTCTCCCTAACCCCGCAGCTAAGGGCGTTTTACAGGTTTCAAGTTTATTTCACAACAAGACGAATCTTGTTCAAGCTGGGTGGGGAACAGAGCATTAGCGCTTTGCCAGACGACCACACATTCAACAATAAAGACAACAAGCACAACATAGATACATACAAGAGGATTTGCATAGAGTTCGGTGTCGATCCCAGTTCTGACTTCCGTTTCACATACGGTAAAAACCACGGCCTTGGAAATGTGTACATTAATGCAACTGGCTTAGGCACCATCTCTATGAATTACGACTACCCCGATCCTGATCAAGCTCTTGTTCGATGATGAGCGTGTGACAGACAGAAACGACCCTAATTATCGCTGTAATGGAATAGCTTTCGTTCGTAACGATCAAGGTGCGGTTAGTCAGTTTGCGCATTTTGTGCCAGATTACGTACAAGGGCTAACACAGCCAGGGCTTGCGCGTTTGAATCAGTCAATGGAGGCCTTTGTGTACTGCATTCTGGGTGCACAAGCAAAAACCCGAAGCAGCATTATCGGGAGTGGAGGCCGAGCGTTTGAAACGCAGAGAGCATTCCTTATACTCCTAGAGGATGCCATAAGACTGAACGACATTTTAGAGAGTGTGCAGCCTTATCAGCTTTCCATCCAAGAGACGAAAGTGCGTCTAGACTTTGCGACCGCTCCTGGAAGCTGGCTCATGCCATCACGCATGATTATCAACACAGAGAGCGTGGTGGGGTATAACAATCAGCTAAAGGAGGCAACGCAAGGGATGAAGCTTGGTGTTAACAACGATGTTAATCTGGGCACAAAAAAAGTAGGCATCTCTCACATGGAAGGCGGGCCGCCGAAAACAAACCGACTCACTAGCCATCCTTCTAATCCCATTCACAAACAAGCAATGCAGGCACAGAAGGGTGACAGCACCCTCAAAACCCCAGCCCCGACAGAGTCTCCAAAAGAGTGTCACAGATACTCATCACGCAAACAAGGCAATCATTTCAGTGGGCGCGCTTGCTTTAGCAGGCTTTGTTGCCTGGATGCGTTAATTCTTGCGTTTACTGAGCTTCTCTATCAAGAAGGCAACCACGGCAAGGATTAAAAGCCAAGCGTGCTCGCCAAGAAAGCTCATCACCTGGCCGGCTGTGCGAAACACAAAGCTCACGATGGCTCCCAGCAGGCCAGGCAGAATGAAAGCAATCTTTTTTCCCAGTTCCTGCACGCTATTGCCAACTCCGTTGGCAACGGTCTTTAGTTTTTCCATGAGAGGGGCAGCGATAGAAGCGATTACTGTGCCCACAGCAACCAAAACCCCAACCACGGTGAAGCCGTATTTCTGGAATGCCCTTTTCACCCGCTCGCGAGGGGGAGTTTTTCATCAAGGCGATCTCTCTCGTTTACAACCTCGTCTCTCCTCTCGGTGTATTCTTGTGCATTTTCACGGGCTCGTTCACGTGTAGCAGGCTTCTCATTTTCATCTTCCGCAACTCTCTGGGTTTCTGAGACCCTCCTGTCAAGCTCTGCAATGTCATCATCCTTTTGCTGGATTACTTCAGTTATCTTTGGCCCGAGAGTATCTGTAACGGCTTTTGGTAGCTTTGGGTTGATTGTCCTTCCATCAGCTTTGAAGAGCGGTGCCCAACCACCTTTTGGACCTCTAACAACAACTTTACCCTGATATCTCCCCTTCGTTGGAACCCCAAGAGTAAGTAAGTTACCATCTTTACCATCATTAGGGTAATCTTGTTGTAGTAATCCATTTACCGTCTCTATCCGTAAACTTTCTGTGGTTCTAATTCGACCTGAAGGGGTCCCCTCAATGAAAGAGGTTTCTTCTGTGCGCGAACCACGCTCTGGGGGTCTATTCATTGTAGGTATTGGAATTTGTTCACCCGAAGGTCCGGATTCGGGTTCTTGGTTACCCCCACTGTCTGCGTTCAGTATCATTATCATCATCATCATTACGTTCATCCGTGTGTTCCATAAGAGGATCTCTATCTCCATATCCGCCTTCTTCCATCATTGTGTATATAAATATTTTTAAAAAACATACATATATTCCCACCCATATGGCTGTGAGCGAAAACTTCAAGCCGTCTTCAGAGAGAAAATTACGCGAGCCCTCAAGGGCTCCAGGACTCTGCACCGCATCACCTTCAACGCGAACAAAGCGATGCCAGGGGAAACATTATACGTGTCTGTTCCTAAACTAGACAATGGGGTCGTACTCTTCCCAGGCTCGTTGTCCCTGGTATTTAATCTCGCCGTGAGCGGACATGTAAACAACTACCTTGCAAACAATGTCTCTCGGGCGCTTGTCTCAAGCTTTACGGTCAGTTTTTCTGGAGAGAAGCTGCAAGACACCAATGCCTTTGATATTTACAAGCTTTATGAGGACCTTTTCCTGACAAAGACCCAGCGAAGTAATATGTTGCTCGGAGGGATACAGTCTGATGATTTGTGCAAAATCCGTTCAAATGTGGGAGACAAGAAAACCTCTGGTGTGTTGACACGGAGAAGAAGCTGAATGCGGTGTACGGAAACAAATACAAAATACACCTTGACCACGAGATATTAAGAGATCATGGTGTTTTCTAGCCATATGCTCTGGCGGAAGCGCTTGTGTTCGAGATAAAGCTTGCCCCAGCGAGCATGGTTGTTTAAGGGTCTGATGCTAGCCAGCTGGGCTATGAGCTGACGAACATTCAGCTTGAATATGATGCACTAAAAGCAAAAGTCAATGACCTGGCCAGAGATGTGAAAAGCGTCTACCTCAATAGTAATGAATTCCTCTACGAGCACATCACCCACCACAAAACGATCACAGTCAACAAGAAGACAGACGCAGTGATCCACGAGACCATCAACGTCCCGCGCCGATCAATGAAAAGCATCCTCCTTCTCTTTAACGAACCTCATGTGTGTGGTCCAAGAGACTCGGAAAAGTTCTTCAACTTCAAATTCACCCCAATTCAAACCAAGCCACAAATGACTCATCGAGCAGCAGCGACAACTCAGGCTAATTTTTTTGGGGGGTTGGCAGTTTGATTATCTCCACTTTGGGCGTATATTACCAACGTGAAGCCATTATGAAGACTCTTAGGCGGCCTAGAAATGACCCGACTCCAGCCCCTGCAGCTGCGGGAGATGCTGTATCTACTCCTCCTGAAACACAGACTGCGCCAAAAAGAAGGACTGAAATTCGTGGAATGGAATAAAAAAATCCTATATATACAATGTCAAGCCTTATCCAACTTTTCGTAAAAGGGGCTGCAATAGGAGGTGTTCTTCTTGTTATGGTTGATTTTAACATAACCACCCTTAAAACAATTTGGTGGTTAACAACACAAACAATCATAACCACAATCGCAGAACAAGCACACGATGTGGTGTAGACTGAAATTTAAAATCTTATATATACACCATGTCTGACAACAAGCTCGTGAAATCAATTACTGATGCCGCTGTAATCACTGGCCTTGTCGCCGGTATTGGGTGGATTGCTAAAAAAGCCGTCAAAGAGAATTTCACAGCTGACCCCAGCACGAATGTCATGAACTACGCAAAGTTCACAGCTGTCATGGCTGGCAGCATTGCACTGAAGAAATACCTTGAGGACCAGAAAATCCTTCCAGCTTCGATGTAAAATGCAAAACATTATATATACACAACAATGGCCACAATCGCTATGATGATTGGTGGAGCAATTCTCAATGCTGCCGCTTTCACTGGAGGCAATTATCTAGCAAAATATATGTCTGGTGATAGCGGCCAAACCGCCCTGGAAGAGAAAAAAAGGCACGACAAGGCCCTTGAAGCTATCAGGCGGCTTATGCTAAGTATCAGAAAGACCGCACAAAGCTCCTCGACTGGATTGCGACCAATGATCGGATCAAAGATCAAGCAAAACAAAAATTCTCAGACACCGACCAAGCACTAGTGCTTTACAATCAAACCCACAGGGATCAACAAATAACACTTCCCAAAGAGCCCGAGTTATCTGACTTCTATCAGCCCAGTAAACAACAGATACAAGGCGAGCTCTTGTTTATTGGCACGGGCGTGCTTGCGCTTGGGTATGCAGCCTTTCGCTTTTTTTAAACCCTAGATATAAATGATGGATGCCAAACTCTCAAAGATCTACTTCAGCCCGAAAGGCTATTGGAGAGGCATTGCCGCTGTGAAAAAGCTAGCTGCAGCAGCTAAGGTATCAGAAGATGTGGAAAAAAAGTGGCTCGCCAAACAAGCCCTTTGGCAGATTTACCTCCCAGCACCACGCTATATCCCTCGTCCAAAGTTTGATGTCTTCTCGCCCAATGCGGTGCATTAAGCAGACCTTCTTTTTTTGCCACACGACAAACTTCCTCGTGGGAGGAAGGTTTACAAATACGCTTTGACGGTTGTCGATGTGGCTAGCCGTTTCAAAGCAGCAGGGCCCTTGACCTCGAAAGAGTCTGATGAAGTCGCTAAAGCATTTCAAAGGATTTACAAGCGCGGACCTTTGAAATGGCCAAAGTTGTTGCAGGTTGACCCTGGATGAGAGTTTATGGGTGCTGTGACTAAGGCTATGGGTGATAACAAAACTGCTATTCGTCGTAGGCGTGTTGATATCCACAGAGACCAAGCAACCGAACCCTGGCTGAACGCTTGTTTGGTCATCAGTATGCGGTTGAAATGCGCCTTCCCTCCGGTCAGAGATCGACTAAATGGGTTAAAAGACTGCCCGACGTTGTATCAGCTTTAAAAAATGAAGTCACCAGATTAACTGGCAAAACGCCCGCACAAGCAATCAAAGAGAAAGCCGTTTATTTCTGCCAAACCCTCTACTCCATATTCGAGAGCAGTGGGAGATAACGAGAAAAAGCTACCTCCACGAGTAAATGTAAGATATTTCTACCAGCCTCGAGAGCTGGAAGGTGGAAGTAGGCGAGCTACGGATCCAATCTGGTCTTTAAAGGTCTACAACATTGAAAGGGTTGTTACCAAACCAAATGAACCGGTCGTGTATTATCTTTACGATGGGCCCAAGCGGGGCTTCGTCCGTGAGGAGTTGATGGTTGTGCCGGATGGTACTCAGTTGCCGCCAGTTAACGCTCTGCGTTGAGGTGAAACTCTATAGGCTATGTGTGAATGCCATCTGGCAACACCCAGCGCTTGTCGTAGTAAGCGTTAAGGCACAGCTTTCTCTGCTCGTACGTGTACATGGCTCCGTTGTGCATCCTGAAACCTCTGTTTGTGGGTGGGTGACGGTCCATTGCTCCCTTTGACAATCAGTACCCTGGACCGTCACCCACCCCTAGTGTGAGTAATTTGAGTCTTTGGCTGGGTCGCTAAGCTATCTTCCAACGGTTTGGGGAACTCGAAGTCTTGACAAAGCCGTTTCCGATGGCTCAAAACGGGAAAGTTTGCAGAGGTTAGCGACCTTTAATTCTCTCTCAGTGTATATGCGACTCTGATGAAGATCACAAATGGAAAGCAGAACTATCGACTATGGTCTACGTGTAATTTCGAGGCGGCTGGAGGCGATGGAGCGAATTTACGGCCGATTTCCTTCGGTGGATCCGATCGGCTCGTTGAGCGGAGTGCCCTACCTTGTCTCTCTTTTAGGGAGGAAGAGACAGTTGAACTAAAACTCGCTGAAATCGCTTCGAATCGACCCCAAAACCATTCAAGACACAAGTAAACACACAAATAAGTTCATGTGAGCCAGTTTTATTCAAATATCTTTCCTAATTTTACGCTCAAATTCGAAGTGAATTTTCCCCATACAAATCCTTATAAATCAGTACCTGTTGTAAACATCACTTGAGTTTGGGCTACCTGTGCCGAAACAGGCACATGCTCGCTTTCATAAGATAAATCCCTGGTCCCTGGCTTGCCTTGGTCTTGTCTTGGTAAGCTTCGAAGTCATAGACGATCGCGTGTGGATAAGTTTCGTTTCTTTTCGGTGGGACTCTCGTGTTCCCATCTTTCAACCAAGTTGTAGCCAACCATCCGAATACAGTGACTTCGGTTCAAAGTTCTTTCGAAAGCTTGCTCTCTTGTTGTTGCGTTACCTTTGCGGTCAGTCCAGATCACTTCGCTTCTTTGTTCGGGCCTTGGATAGCACTTGCGACAGCCGTGCCAGAAGCAACCATGGTACTGAAACACGATTTGGCCTGTAATGACCCGCTCACCTCCGTGGTCACATCTGTGATGATGGATGCGAATGCCACCATGCCGGGCCTTATACTCTAGCCAGCAAGCTGCTTTGATACCAAAACTGGCGTTTGGGTAAAACGCCTTTTCAAAAGCTGACTCAGGAGCAAGGATCTTATTGCCAGGGCAGTCAATATTGGTTCGTCCGCGAGTGCAAGTCTTGGCGTGGCGCGCTAAGTTATCAGCCCGTGTAAACCTAGCCAAACATTCGCCGCAAGTGTAGTTGTTTGTGACCTTGTTTATGTCGGTGATCAAAAAGGCATGAGCGTCGTAGATACCAACAGTCATCGTGGGGTGGCCAACCTTGTCATAGCGGGAAGGTGTGTAACTCAAAACAAACTCGCCGTTGTTTGTAACAGTATAAGCGGCAATTCCTTGTTTAAAGTGTCTTTCAAGCAAGTGAAACTGTTGTAAAGTGACAACATTGCCATTACCACGAACTTTCGGGTGAGCAGTAAAGAAGCTTTGTGATAGTTCTCTGGTTCATGGAGTATTATCCCGTTAATGAGCTCCTAGATGAACAGCCAAACACTGAAACATACAACAATCGTCATTGTAACTGTCAAGAGAGATTACTTCTCTTTTGTTGCGAAGCCAAACAGACAACCGACCAAGACCGATTTGCAAAGGTTGACGATCCAAAATAACTTAAATCTCCACAAAGACAGCGCTTTCGAAAACCCATTTCGTGTTGGGCCTGTCGATTTTTTCGCCTTAACTTGAAGACGAAACTCTTCTTGTTCTTGAAGCTAAAGTTTCGTTTGCGATAATCTAGAAAACCAAGGACTGTTTATGTTGTTGTAATAAACGACATGTTCGTTGTTTTCGATGTTTCGTAGATTATAGGCAAACCGAAATTTAACTTTATGTCTTGTGCGGACAGTGTTTAATTTTGTGTAGCATTTGGGGTACAAGAGGTTTTGTAAGACCTCTATGAAAACGCCATTTTATTGTTCTCAGTCTCCTACCCGCTCTACCTTGTTCACCCCGTTCACCAACATCATAGATTTCAACGATTCGATCCGGAATCTGAAAGCCACCATCAACACGCCGCCTATGTAAAGGATCTAAGGCCTCTACGGTTTCGTTTCTGGGTGAAACTCTCTAAAAGGGTTTTTGTTCTTGGTTGTCAAGCCAAGCAATCAGATCACGCTGACTGATGTTTGAGTTTGCAAAGACACCGCGATTATTCCTCAGAGGAGCCGCCATATATATAGGGATTTTTTTTACAAAAAATTAGTAACCACCGTAGTCACCGGTCTTTATCTACAAAGGGTATGCTTTTCTTCAACTGGTGATACTACCAATTCCATTCGTCCTAAGAAGCTGTCGTGGGGTGTGATTGTTTATTATACAGGGGTTAAATTATTACGGTATTTTTCGTGCTGTTGATGTCTTCAACTGGTTTCGGGCGGTTGGTAGCTTTCGGTTGCTTTAGAACGCTTCCGGGCGGTTGAAACCGGTTTCACCCGCTTTCGGCTGCTTCAGACCGCTTTAGACCAGTTGAAACCGGTCACAGCCGCTCATATCATGTTGTAAACACTACTTAAATAGCCTACAGTTGAATAAATATTTATGATAGATATTATTCTTACCCGCAAAGGAGGCTGCAGACTTCTCGATTCTGTGATAAGCTACAAAGGAAAGATCACATCATCATAATCAGGTTATGATCTGTGACTTTGACAATTTTGATGATTGTAAATCTGATACAACACAGCAGCTCATATCATGTTGTAAACACTACTTAAATTAGCCTACAGTTGAATAGATATTTATGATAGATATTATTCTTACTCATAGAGGAGGCGGCAGAGCTCCCGGTACTGCGATTAACTACAAAGGAAAGATCACATCATCATAATCAGGTTATGATTTTGACAATTTTCATGAGTGTAATAATTATCATGGGGCGCGCGGGGATCTGTTCTCTTAGATCATTTTCTCTTGGGCATACCAGTTTATCAGTTTGTTAACGCTGTTTAGAAAAAACAGATTTTAACATGCAGAGTAGGATGGGGCTAACTCATTTATAACCAACGTAAATACAGAGCACTCCTGCCCATTCACTATAGTATCCACATCCCAATTTCGAGAACAGCAGAGAGGCACAGATCGCCCACAAAAAGACCCAAGCTAAATAGTACGACAAGAAAGCCAAGCAGCTTGAGGATCTGAAGCAATACCAGAGTGTTCGCGTTCAACTGAATCCAAATAAACCAGTCTGGCAGAAAGCTACAGTGATACACCAACCCACTGACAAGACACCCAGAAGTTATCAAGTGCAGACTGAATCTGGAGCAAGGTACATTGTACTTCAGGAATCGTCGCTACTTGCATCCAATAATTTAGAGCGATCAATCAGAAGTCCTAACGAGACTACCAGCACAGCCAGTTGTGCCAACAACACCGGTGCATCCAAGTTCAACACCAGCATCCGGACCACCGTTACCAGTAGAACCTGTTGTACCGACATTACCGGTACTTCCAAGGTCGCCAACAGTGTCCAGACCTCGACGACATATAAGACCACCAAAGAGACTAATAAACTTTAGGGACTTAATTAATGGACTTTTTTGTTAAAGTTTACTTTTTATTCTTTAAGAAAGGAGGATGTTCTAATATCAGAATGCGCGGATGTTAATTTGTATTATATGTTCTATTGTTTAAAATTAGCATAAGCTGGTGCATGAACATTCTAGATATTAGGCCGGTTATAACTAGGGCTCTTAAGTGCACTTGAAGTGCACTTGGCACGTACTTACGTTTCAATAGAAGCACTCATCTGATTTATTTACACCTTTAAATCTCATTGTAAAATGTATCAAAGATCAGCTGAATGTACTTACAAAGTTAAATAATTTGCAGTAGTTCGTTTTATAAAAGCTAGCTCCTTATTTGCCTTCTTATTTATCAAAAACGTCTTTTTGAATGGCATGTACTGTTGGTTTGTGCGGAATCACCCAAGTGTAGCTCGCGTACTTGGAGTGTGAACGTTTTAATGACCGCACTTTTTGGTTTCTTTGTTGTTCTGGCGATATGCGTAAAACAAAAGGATCCAAGTGCACTTCAAAGTAAGGTCTACCCCTTACTTGGGAGCGCACTTGACCAATGACAGTACAGCCGTGCAGATCAAAGCACGTGTGCCCGCAACTTTGAATTCCAAAGGGAACGAGCTCTCTGCGTTTTGGTTTTCAATTCTAGAGTCACGGGTGACTTAAAAAAACTGACTCTCAAGCAGGATCTCAAGTTTTACTTTAGCTGTTGTATTGGAAGGCGTATTTCAAGCCACTTTGGGTAAAAAATTCTACGTTGAGATAAACGTTTGTCGTCTAATTCTCAGGCTTAGCCAATCAAAAACACTACAGCCATGCGCGCATTCAATACTCATGAGATACAAAACATGTTTTAAGACGAGCACGAAATATTTCCCAAAAATTAACAAAAAGTGAGCATAGTATTACACCAGGCTCTGAGGCGATTTTTTGCTGAATTACAAGTTCAAATAAAACTTGACTTGATAAGAAAAAATATTTTACTATCGACTTGGCGTTTTATGCATACACCAAATTAAAGAAACGTTGTCGGGTGAAAAGAATAAACCATGAACAATGCGACCCAAAGGTTTACTGGGAAATTGGGTAAATTAATTTTCGTCTCTAACAGAATACATCTTATATCAACACAAGATGCATGAATCATGCTCTAAAATGTCTCAAGCAAAGAAAACATCTTGATTATCGAGAAATGGAATATTACTCAGCTTGCCAAAGCTGCCTACCCATAATCCCATTAGGTCTCATCGTTCATGGTTTATGCTTTTCACGGGTCGACGTTTTTCAATTTGGTGTATATATCGTACTTCAGTCCTTCAACTTTGTTTATCACGGCTAATCAACTGCATACCAACCTGCGCTCAAGTAGTTAAGGACTTGGCGGTCCCAGATCAGTTTTGCAAAACTGATCTGATACCAAGCCAAGTCTTAACTACTTCCCATCTGTTGGATTAAAAAATATAGAAAAATCAAATGAAACTATATGTTAATAAAAACAAAATGGTGCGTTTATTCCATTGCGTGATTTCCTTTGCGTTTATTTCATTGTGTGATTCCACATAATAGAATCCTTTGCGTGGCACAATTCTCGGAAACACAGGAAGTCGATGATGTCATACAATAGGGGGCTCCCCCAGGAAAATGAGTCATAATATTGCGTTTCAAGGTCATGAGACAGTCGTATGATTTCCCTCAACCAATCAAAAGCTTCACATTTTCACTACACAATCGTGAAACGTTTCAGTGAAAAGTTATTAATTTGTGAAACTTTTCAGTGAAAGTCATTTGTGAAGTTTAGAGAAGATGCCTTACTCTCTGAAGCAATTGGACCAACGCTATCTCACAACTGCGGTATTTTTTAAAAATATAATCTCATATAATAGTATAGAATGAATTGTAATTTGGAAATTCATGACGAATTTAAGAATACAGGAGAGTTAACCTGTCCCTTTTGTGACCAACGATTAGCAGATGTTGTTAGAAATACGGAAGTTGTTGAATCATGTTGTGATAAAAAAAGATATGTTTCATGACAATGGAATGAATGTTTGTAAAAATTGTGGTGTTGTTAATGGATATGATTTACAAGCTCCATATATTGATTTCCATGATAACAAATATAAAATGACGAGAAAGAGTGTGTATATAAGAAAATATCATATTTTAAACGTTGTCAATGATATAGCACAACAGAATCATGTACAAATCAGTAATGATAATAGAGAGAAAATCCTGAGAATATTCGCTTTAATTAATGAAGTATTATCACAGGTTAACAAAAACCGTAAACGGATGATTAGTATTAAATTTGTTATCAAGCAATTATTTAAGATGTTTGAGCTTCCATACAAGAGTATTAAAGTAACGAAGTCAATGAAGACATTAAAATTCTATGAGACTTGGTGGAAACATGTTTATGAATTGATAAAGAATGATATCAACAAAATTATTAAAAGGTGACCTGTTGCGTGATTCTCAGAAAAACAGGAAGTCATACGTCATGCAAAGGGGGTTTTCCCTATGAATGAGTTATTGAATAAAGTTTACTCGTAAGTGAATTTTTTATCATACTGTTTCTCAAATTTATCGGCAAGAGGACAAAGATCAATGATTATTTCATCAATCAGCCTCATTTCATTTATAAATGCGGTATGGTTAAATTGATTTCCTCTTAAACAAGACCGTAAATCAACTAATACTTTTTCATATGTTGTGTATGCAAATTTAGACATATCTATTTTCCTTTTGTAGTTTTTAATTTCGCTGTATGTCTTAATCAATAAACCACTGCCACTAATTACTCCTAAAATAATAGGGTTTAATGTTATTGAACCAGCTATTGTACCAATGGATATTAAAGAAACTGATGTTAAATTGATAGCTAAATTCATTCTCTTGAAATACTTGTAAGCCTTCTTATAACACCAAAAGCGTTTATGATAAAATTTATACAATAATTTGATTTCTGATAATTTCTCTTGACTGATATTTCTATCAATATGATTAAAATTGAATATTTCTGTTTTATCTGTTTTAGTCATTTATATTATATATTTGGATTATATTTTAGGATTTGAAAGAAGACAATATAATGCACCACTTATTTGGCCCATTATTGGAGATCTTTTTATTTTCTTAGGCAATGAATGGCAGCAATATGTGTATCCAGGCCCCTTTTCATAGTCATTGTAAAATCTTCCAAATGCATCATGAAAAATAGCATGTTTAATTAAAAATTGGTATTTGGTGTTTATAGTACAAGACCTGGTTCTATTAATCCAATGTCAGAGTGTTTTTCTAATATTTGGTTAAATGATATTGGCTCATTCAAATAGTTTACATACAAAAATTGATATATTAAAGCCGATTTTAATATTTCATCTTTAGTATTAGGATGTAGGTTTTTTTGGGTTGTGAAAAATTTATTACAAAAATTAATTGCTTGCTCCAAATTCGACATGTATATTTATTGATTATATTAAATGTAGCTTTTATATATAAAAATATGGTGTATGTTTTTCCTATGTGATTAAAACTCTTCAAAAAGTGCACTGATATGACAATTATAAGGTGCAAATGTAATATCATGATCAAATGATATCAATTTGATTTGTATGTCTGCATCTTCCCTGAAATTGATAACTGATGTTGATATATTGAAAGTGTATAAAATTTTATTTGATGTTTTTCCCAATTTTGCGGAGCGAACGAAGTGTTATGAATTAATATAAACATTTTTTTCATATCCTTCAGGCGGTTTATCGTCCAATATCATCAGCCATAATTTTATAAGTTTCAAATTGATTAATGCAATAAAAGATAATGAACCGTTGAATATGATATCATAACTGTTCTTATTTTTCATATAATTGCCTAAAAATATGAATTTTTGTAACTGTTTGGGTTTTGGTAAACCAATTAGGTTTCTACCATTCATATCAATATCGGTCTCCATAACCATTTTTCCTCCCTCAATTACATAAACAGTATCAAATACATCTGGATCGACACTCGAGACATGACCTTGAACGCCATAAACGATTAGATGTGCTTTTTTGTATTCCCTTTTGATATACTTCCATGAAGATCTATCATAATATATTCAGGTGGAGATACCTGATACTTATGTAAATGAACAATGCTTTTTGTATATCCTTCAGTGTTGAATATCTTTGTAGTTTGCTGTCCAATATTAAGAACTGTTGAGACAACATTGACAGATGTTGAACCAATGTGAACTTTATCTGGAACGAAAAACTCAATCACCATAGTGTATTCACCTTGAGGAAGTTTGTATGCATTAAAACCTATCCTTGACCTGAACTCATCGTTATTGTCTGTCGTAAGAGTCATATCATAGGCTTTCTTATTGATTTTGTGTGGGCTTGATACAAAATTGATAATTCCATTAACAACAATATTACTCTCCGACGAGCTCTCGTTCACATCTTCCATCAGGTATCTGAAAACGTCTTTTTCTGCAGTAGAGGAAGTTATGTGTGACTTGTTCACATAACTCTTATAATCGTCTGTTATTCGTGTATACATGTTTGTATTAGAATCATTGAGTTCGGCGTTGAAGAATGAAACATTTACGGCAGCGCCATTCTCATTTGGTTTAGGTGTTGCTAAATTAGCAATTTTATAACTTTGCATATCAAGATCGCTGGAAATCGTTTTGTCTAATTTTTCGTTTAAATGTGTATCAACATAACCTTTATTCGTAGCCATATCGCTTACAGTTGGGGTTTGAACATTATATATTACGTGGTTGTTCATATCAATTGAATTCTCCATAGGAAGCATCTCTTTACGGGATAAGAATATATTTTTGACATCATTGTAAGAAACTAGATTGTTATAATGTGCTCCCAAATCATGCCATGTTTGTTGTTTTGATTGGACAATATTGTACATCTCCTTTAAATCAATATCCTTCGTGACTTCATGCGTTGATGCAGACGTATTGAGATGGAATTTCTTCAGAGTTATCATATTCACCGCAGAAAGATCATTGTCTTCATCCGTGTTCATATTGGTGATAAGTTTTCGATTCATGTTGATTTCTGAAGGATTAATGATTTTATTTCCTTGCAGATCCAAATCTGCAGTCATATGAGTTGTTCCATCTAACTTTAAATAATGCGTGTCACTATACTCTTTATTAACAGCATCGTTTTCTAAAATCGGTGTTTTTAAATTTCTTATATTATTGTTTTTCATATCAAGATTTGCTGTAACTAATGGCAAATGCTTACTAACAAATGTATTTCTAGCAAAATTAAAATTTATCACATTATCCAAGCCAGTAACTTGTCTTATATTTACTAATTGTTTACCTTGCATGTCGTAATCACCGTCCTCTGTTAATTTGAACCCTACTCCAGGCAACCCACGTTGCGGTCGCCGTTGATGTTGACGATGGTAAAATTCCATTTGAGTAACTCATATATAATTGAGTTATATTATATTTTTCCATTGAAATTCTTAGTTGTGAATTTCCGTGGCTTATCAATATATACGAAGGAATATGGTTCTTTAGTTGCTTTCTCATATAATTCTTTTGGAATACTGTTTTCACGGCAAATTAGACTCTTCTCATTAGCACTTGGGAATTCGTAAATAGAGAAATGTGAACATTTCAATCTTATGTCTTTTGGTGTCTTATAGTAGCTTTGACTCAGATAAATCACACTGCAATTTTTGTGTCTCCCTCGTATAAAATAGTCGACCAATGGTTTTTGGTTTTTATTACATACGAAATCGTCAAATACTACTAATTTCTGTGAGTCACAGTCAATGTCTTCAACGGGAATAATCTCATCGTTGTTTGCTTCAATAACTTCATAGCCAACTTCATCACTTATTGGTTGGAACATATCCATAAGATTCTGGTACTTAGACTGCTCTAAGTTTTTAGCATAAAGATATACTTTATCAAAATACAACAGATGGATGATCATATGCATTAGTGCATTAGTTTTCCCCGAACCGCTTGGTCCGCAAACCAACATCCGAAATGATCGATCAGGCATGAATTCATATGACTGTTTAAAGTTTGAGACAACATCGTCTTCAACGTCATAATTTGGTATTTTCATTTATATTATATGGGTATATTATTTCAATATAACATGGTGTATAACACGGTGTACAACACGGTGTATAACACGGTGTATAACACTGTGTTAAACGTTATTTTTTATATATGATTTTCATTTTTTTGTAAATTTTTTTGCAATAATTTTATGTAACATAATAATATAAATGAGTTTACTTAAGTGGAAAGAACTCGCAAAGAGAAAATCTGAATTAGGGGATAAGATTAATTATGTTCATAATATAATAACGAAACATGATATTGGTCAGCAGACCAGTCAGGAGTCATTGGCGAAGGTATTTAAACCAGTGACTAGTAAATTAGATGATGTTATTGACAGTAATTTAGTTTCGAGTATACCTCAGAGAAAAAAGCGACCACCTAAGAAAGGTGAGCCTGGTATTGACTATATGCCTGAAGTTGATCCTTTTGAAGAAATGGAAATTGAGGATCTATTTGGTGATTATGTACCACCACAACAAGATAAACAACTGGTACCAAAACCTCCAACATATGAAGAATCTTTACAAGATCTTTTTGAAGGAAAGAAGCAGATTTATGTTGATCCTCAGTACCTGCCTCCGGAACCTGAGGATTTACCACCAGAATATGATGACGACGAAGAGATCAATTATGCATTAGATGATGAAGATACGAGTAATGAGATTTTGAATGATATTGGTATTGTGAATTATGAAAATGTGGATAAGATATTGAATCAATCAACAATAACACCCCAAAAGACTAAGAAATATCTTAATAAGATTATAAAGGATGCTAAAATAAAAAGGAGTCAATTAAGTGGCTATAAAGCATATGTTACAAAACAATACAATAAGGGGGAGATATCATCAGGTGAAAGGCAAATGCGAAACAAAAGAATAGACAACGCAAGAGTTACTTTAAATGAATACATAAAACATTATAATACTAAATTGGAAACAATAAAAGGTTCTGGAATCCAGAGTCGGGGAAAAAACAGAGAGGTGGAAATATTATGTTTTATAATGATATAAAGCAGCTTTTGAAAAAACTTGAATTGATTATTGGTGAAATTCTAGCAGGGAATACAAGCCTTGAGATGCGAAATACAGGAGTAGCTATCCTGGATATTTTACTAAAGACTGCAAAAATCAATAGACCACAATATAATAAATTGTTTAGTCAATATTTCAAAATATAATTAATATAACTTTATTATATAAATGGAACGAGAGATAGTATTATCATCTTATAGTGTAAAAAATCAAGGGAATAATAAACCTGAGGATTTTGCAACAAAATTTACTAGACCTATAATTTTAGATCGTAATATGCAATATGTTATTGGTCTTAACAGAATTATCAATATGAGTTTTACATGGTTTAATGTTAATGCTGGATACAACAATCAATTAATCAAATATAGCTCCGATAGTGGTTCAACATTTAACAACATCACCTTTCCAGCCGGAGTATGGAATTATACAGACTTCAATACATATATCAAGGACATAACAAAAACTGGTGATACGTATCCTATCACTCTTGAATTCGATAATACAACATTTAGGACCACGGTTACATTAGCTCAGAATTATCGGCTTGATTTGACACATTCCAATTTTAATGATCTAATCGGTTTCGATAAAATAGTATTAACAAGTGGGACAAACATTGGACCAAGGGTTCCAAATCCCTCTCAAGATACAGATGTCCTCAATGTTCATTGCGACCTAATTAATGATTCACTTGTAGTTGGTCAAGATACAGACATCATTTATTCCTTCTCAACCAGTGTACTCCAACCTAGTTACTCCTTTACCCTCGAACCGCGAAGAGTCACATTTAATCCAGTCAATAAGAATAGTATAAGTAGTATCAGGGTATACATTACTGATGGAAAAAGAAGATTAGTTAACCTGAATGGAGCAGATACATCTTTCTCACTAATTCTGAAAAGTATAGAATAATATAACATAATAGTATAATGAAACCGTATGAATTCAAAAGATTTTACCATCCAAAACTTGGTAAATTTGTATATCAACACAAAGGGTCTGGGCTTATCGTTGATAATATTTTCAAACCATTAAAGAGTGTGGCATCAGCTGTTTTTAAGAAATTTGCTAAGCCAATAGCAAAGAAGGCATTAGAATCGGGGATATCCCATACAGGTGAGCGACTGGGTAAGGCGGTATCACAAAAGTCAGGAGACCTAATAATGAAAAGATTGGCAAATTTGAGAAAAGGAGCTACAAGACAAACGGCAAATGTTCCATCCTCACCCATTAAACAGCAACAGCAAGATGAAAGTACTGATATGATACTCAATAGATTGATATCTGGATCTGGTATAAAAAGAAGGCGTAGAGTAAGAGTAGTATAGAATCAATAAAATGATTGGGAACATTGGCATGGTATATAATTGCAAAATTATCTAACATAATAATATATATGTCTTTTAGAACAAGTGAATTTCTACAAAGATATGAGTTGGTACGATTCCAACTTGATTATGTAATCAGAGCCCCAGCTAACAATCAACACCAAGACAAAAATGGGTATAAATTTACAATTAATGATCGATCGAGCTTTTTCGATTGGTACAATGCTTATTTTGAGGTCCAGCTCCAGGTACAAAAATTGGCTGATGGTACAGCCTATGGTGCAGATCGTATAACAGTTATTAATGGAGCCCATAGTTTGATTAGTCACATGATGATAAAATCAGCAGGAAAGATCGTGTATGATACTGATAATCTCCATAAAGTGACTTATGTCAAGAACCTGCTTGAATAAAGTGACGATTTTGCTCGTAGTGTTGCTAAAAACTCTTTATGGTATTTGGACACAGATGACACTACAGCCAATACTAATACAGGGTTTGAGTCAAGACGTCTTTTAACGACAGGTAACCATGATGTCAATGTAGTCATACCTCTTAATCGTTACAGTTTCTTCGAAGAGCTAGAGGGTCGAATGTTAGTCCCAATGCAACTTCAGTTTAATATACAGTTGCAGAATGACAATGAATTAATATTTAAGGAAGGTGCAGCAGATGACGGACGAGTTGTTATTGATAGATTACTACTTTTGGTACCAAAATTGACACCTAAGGACAGTCTATATAATTATTTCATATATGTTTTATCATATATTATATACAACAAATGACTCAACTTTATGAGATTAATGTGAAATTGTCTGACAATCAAAAGAAAAATCTTAGCAATGCTTTCCATAAAAGAGAAACGATTGTTCTCAGGCTTTCAAAGGACTCTCTTCGTGGTAATGATACTCTACATGTCCCGGCGATGGTGAAAAAAAGGTTGGAGAAGAATCGGAATTTGGGGAAGGGTATGGACATTAAGCTTGTGAAAACCAATATTAGAAAACAAGTCGGTGGAAGTTTGTTAACTACCATTCTAACCCTTGGACGTGCAGCTTTACCAACTATTGGTAAAACCCTTGGTCTTTCAGCTCTTGCTGGTTTGGCTTCAGAAGGTGCTTCTCAAGTGGTTAAAGCAATATCTGGAAGAGGTGTACAGTCGGGTGGTTTTCTTATACCCCAAGATAAAATTAATAAGCTGATAGCATATAAGCATCTTTTAACGACGAAACAAAAACAGGATATATTGAATGCTCTTCAGTCAGGTTCAGGTGTTCATGTAAAACCCACAAAAACACAATCAGGTGGATTCCTTGGAACTCTGTTGGCAAGTATTGGTGTCCCACTTCTTCTAAATGCTATAACTGGAAGCGGTGCTCCTCGAATGGGAACTAGTAAGGAAAAGGGAGGTAGGGGAGCTCCAAGAATAGGTGCATATAGACCACCACCTCCATTTTTTGGGAATTGGCCTGGTAATATGATCGGTATGGGGACAAAAAAAAAAGCTCCGAAGAAAAAGACAACCAAAAGAGGCGAAGGCTTGCTATTAGGAAAAAACTCACCGTTCAACGGAATTCCACTTCTAGGGGCAATACTGTAAAACCGAAATTCCACAAAGACATCCCGTTAAGTAATCATGATCTAATAAAATGGTGCAGATATTTAAACATTCCAATCAGTGATGTTCTGTCAAGGGATGAAAGAGTTCCACATAATCATAGCCAAGCATTATTTATTTACAATCTAGAACCTAGTTATATGGCAGGATCTCATTGGGTTACAACTTATGTAAAAGACAACGTGATAAATTATTTTGACAGTTTTGGTATGCCTCCATTTCAAGAGATCGTAAATCATGCGAAAAGAAGGAATATGACACTGCTTCACCAAAACAACCAAATCCAAAACATAAAAACGTCTACATGTGGCTACTTCTGTTTATACTTTCTGAACGAAATGAATAAGGGGAATTCGTATTATAATTTATTGCAAGTATTTGACATATATAACACAATGAAGAATGAGAGATTCCTCGAACATTATTTCAGAAATATCTAACTTATATATATAATGGTAAAATCATATTGTGTTAGACAGAAGAAAGTCACTGAATGTGTTCCAGGAAGCGAACGATATGTGAAAACTAAAAATGGTCGAACTATGTTGAAATGCACTTGCGCTGAATGTGGTATAACAAAAAACAAATTTATAAAACAAAAACAGGGAAACTAATTGAGCCCTCACAAGATGGGGGCTTTTTAAATATAGAAGGTAGTCACAGTCTTGGTGAAATTGCAGCTAAAAGTGCTTTAAAAGGTTTGTATAATTTAGGCAGAATCGGAGCATCAAAAGTAATCAAATCTGGTTATACTAAACAAAAATTAAAAGGAATGGCTGATAAATATTTGGATCAAGCCTTAGATAGTTTAACTTCAGATATTAGTAAGAAACTAGATCCATTGCATAAAGGCGGTGCTATTGATATACATAAGGCCATTGGGAAGCTTCCGAAACCTAAAGGCGGTTGGACATTACCCGGTCATAAATATACTGGGCCTTATAATGATTTAGAGAGTCAAGTGAAATATGACCCAACAACTGGCCAAATATTAGAAATATATGACCAACCTACAGGAAGAACGGATGCCATTGCCATGCAGCACGATGTTGATTATAGTGTTTGTAAAGACGACAGAAAATGTAAGAATAGAGCAGACCGAAAAATGGTTAAATCTTTGGACAACGTACCGTATAATGAAAGACAATGGGGGCATTGGTTGGCTAGAAACACGATTGATGTAAAACAAAAACTTGGATTAGGTGTTAAAAGGAAGTCAAAAAACGTAAAAAGGAGTTGAGTAATGATTGGGCTGAACTCCTTGCAAATGAACTACATAAACCAATCAAACGGAAATTTCAAAAGAGACGTGTTATTGTTAATGGAATAGATGATATTTGGAGCGCTGACCTTGTAGAAATGCAGAAGTTTTCAAAATGGAATAAAGGATATAGATATTTGTTAAACATCATTGATGTGTTTTCGAAATTTGCTTGGAGCATCCCTATTAAAAATAAAACAGGTAATACAATTACTGAATCATTTGATGATGTTATTAAAAAATCAAAACGGAAACCTAAATTTATTTGGGTAGACCAAGGGTCTGAATTCTATAATAAAACTTTCAAAGACTGCCTAAAGAAAAATAATATTGAGATGTATTCTACTTTCAATGAAGGTAAAGCTGTTATTATTGAGAGATTTAACAGAACATTAAAATCTAAAATGTGGAAACAATTTACAGCTCAAAATACAACACAATATTTAGACATGTTACCAAAACTATTAAATGAATACAACAGTACAAAGCATTCAAGTATTAAAATGAAACCTATTGAAGCATCTATGAAAAAGAATGAAGGAACTGTTTATTTCAATCTATATGATACGGAACTATTATCATATAAACCAAAATTCAAAGTTGGTGATAAAGTTCGGATATCTAAGTATAAACGGAATGTGTTCGACAAGGGTTATACACCAAACTGGACTGAAGAAGTGTTTACAGTCGATAAGATACAATACACTAATCCTATAACTTACAAATTAAAAGATCTCAATGATGAATCAATAGAAGGATCTTTCTATCAACAGGAGTTATATCTAGCACAACAAAAACAAGCAGCAACGCGGATTTGGAAGGATGTAGAAATATTCATCTGATCCAGGGCACATGGGTTTAAAAAATACAATCAGTAACATTAGAACACTAATCAGGGATTTAAAGGGATATACAAAATTGTTTTAAAGAGATGTTACTATTTACAAGTATCCCAGAAATTTCTGAGATATTTATATCTTTGCATTCGCTATTCATTGGTAGCCAAAAATATTAATGTTTCTGGCTATATTTAAACGCATCAATGCAAACTATTTAAAAGAATATCTATAGTATTATATAGAAATGGAAGAGAGGTCGAGGCAGACCAAAAGTTTTCACACCAAAAGAACTGAAAAGACGTAAAACCTTATGCATGTTAAATAAAGAATGGTATTGTAACATTTGCAACACGGGACGCAATTACACACTTGCCGGAAAATAGTGTCACCTGAAAACGAAAAAGCATACCAGAAACATGGAATCACAAAACAAACAATAATCTTTCACAGTTCAAAGGATCCATTCAATTGGATCATTTGAATTCTTGACCACACTTAAACGCATCAATGCAAACTATTTAAAAGAATATCTATAGAATTAATATATATATGAAATCAGAAAACTCAACTAAAAAGACGAAGGGATACACTTTGGTATATTTTGGTGCTGGGTGGGATTTTAAACCAGTTAGTAACTCATTATATAGTAAATTTAACCATTTTATTTTCATTGACAGTCTACCTAAGCTATCTCACTATGAACCAGGTATGCCGGGATACGAAAAAAGTAAAGATAGAGAAACATTTATAAAGACTCTAAAAAATGCGGCTCTAAAACATAAACTGATATTAAGTAGTATCAGAAAAAATCTATTAACATTTAAAAATGACAAAATAAAACTAGAATATTATATAAATACAACAGTTGAAGAAGCTCTAACAAATCTAACCATCAGAAAAAAATGAATAAGGCCATATGGTTACATGAGAATGGTTTCAGACCTTATGATTATGGGTTAAAAATAGGGGATTTACCTAATTTGTTAGAATATCGTGCCAAAATACGTGAATTATAATATACAGTTATTATATATGGAAAAAATCGATCAATTAAAAAATCATATCAAAAACTTCACTGTTAAAGAGTTAAAGAAAGAAGTCCTAAACATTAAAAAAGGGTTTCAAGTCTCCAAATTAAAGCGTGCTGAAGTAGAAAATGTCATACTAAAAAATCATCAACATTTCATTCACTTATTGAAAAAAAACAAGGTGAAGAAAACCAGTCCATCCACGAAAAAAACTAAATCGATAAAGAAAAATATACCCAATAAACAACAACTCGAAATGTTATTAAATAACGAAATTAATGACGCACAAGTAAAAAAGTACATAAACCAAATTTTAGACAAACTAGACGCAAAAGCAGTTGGTGCAAGACATCCTGAATTCATTTATGAACGACAGACTGGTGTCACAATTCAAAAAGGTAAATCACGCTATATCATACGAAATGATTCCGGAGATGTACTATTAAGTACAGAAGACCGAAAACAGGTAGAGGACATGATATATTACATGCTAAAGTAAATAAATATCTAAATATAGTTTAAAGGATTCAATTGGATCATTTGAATTCTTGACCACACTTAAACGCATCAATGCAAACTATTTAAAAGAATATCTATAGAATTAATATATATATGAAATCAGAAAAATCTAACCTTATAGATATGAACAAGAGCGATCTTAAAAAACTTAGTAAATCTCAAATCATAAAATTGCTATTTAAGCAAGAGAAGAAAAAACCTGAAATTATCGTGGTAGATGATACCTAACTAGTTCCAACACCGAGAACTTACAAACCAGTGCCAGCACCTCGTAAGAGTGTAAATCAAATGGTTCAAGATTATGAAAACAATATAATTCTTCCACCATTGGAATTCAGGGATAAACCAGTGCCAGCACCAAGAACTATTAAACCAGTGCCAGCACCAAGAACTAAAAGACCAGTTCCAACACCAAGAACTAAAATAGAGCAAACAGACAAAGCTCTCAAAGGCCACACAAAGTCTTATGAAATAAGCATTAAAAATAACAAAGACCCATTGGTGCAACTACAAAACACAAGAAAGGCCGTCACATACCATCTTGTAAGTTTACTAAAATCAATGAAAGGTCTCAAATTTGTTGAGACATTAAAGGTGGTATTTAGTAAGATGTCTGATGATGAAATCATATTTAAAACAGCATATTTCAATAGCACAGCCAAAACAATTATTAACCAAACAGAAATCCACGAAGCATTACAAATGTCTAAACAAGAGATAATAAATAAAATTGCTCAATGGATATCTGAAGGGTCTGGTTGGACTGTTAAATCAGTTGAAAACCATTATCTTAATGTTGTAAAATATCAACCAATGAGTGGCTCTTCATATATTAAACTACCCCAAGAACTCAGAAACAGTGCAAAGGGATTGATCAACATGAAAAATGAGGATAATGAATGCTTTAGATGGTGTCACATTGGACATTTGAATCCTCAAGACAAATACCCACAGAGAATCAAAAACGTTGATAAGCAATATATTGAAAATTTGGATTATTCAGGAATTGAATTTCCAGTAGCTACTAAACAGTACAACAAGATAGAAAAGCAAAATAAGATCAATATTAATGTTTTCGCTTATGAAGATCAACAACCATTTCCTATTTATGTCTCAAAAGAAAAATATGAAGACCACATGAATCTGCTTCTGATAACAGAAAATGAAAACAAACATTATGTATTATTCAAAAACTCATTAATAATTCATGAGCATATCAGCCAATCACACGACGCAAATCGATCACGTGTATGACCCTTTATACCTGGTAATCTACGGTCATTATGAAAAGCCTGGTGGCGGCTTTGATTTCAGTCACAGGGGAGTTCGGGGCTGAATGGGCAAACAATGCAATTATCGCTGAATTTTTAAGGAGAATGATTTTAAAATGACCGTGATATTTATATTAAGATCACACGTAATCTTTATATAAAGATTACTGATATGGGTAGTAATTGTTCAGGATTCTTACTGCAACAAATGGTGACTTTAATATTTTTGTGCAGTACCGTTTTACGAAATTTGGTCTTTCGCCATTCTATTTGGAATCTTCTCAACAAAATAAACAACCAACAGTTTAACAAGTGAGCCGTTATTTGAATGACACCAGCGTCCTCGTGTAAATTGCCAGGTAAGCGACTGGTTCGCAGATGCAAGCTGCTTATTTCTACTCGTTCTCTACCTCTGAAAAAAAAAATTGTCAGCCGTTTTATCTACCGTGCCTGACAACTTTAGTATAACATTTTTCAGTAGATGTTTTCCCTCAGAATTATAAAATCCCAAAACTTTCGACAGGAGCCGGGAAGCAATGGTCACTTCGTCGAAGACGCGGCACATGTGTTGTATGCTAATCAGTCTAGTCTACTTGTTTTTCTCGTATGCTAATTTCCTTTTTGCACAAAAGCGCAATTGTTTTAATTCCGAAGGGACACGCTTTTGAAAGAACGTTTTTGAAGCCGTTCAAAAAACTCGCAGCACGTGTATTATCAGGTGTAAAAACTCTCGGCTTCGCCTCGAGTTTTTAAACCTGATAATACACTACTGCTCGTTTTTTAAACTATACATAAAAGACTTCAATAAATTCATGTATAATCAAACAAAACATGAACATAGAAAGCATTTTTGTATGTATTGTTTACAATGTTTCAGTAGTGAAAGAGTATTATTAAATCATAAAGAAAATTGCATCATCATAAATGGAAAACAAGCCATAAAAATGCCATCAAAGGATAATAACATATTGAAATTCAACAACTTTCATAAACAACAACAAGTACCATTTGTGATCTATGCCGATTTTGAAGCTATCACTGAAAAAATACATGGTTGCCAACCCAATAATGACAAATCATATACAGAAGCCTATCAAAAACATACAGATTGTGGATATGGTTATAAAGTGGTTTGTTGCTATAATGATCGGTATACTAAGAAGGTTCAATCTTATAGGGGTGAAAAGGCTGTTTATAAATTTATGGAAAAGATGCTAGAAGAAGTTAAGTATTGTAAAAATATTATGAAAAAGGAATTTAACAAACCATTAAAAATGACAAAAGATGATGAAGAGGAATTTCAAAAAGCTAAAGAATGTCATATTTGTAATAAAAAATATACTGATAAGGACATTCGAGTTCGAGACCATTGCCATATTATAGGTAAATACAGTGGCTCTGCTCATCAAGATTGTAACCTGAAACTCAAAATAAAACCAGAAGAAATAAAAATACCTGTTATATTTCACAACTTAAGAGGATATGATAGTCATTTTATAATGCAAGAGATTGGTGCTATTGTTAAGAAATATACGTATACAAATAAGAAAGGTGAAAAGTGTGAAATGAATATCAATGCCATACCTAACAACATGGAGAAGTATATGGCTTTCATGCTTGGTAATCATCTCACCTTCATTGATAGTTTCCAATTTATAAGCTCAAGTTTGGAAAACCTAGTGAGCAATCTACCAAAAAAATTGTTGAAATATACCTCTCAAAAATTCAAAGGTGAAAAACTTGATTTAATGTCACAAAAAGGAGTCTATCCATACGACTTCATGGACAGTTTTGATAAATTCAATGAAAAGCTGCCACCAAAAGAAGAATTTTACAGCATATTGAATGATGAGCATATCTCAGATGAAGATTATAAACATGCTCAAAATGTGTGGAATACATTCTCTCTTAAAAATATGGGTGAGTACCATGACTTATATCTTAAATCTGACATCCTTCTGTTAGCTGATGTATTCGAAAACTTTCGAAAGACCTGTCTGCAATACTATAAACTTGATCCTTGTCATTATTTCACGTCTCCAGGGCTTTCATGGGATGCTATGCTAAAAATGACTGATATCAAATTAGAGCTTATGACAGATGTTGATATGTTTCAATTTGTTGAAAAGGGTATGCGTGGTGGTATATCATATATAGCCAATCGATACGGAAAGTCAAATAATAAATACATGAAAATATACGATGAGAAGACGCTATCAAAGTATATCATGTATCTTGATGCCAACAATCTGTATGGTTGGGCAATGAGTCAATATTTACCAACTGGTGGTTTTAGATGGTTAACAGATAAACAAATCAACAAATTAGACCTAGCTAAATACAAAGGAGATAGTAATAAAGGTTTGATATTAGAAGTTGATTTAGAATATCCTGAAGAACTACATGACCTTCATAATGACTACCCACTAGGACCGGAAAAGGTTAAAGTAGGTGAAAACATGTTGTCAGAATATTGCAAAAAAATAGCGGCTAAATATCAAATATCAAATGGTTTAGTTCATAAATTGATACCAACATTAAACAACAAAGAAAAATATGTGCTCCATTATAGAAACCTACAATTATACACTGATCTCGGTTTAAAAATAACTAAAGTTCATCGAGTATTAGAATTTGATCAGTCTGCATGGTTAAAACAATATATCGATTTCAATACACAGAAGAGAACAAATGCAAAAAATGCTTTTGAGAAAGACTTCTTCAAGCTTATGAACAACAGTGTATTTGGAAAAACGATGGAAAATATTAGAAAGCGAGTAGATGTCAGATTAGTAACTGATGAAAAGAAACTATTAAAAATGGCTGCTAAACCAACATATGTCAGCAGTAAGATATTCAATGAAAATCTAGTAGCTGTGCATAAGATTAAAGAAACACTTACCCTAAACAGGCCGGCTTATGTGGGTATGTGCATTCTAGATCTTAGTAAGATATTAATGTATGATTTTCATTATAACTACATCAAAAAGAAGTATGGAGACAAAGCTAAGCTGCTATTTACCGACACCGATAGTCTTACATATGAAATCGAAACTGAAGATGTCTACTCAGACTTCTGGAAGGATAAAAATAGATTCGATAACGGTGATTATGCTCAAGATTCACAATATTTTGACAAGACAAATAAAAAAGTAATTGGTAAATTCAAAGATGAGGCAGCAGGTATACCAATAACCGAATTCGTCGGATTGAGATAAAAAATGTATAGCTATATAAAAGACAACCAAAAAGGAGGAAAGACAGCTAAAGGAATTAAAAAGAATATAATAAAAAATGACATCAAACATGAAAATTATAAAGAGGTTCTATTTTATAACAAGCAAATGTATCATACAATGAAAACAATCCGAAGCAATAACCATCAACTTGGAAGCTATGAGCTTAATAAAGTGTCATTATCTTGCTTCGATGATAAGCGGTATATTCACGATAATGGTGTAACAAGTCACGCATATGGACATTATGCTATTAACAACTAAAATAATATTTCTTTACCTTTTACCATATCAGTATTCATTAATTTGGAGAAGATATTTGTTTCTTTTCAGAGAGTAAGGCATCTTCTCTAAACTTCACAAATGACTTTCACTGAAAAGTTTCACAAATTAATAACTTTTCACTGAAACGTGTCACGATTGTGTAGTGAAAATGTGAAGCTTTTGATTGGTTGAAAAAATCATACGACTGTCTCATGACCTTGAAACGCAATATTATGACTCATTTTCCTGGGGGAACCCCCTATTGTATGACATCATCGACTTCCTGTGATTCCGAGAATTGTGCCACGCAAAGGATTCTATTATGTGGAATCACACAATGAAATAAACGCAAAGGAAATCACGCAATGGAATAAACGCACCATTTTGTTTTTATTAACATATAGTTTCATTTGATTTTTCTATATTTTTTAATCCAACAGATGGGAAGTAGTTAAGACTTGGCTTGGTATCAGATCAGTTTTGCAAAACTGATCTGGGACCGCCAAGTCCTTAACTACTCGCTCACAAGTAATTTGCATCTAAATACGCACGCTGTGCGTAGTCATGCCTGAAAATCTATTGTCTCGTCTTTCCTAAGTAAACCCCAAGTCTACTTGATTATCAAGTGCACTTTGGTCCCTAGTGTGAACCGGCCTAGTCATTGTTCTAATTTATATTCATAAATATGTGTCAACAAGTTAGATGTGCTATAAGTTTCGAGATTAAATTACTGGCTCATGGCTCATGTACGACGACCTGACTGACGTCATTAAAACTTAATACAATACAACCTAACACTAACACATTACATCACAAAACACTCGTCGTACACGAGCCATGACCCAATTTACTTTTCGGTTGCGGCCGTTGTTACTTCGAGTTGTAGTGCGTTCCGAGAAATAAAGGTTTGTGTTTTCAAGGTCTGTGTTTTTTAGGTCTGTCAGTCAAAAAGCTAATGTATATACATGTTATGACACTTTTTGGTTTACCCCCGTAAAACATGTTAACTTTTAACTCAAGGATATTTTTTATTCATGGATATAAATTCAACGATACAAGTATGATCAGGTATGTACAAGCTCAAAGCTACAAGGGCCTGCTTTTTATAGATGGGGGGGGAGTAGAAATGCTGTATCTGAAACGAAATTCTGAGAACAAAACTCTATACCTTCAGGAATACGCAGAAGAGGGGTAGTCTCTTCGTTGTTAGCATAATGTAATTCTGCAAGTAAAAAGTAGAACTAAAGTGCTATTAATTAATATTACATCAATAGAAAATAATTAGACTAATTTTCTCTTGTATTACATGTAATAGGACCAGGCGTCTTATCTTAAATTGCAGTTAGTCAGTAACAATACAAATTTCCCGAATTCTTTTTTTTTACCTCCATGGTCTTCGTTCGCTTTTGTTGCCATCACGTGAGACATACCGTGCAACCAAAGGGTATGATGTGAGTGGCTGTTTGTATGAACAGAGTGGTTGAATTGAGAATATAGATTGTTTTATTAATGAAGAAGTAGTATTTCCGTGAAGTCCTTTAAAATAGTTAGACGAAAATAGTAATATTTCAAATTTTACCCTTATGTTGACAGCTATTTAACTGAACCAAACGTAGTCTCATTGCATGAGGACCCAAGCAGCCGAAACCAGAATAACCCGTTTCCGAGTTACTCGAAGCCTCCTTTTCAAACCGAGGCCAAGTGCAAAACCATTCATATGAAAATGAGTTTTCTTTCACATGCAAATAAAACTTATATCCATATAAATGGTTTTGCACTTGGCCTCGGTTTGAAAAGGACACTAAGAGCAACCCGGAAATGGGCTATTGAGCGAAGGTCACGGGCAGTATATGAGATATCGTATCTCTGTGGGATAGAGACCATGCGGTCATGGGCACCCTTAATAGAACGACGATCATCTCCGTCACTTTTATATGGGATTCCTACCCAACTCGGGTGCCTTGGTTGCTTCGCCGCGCGCCAAGGTCATTTCCCGCTATTTTGATCACGTTTTCTCCGTAAAGCAACATGGCGGACTTGTGCGGTAACAAAGAAATGAAATCAGGTTTTTGAGCCTGCGAGAATTAACACCCACACACCAAACCCATGTATTCACTCAAACCGCTGGTCGGTGCAATTCCTGTGTTTAGTCACACGTTGCGGTAACCGAGAGGTACGCACCTTGCACCTTTTGTTTTAGCCAAAACAAAATGTTTTATGTACTGGAAATAGCATACATAGTACTCGTTTTAAAGAAGTGTTTTTAAAACAGTAACAGCATATTGTTTTGCATGGCACGGTTTCCACATGCAAGGAGATATTCACTAAGATGAACTTGCAAACGATTTGCATGATTTTGGGCGGACTGCGACTGTGTGCGACAGCAATAAACAGCAGAGATTGAAAATTTGCCATGCTTTTCATTGGTCTAATGACGAAACGAATGCCACAATATACTATGTAACGGATGTTTTTTTATCGATTCGGTCCTGCAAAAGGGATTTCCGTAATCAATGTTTCTCCACACACAACCACCGCTGCAATATTGCGTGAAATTGCAAGTGCGATGTTGCAGTGATATGTGTATCCCTGTACACATATCACTAGTGATATGTGTGTCCCTGGTGGAGATACACTTAGTACACTTACATGTAGCACTGATTCTTGTATAATAATACTCAGTTCCAGACAGAATGAATTCTTATGTTTTTGTATTCATTTTAGCGGAATAAAGCAAAACGTTTCTGAAAGTGTTGATCATTGTCAAAGTCTTACAAAACTAAGGTTCGTGTTTAAGATCAAGGAAGAACTTCCTCGGCCTCTCGGTCATATCGCAAAGAATCAGTGAGCTTGTTTCTAAATGGCTGCGTGGTTTCGAAACAATAGGATAAATGGTGAAAACTTGGAGAAAACTATAGAAATACTGCCGATCTGTTTTCAGGGTTAGCCCGACAGTAATCAATTTAACTGATAAAAACATAGTAAAGCAGACAACAACTGAAACCCACTCAATGTTTCAATTGAGGCGTATGTAGGGGATGTTGATATCAAACGCAAAGGCAAACTGAGAGCAAATAAGGGCATCGATTTGTAGTTTGTGTTTGTTTTAGATTGATTTGCAACGTGATCTTGCTTCAATCAGCAGATTTCTAAAAATGTTGGGTGATTATATACATTAAAGTCATGATGGTCAGGGTAAATAAGCAGTTGAACTGAAGCAGCGAAGGTGCAAATAATAAAGCATAAATAATAAAGCACTGCATAACTTGAGAAGCGAGATGTGTGATAATTGTGAGAGAACATTATATACTCCTCCCAAAAAGGGTACAAACGACGTGGTGATTCGAAGAGGAGGAGGAGGCGGCAGAGTTCTCGGTACTGCGATAAACTACAAAGGAAAGATCACATCATCATAATCAGGTTATGATTTGGACAATTTCGATGATTGTACATCTGATACAACACAGCCGCTCATATCATGTTGTAAACACTACTTAAATAGCCTACAGTTGAATAGATATTTATGACAGATATTATTCTTACCCGTAAAGGAGGCTGCAGACTTCTCGATTCTGTGATAAGCTACAAAGGAAAGATCACATCATCATAATCGGGTTATGATCTGTGACTTTGACAATTTTGATGATTGTAAATCTGATACAACACAGCAGCTCATATCATGTTGTTAACACTACTTAAATTAGCCTACAGTTGAATAGATATTTATGATAGATATTATTCTTACTCATAGAGGAGGCGACAGAGCTCCCGGTACTGCGATTAACTACAAAGGAAAGATCACATCATCATAATCAGGTTATGATTTTGACAATTTTGATGAGTGTTATAATTATCATGGGGCGCGCGGGGATCTGTTCTCTTAGATCATTTTCTCTTGGGCATACCAGTTTATCAGTTTGTTAAAGCTGTTTAGAAAAAACAGATTTTAACATGCAGAGTAGGATGGGGCTAACTCATTTATAACCAACGTAAAAACAGAGCACTCCTGTCCATTTATTATAGTATCCACATCCTAATTTCGAGAACAGCAGAGAAGCAAAGATCGCCCACAAAATGACCCAAGCTAAATAGTACGACAAGAAAGCCAAGCAGCTTGAGGATCTGAAGCAATACCAGAGTGTTCGCGTTGAACTGATTCCAAATAAACCAGTCTGGCAGAAAGCGACAGTGATACACCAACCCACTGACAAGACACCCAGAAGTTATCAAGTGCAGACTGAATCTGGAGCAAAGTACATTGTACTTCAAGATCGTCGCTACTTACATCCAATGATTTAGAGCGATCAATCAGAAGTCCTAACGAGACTACCAGTACAGCCAGTTGTGCCACCAACACCGGTGCATCCAATTTTAACACCAGGGGCTCTTTCCATTTGACCAAAAATTCCGGTTTGAAATTCTGGGTATTCCGTGTGGTGAATGGAACAGTATTTTCCGCTTGGTTGCACTGTTGCACCGGAAAATTAGGACAACCTCAGTCTCGAGGTTGTCCTAAAATTCCGGAATTTTATTCCGGAAAATTTCCGTTTCATTCGCTTCCCAACCCGGAATTTCCGGATTTTTTGGTTAAATGGAATGCGCCCCAGTATCCGAACCACCGTTACCAGCAGGACCTGTTGTACCGACATTACCGGTACTTCCAAGGTCGCCACCAGTGTCCAGACCTCGACGACATATAAGACCACCAAAGAGACTGATTGAAGAAGTCTAATACCGGTAAACTTTAGGGACTTATTAGACTTTTTTGTTTAAGTTTACATTTTATTCTTCAAGAAAGGAGGATGTTTTAATATCAGAATGCGCGGATGTAAACGTGTATTATATGTTCTATTGTTTAAAATTAGCATAAGCTGGTGTATGAACATTCTAGATGCTAGGCCGGTTTTCACTAGGGCTCTTAATTGGCATGTACTTGTAGCTTGAACTTCTTTCTGAGAGCGTTTTCCAAGTCTGACTTACGTAACAATAGAAGCACTCATCTGATTTATTTACACGTTTAAATCTCAATGTAAAATGTAAGAGGTAAAACTTAATATCAGCTGAATGCAATTAAAAAGTTAAATAATTTGCAGTAGTTCGTTTTCTAAAAGCTCCATATTTCCTTTCTTATTTATCAAAAACGTCTTTTTGAATGGCATGTACTGTTGGTTTGTGCGGAATCACCCAAGTGTAGCTCGCGTACTTGGAGTGTGAACGTTTTAATGACAGCACTTTTGGTTTCTTTGTTGCCCTGGCAATAAGCGTAAAACAAAAGGATCCAAGTGCACTTCAAAGTAAGGTCTACCCCTTACTTGGGAGCGCACTTGACCAATGACAGTACAGCCGTGCAGATCAAAGCACGTGTGCCCGCAACTTTGAATTCCAAAGGGAACGAGCTCTCTGCGTTTTGGTTTTCAATTCTGGAGTCACGGGCGACTTAAAACTGCCTCTCAAGCAGGATCTCATGTTTTACTTTAGCTGTTGTATTGGAAGGCGTATTTCAAGCCACTTTGGGTAAAAAATTCTACGTTGAGATAAAAGGTTGTCGTCTAATTCTCAGGCTTAGCCAATCAAAAACACTACAGCCATGCGCGCATTCAATACTCATGAGATACAAAAACATGTTTTTAAGACGAGCACGAAATATTTCCCAAAAATTAACAAAAAGTGAGCATAGTATTACACCAGGCTCTGAGGCGATTTTTTGCTGAATTAAGTTCAAATACAACTTGACTTGATAAGAAAAAATATTTTACTATCGACTTAGCGTTTTATGCATACACCAAATTAAAGAAACGTTGTCGGGTGAAAAGAATAAACCATGAACGATGCGACCCAAAGGTTTACTGGGAAATTGGGTAAATTAATCTTCGTCTCTAACAGAATACATCTTATAACAACACACGATGCATGAATCATGCTCTAAAATGTCTCAAGCAAAGAAAACATCTTGATTATCGAGAAATGGAATATTTCTCAGCTTGCCAATGCTGCCTACCCATAATCCCATTAGGTCTCATCGTTCATGGTTTATGCTTTTCACGGGTCGACGTTTTTCAATTTGGTGTATATATCGTACTTCAGTCCTTCAACTTTGTTTATCACGGCTAATCAACTGCATACCAACCTGCGCTCACAAGTAATTTGCATCTAAATACGCACGCTGTGCGTAGTCATGCCTGAATTCTATTGTCTCGTCTTTCCTAAGTAGACCCCAAGTCTACTTGATTATCAAGTGCACTTTGGTCCCTAGTGTGAACCGGCCTAGTCATTGTTCTAATTTATATTCATAAATATGTGTCAACAAGTTAGATGTGCTATAAGTTTCGAGATTAAATTACTGGCTCATGGCTCATGTACGACGACCTGACTGACGTCATTAAAACCTAATACAATACAACCTATTACTAACACATTTCATCACAATACAGTCGTCGTACACGAGCCATGATCCAATTTACTTTTCGGTTGCGGCCGTTGTTACTTCGAGTTGTAGTGCGTTCCGAGAAATAAAAGTTTGTGTTTTCAAGGTCTGTGTTTTTGAGGTCTGTCGGTCAATAAGCTAATGTATATACATGTTATGACACTTTTAGGTTTACCCCCGTAAAACATGTTAACTTTTAACTCAAGGATATTTTTTATTCATGGATATAAATTTAACGATATAGGTATGATCAGGTATGTACAAGCTCAAAGCTACAAGGGTCTGCTTTTTATAGATGGGGGGAGTAGAAATGCTGTATCTGAAACGAAATTCTGAGAACAAAACTCTATACCTTCAGGAATACGCAGAAGAGGGGTAGTCTCTTCGTTGTTAGCATAATGTAATTCTGCAAGTAAACAGTAGAACTAAAGTGCTATTAATTAATATTACATCAATAGAAAATAATTAGACTAATTTTCTCTTGTATTACATGTAATAGGACCAGGCGTCTTATCTTAAATTGCAGTTAGTCAGTAACAATACTTAT
This sequence comes from Cladopsammia gracilis, assembly GCA_022457155.1. Taxonomy (NCBI): domain Eukaryota; kingdom Metazoa; phylum Cnidaria; class Anthozoa; order Scleractinia; family Dendrophylliidae; genus Cladopsammia; species Cladopsammia gracilis. Next base: position 23,565 of record JAJGOT010000234.1, on the reverse strand, counting down.
AATATGACCGTACGGCCTCGTTGACGCAATCCTACAGAAAATAGAATCGCAAGGTGACGTGAGCGGGGCCGGACGGGTTGACGCGAGCCGGTCCGGAAAAAGCCGTCCGGCCTCGCTCGAGTTCAAGCGACCTCGCACTGCACGACTATTCTTGTAGTTTCTAGTCATATTATAAAATACTTAGTTAAGTGCATATTATTTTTTTCTGAAGCATCTCAGCGATCCGGAATCCTAAATCCTTGAATTTGATTGGCTAATGACGCGCGTTCCAGCGGTCCGGATTTTCCCATCCGGACCCCGCGTACGGACCGCTCCTAATTTTACAGAAAGATTTTGTCGTTTAAAGCTTAATATCATTGAATTTTCTCGTTAATTAAATCCATTTTGAAATCACTGGTGATCCTTGGAATCTGATTGGTCCAAAATGGTGCAATTTATTTCCAAATTGCACCATTTTGGACTCTAAATCGCATCATTTTAAAATGGTGCAATTTATTTCCAAATTGCACCATTTTGGACTCTAAATCGCATCATTTTAAAATGGTGCAATTTATTTCCAAATTGCACCATTTGAAATCACTGGTGATCCTCTTATTACAATATTACACTTTTTTGTGCAATATTGGGGGATTTCAAAATGGATGTAATTAAGTGGTAATTGAACTTCGTGTCGTGCAATTTTGGTCTGAAATCATACTTGAGATTTCAAATCAAACTCGCGCTATCGCGCTCGTTTGATTTTGAAATCACGCGTATGATTTCAGACCAAATTGCACTCCACTCAGTTCAATTACCAATATAAATTATGGACCCAGACTAAAGTTACCGAAGCGAAAGTGAATATTCATTGGCCAGATAAAATACCTAACGACGCAAACGAAGAAAACAATGAAGAAAAGCAACAAAGTTTCACCATGGTTGACATCGGCCCACAAACAGAATCCGAAAACACGCTAAAGATCTTAACGCTTGAACGAGGTATCAAAAAGACTCGATGAAGAAAAAGAGCCTGATGAACTCAGTGGAAGGAGAAATCAGCCGTAAAATTTAAGGCCAATGTTATTCCTCGAAAAGGCGAGTGTAAGTCTGGATTTTACGATTTGTTCATTCTATAGTTTGTTGGGCGTTTGTTGTCGTTCTTTACACTGCGTCATTTGTGGCTTAAAAATTACTGTAATTAGGCAATCTAGCGCTTTTTTTACAAAGATTTTAGCTTCATTTGATTTAAGTGTTCTTATTTTCCGGTTTTGTTTTTTTTCCTGTGAATTTTCATTAAAAAGTCTTGCAATTTGTCATTCTAGTCGTACTAGTTTGTTGTCAATAATTTACACGCCATTTCGCGATCGAATTTTCCGAGATAATTCGTACTTTCACTACATTGCTCGGTTTGTATGCTTTTATTTATCGGTTTTTACCTTCTTTTATCTAAATTCTACAAGTTTTCATTCAAGAAAATATGATTTTTACATTAGAATAGCTCAGTTTAAGCTTGCTATAAATAAATTACGCTTGACTTTTCTTTTAATAGAAATTTTGAAAAGTTTTTAAAGTTATTCAGCTTTCCACGGCTTCGCTGTAGGCAACAACATTTCTCTATCCTCGCCGGGGATAAACACAAGAGCCATTTATTCTACCGAAAGGCATAAACTGGTAGAAATGAATTCACTTTGCAATTTAAGTTTTATTTGTTTATGAATGGAAAGTTGTAAAGATTACCGAGTTTGCGCGCGTTTTGTCAGTTTAGGCAAGAACATTTCTCTATCGTCGCCGGGGATAAACACAAGAGCCATTTATTCTACTGAGAGGCATAAACTGGTAGAAATGAATTCACTTTGCAATTTAAGTTTTTTTTGTTTTTGAATGGAAAGTTGTAAAGATTACCGAGTTTGCGCGCGTTTTGTCAGTTTAGCTTTAAGCGGCGCGTAACAAAATATTTCTTGGAAAGCTGTGCATGAATTATTTTCTCGGCGAATCGCAGAATTAAAGTAGCAAAAAAAAATAGATAAGTTATTTACCGGCCTAGGTCGGTCCGTATAGGAAAAAACTGTGCCCTCAGTCTTCAGTACGGCCCTCGGCCTACGGCCTCGGGCCGTACTCAAGACCTCGGGCATAGTTTTTTCCTATACGGACCTCCCGGCCGGTACGTAAATAACATACATAAATTCCCCGAATTCTTTATTTTTTACCGCCATGGTCTTCGTTCGCTTTTGTTGCCATCACGTGAAACATACCGTGCAACCAAAGGGTATGATGTGAGTGGCTGGTTGTATGAACAGAGTGGTTGAGTTGAGAATACAAATTGTTTTATTAATGAAGATGTAGTATGGAAATGGGATATTGAGCGAAGGTCACGGACAGTATATGATATTGTATCTCTGTGTGATAAAGACCATGCGGTCATGGGAACGAGAATGCAAATAAACTTCGCAGCATGGGCTAATATTATTAATATTGAAAATAATTATCATGGGGCGCGCGGGGTTCTGTGCTCTTAGATCATTTTCTCTTGGACATGACAATTCTTTCTAAAAAGAAGTTGTTCCTGTCGGCACATTTTCCTGGCCTAATACCCTAAAAGGTATCAAAATAACTCTGTCATTCCAACTCGGGTGCCTTGGTTGCTTCGCGCGCGTCAAGGTCATTTCCCGCCATTTTGATCACATGTTTTCTCCGTAAAGCAACATGGCGGACTTGTGCGGTAACAAAGAAATGAAATCAGGTTTTTGAGCCTGCGAGAATTAACACCCACACACCAAACCCATGTATTCACTCAAAGCTGGTCGGTGCAATTCCTGTGTTTAGTCACACGTTGCGGTAACCGAGAGGTACGCACGTTGCACCTTTTGTTTTAGCCAAAACAAAATGTTTTATGTACTGGAAATAGCATACATAGTACTCGTTAAGAAGTGTTTTAAAAACAGTAACAGCATATTGTTTTGCATGGCACGGTTTCCACATGCAAGGAGATATTCACTAAGATGAACTTGCAAACGATTTGCATGATTTTGGGCGGACTGCGACTGTGTGCGACAGCAATAAACAGCAGAGATTGAAAATTTGCCATGCTTTTCATTGGTCTAATGACGAAACGAATGCCACAATATACTATGCCAAACGGATGTTTTTTTATCGATTCGGTCCTGCAAAAGGGATTTCCACACACAACCACCGCTGCAATATTGCGTGATATTGCAAGTGCGATGTTGCAGTGATATGTGTATCCCTGTACACATATCACTAGTGATATGTGTGTCCCTGGTGGAGATACACTTAGTACACTTACATGTAGCACTGATTCTTGTATAATAATACTCAGTTCCAGACAGAATGAATTCTTATGTTTTTGTATTCATTTTAGTGGTATAAAGCAAAACGTTTCTGAAAGTGTTGATCATTGTCAAAGTCTTACAAAACTAAGGTTCGTGTTTAAGATCAAGGAAGAACTTCCTCGGCATCTCGGTCATATCGCAAAGAATCAGTGAACTTGTTTCTAAATGGCTGCGTGGTGTCGAAACAATAGGATAAATGGTGAAAACTTGGAGAAAACTATAGAAATACTGCCGATCTGTTTTCAGGGTAAGCCCGACAGTAATCAATTTAACTGATAAAAACATAGCGAAGCAGACAACAACTGAAACCCACTCAATGTTTCAATTCAGGCGCGTGTAGGGGATGGCAGAGCTCAAGCTAATGCGTTTAACTACAAAGGAAAGATCGCATCATCATAATCAGGTTATGATTTTGACAATTTTGATGATTGTAAATCTGATACAACACAGCCGCTCGTATCGTGTTGTAAACACTACTTAAATAGCCTACAGGTGTAAAGATATTTTTGATAGATATTATTCTTACCCATAGAGGAGGCTGCAGTCTTCGTGACTATGGTATCAGCTACAAAGGAAAGATCCCATCATCATAATCAGGTTATCATTTTGACAATTTTGATGATTGTAAATCTGATACAACACAGCCGCTCATATCATGTTGTAAACACTACTTAAATTAGCCTACAGTTGTAAAGATATTTTTGATAGATATTATTCTTACCCATAGAGGAGGCTGCAGTCTTCGTGACTATGGTATCAGCTACAAAGGAAAGATCCCATCATCATAATCAGGTTATGATTTTGACAATTTTGATGATTGTAAATCTGATACAACACAGCCGCTCATATCATGTTGTAAACACTACTTAAATTAGCCTACGGTTGTAAAGATATTTTTGATAGATATTATTCTTACCCATAGAGGAGGCTGCAGTCTTCGTGACTATGGTATCAGCTACAAAGGAAAGATCCCATCATCATAATCAGGTTATGATTTTGACAATTTTGATGATTGTAAATCTGATACAACACAGCCGCTCATATCATGTTGTAAACACTACTTAAATTAGCCTACGGTTGTAAAGATATTTTTGATAGATATTATTCTTACCCATAGAGGAGGCTGCAGTCTTCGTGACTATGGTATCAGCTACAAAGGAAAGATCCCATCATCATAATCAGGTTATCATTTTGACAATTTTGATGATTGTAAATCTGATACAACACAGCCGCTCATATCATGTTGTAAACACTACTTAAATTAGCCTACAGTTGTAAAGATATTTTTGATAGATATTATTCTTACTCATAGAGGAGGCGGCAGAGCTCCCGGTACTGCAATTAACTACAAAGGAAAGATCACATCATCATAATCAGGTTATGATTTTGACAATTTTGATGACTGTAATAATTATCATGGGGCGCGCGGGGATCTGTTCTTTTATATCATTTTTTCTTGGACATATCAATTTATCAGTTTTTTGAAGCTGTTAACATGCGAGTAGGATGGAGCTATTTCATTTACATACAACGTAAATACAGAGCACTCCTGCCCATTCATTAGTATCTACATCCTAATTTCGAGAACAGCAGAGAGGCACAGATCACTCACAAAAAGACCCAAGCTGATGACTACGACAAAAAAGCCAAGCAGCTTGAGGATCTGAAGCAATATCAGAGTGTTCGCGTTAAACTGAATCCAAATAAACCAATCTGGCAGAAGGTATCAAGCGCACATTTAATCTGGAGCTAGGTACTTCAGGAATCGTCGCTACTTACACCCAATGATTCAGAGCGATCAATCAGAAATCCTAACGAGACCACCAGCACAGCCAGTTATGCCAACAAGACCGGTACATCCACGTTCAACACTAGCATCCGGACCACCGTTACCAGCAGAAGCCGTTGTACCGACATTACCGGTACTTCCAAGTTTGCCACCAGTGTCCAGACCTCGACATATAAGACCACCAAATAGACTGATTGAAGAAGTGTAATAAACTTTGGGGACTTAATAGACTTTTTGTTTAAGTTTACATTTTATACTTCAAGAAAGGGGATGTTCTAGTACCAGAATGCGCGGATGTAAACTTGTATTATATCTTCTAATGTTTATAATTTGCATAAGCTGGTGCATGAACATTCTAGATATTCATTGTTCTAATTTATATTTGTAACTATGTGTGAACAAGTTAGATGTGCTATAAGTTTTGAGATTAATTTACCTTTCGGTTGCGGCCGTTGTTACTTCGAGTTCTAGTGCGTTCCGAGAAATAAAGGTTTGTGTTTTCAAGGTCTGTGTTTTCGAGGTCTGTGCTTTCAAGGTCGGAGGTATGAGATCTGAGATCTGAGTTTTCAAGCTCTAAATTTTCTTGACACCTATCAAATAACCTGTCAAATAAGACTCCAATGTCACGCTGGTATGGGTACATGTACGTGCATGGACGTACATATACATACATGGACGGGGCCCAGGTCCTTTAAAAAAGCATCAGCTCAAAACCTTTGGTCGTATTTGTGTATAGTTGTAACTGTTCTTCTTTTCACAATCAGCGGAATAAATGCACCAGTTAATGGTATGCCAGGCGGGGGATATTGGACATACACTAGGTTGCCGGAAATGTGACAATTTAATGTCTTGAATTTATTTGTTTACTATATACTATACTTCCCAAGGGTAGAGAATTTGATTGAAAATGTCTACCCAAAGGTAAAATCTTTTTGAAACAATTTCAAGGTGCAATGTCAAACCCCATGGGCATGCGCGATTCCCCCACGTAACACCCCCCCCCCCCCCCCCCCTACACACACACACACACACCCCATTGACTGGTTCACCAAGGAAGTAGAAATACCTATTGTTGTTGCCATTGTTGCTGTTGCCATTGTTGATCTTTCCCGAGGAGCAAAAACCATGCCAACGACAACTGCTGCTCCAACTGCTGCTCCAACTGCTGCTCCAACTGCTGCTCCAACTGCTACTCCAACCGCTACTGCAACTGCTGCTCCAACTGCTACTCCAACTGCTGCTCCAACTGGTGCTCTAACTGCTGCTCTATCTGCTGCTCCAACTGCTACTCCAACTGCTGCTCCAGCTGCTGCTCCAGCTGCTGCTCCAACTGCTGCTCGGACTGCTGCTCCAACTGCTGCTCCAGCTGCTGCTCCAAATGCTGCTCCAACTGCTGCTCCAACTGCTGCTCCAACTGCTGCTCCAACTGCTGCTCCAGCTGCTGCTCCAACTGCTGCTCCAACTGCTGCTCCAACTGCTGCTCCAACTGCTGCTCCAACTGCTGCTCCAACTGCTGCTCCAACTGCTGCTCCAGCTAAACATTTGTCTCTTTCCACCGGTTCCTCTGCCATTACAATAGAAAACATGTTCATTGTCTCTATAATAATGTTTTGCTCTCAGTGCTGATTTCTCGTTTACATTACAATGATACATTCAGAGCCTAGAGCAACTCTTACTTAGTGATATCATCTCACTTTCCCATAGTGTAGAAGTCTGAACTCATATAAAAATTCAACATCTCCCTGGGAAATCAAACCCATTTGACAAACTGTAAACAGCAATAACTCACTCAAAATTTAAAGACAAGATTTGGCTTTCAAACGTGTAGAACTCTAAATTGTGTGTCCATCTGAATATTGGGCTCTTTTAATGTTCCACTTCTCAGTTTGTTACAAAACACCAACATGAAAAAATGTTTTTATTGCTAACTTTAAGAAAGAATGAATAGCTTGACGAGTGTGCTTCCTGTGCTATTAACGAAGCAGCTATAGAGGAAGAGATATAAATGAATACAACTGGGTAAAAAAAGGGAATCAGCATTATCTCCCTGCTACTCCAACTGCTACTCCAACTGCAAATTTGGTCTCATTTGGGAACTCTTGGCTAACTTCACAGGATGTGCTTATAACAAAAGAACAGATAAGATAAACCTGCTCTTAGCCCCGGAGGGGACTCCCATATAAAAATGACGGGAGTGCGCGTCGGAAATTTTGGAAAAACGCCCTAAAAGGTATTTGAACCTCGTTTGATGGGCGTGGCTCAAATAGATTTTTACTCCAACTGAGGTACCAATTATGTCATATTTTTTCGGCTCAATACCCTAAAAGATACTAAAATAATTGTAACGGTGGTCATTTTAGATTTTAGCACCCTAAGCGCTACCAATCTATAAATTTTGGATGCCTAAAAGGTACGACAAGTATCCCCGTCATTTTTATATGAGAACACTCCCGGGGCTCTTAGTAAACTCAAACTAAATAGTCCAGCTGAGACTGGACTGTTTAAATTACGAAATGTTGTTCATCCACTACAGAAAACTGAACACCCAATATTGCACTCCATCCGCGCAAAAGGCTTTGTATTTACACTGTCTTGTAATTAATTCTGAAACTAGGAGTAGACGCTGACCAGCCGCATCTTCAGTTTGTACAATATTTAACGCGACAACGACACGATAGAGCCCAAACTGAAAGCCAAAATGCAACCGTGGACAGCCGTTTCGATTGCATTTTGGCTTTCAGTTTGGGCTCTGTTACGCCGTTGTCGCGTTAAATGTTCGACGTAGTATCAGCCTTGCTTACTTTGTTTGTATTACTATTTTTGGCTGACTAGATCAACTATAGATCCTACGTACTCCAGCAGCATTTTCGTTCGCGGTCCTTTGCTCCTTGTTCTACTTCAGTTGGTGGTCTCATTCTTCGCAGCTTTTTGCGGGTAATGATCGATTTTAATGTTGTATCAAAGACTCCAAATGCGAAACATCTTTAAGCTTATTTTTGTTTATAGTCGTTTACAACAAATTAGTTATTGTTATCGCTGGATTCACGTTGTTCTTGTTACGAAACGCATTCGCAACAAAGCATTGCGTCACTAAGTTTACAGCTGATGGAAGGAGTAACAGGGGCGTAGCTAGGGGGGTCCTGGGGTGCCCGTGACCCCCCCCCCCCCCCCCCCCCAAATCCCCTTTGTGAGATAATTTAGTTAGCCCCCCTTTTAAACATAGGCACGCATTGCGTGCATGAGCTATGAGCATGAGCATGATATGAAATGGTGAAAGCAACAAAACAGCGGAAGTAAACTCGCACAAATAATCGCTTGCAGATGCACGTTTTTCAAATCCTCCGACAAGTCGAGCTGGTTTGGGGGCTAAAAAATGCATCACCATTTTATAGATTCTGATTAATATAGGTGCGGGCCTGAAACGTTGTCTGGACTTTCGAGAAACGGGCCCTCTGGGACCAAAACTCTATTTAGGTGGAAAAATGCAAAGTTTGTTTTTGTATCCTAGCCTAAAGGGTTAAGTATGAAAATAGGTGCGAACAAAATCACAAGTTTTGGCTAGCGTTTTCACGGGATTTCCGGAGTTATTTTATGACGAAACTACGGCCCCAGAGAAATGAGCAACTTGTTTCAGTAATCAGTGTATTAAATGTCAACCAGAAAAGTCCTGCACAGAAATTTGATGCATCCAAATTGAAGGATTATTATTTCCTGGAAATTTGTATCTAGTCTTTTTTTTTAAAAGTTGCTTTTATTATTCACAAAAGAAACGTGGAAATGGTTCCCTTTTGCCTGTAAGGCCCGGTTCAAACGTCGAACTTTACATGTGCCGAACCTAATACCTATTTAGGTCGACCCAAACTATTAAGTTCGACTGTTGATTCAGACGGTCGAACTTTACATGTGCCGAACCTATTTCGTGGCGACTTAAAATAGGGAAATAAACCGAAAAAAGTAAAATTCACCAAGCCTGGAAATTCTTGTTTTGATTTTAGTGTGCTTTGTGTTCTGTTATTGCAAGGAGACAGCTGAGGAGATCGTGTCGTGATATTTGGACAAAATAAAGTAACGCCATAAATTTTAAAATACATTATGATTTCTTTATGGATATAAAGAAAAGCAACTTTTTAGAAGACCGATTTAAGCTGTCCAGTTTCAGTCTAAAAATCTACAACGTGAATGCTGGTAAACGTCGTTACGCTTCTGTGAGTTCTGTCTGCAAAGGCGCGAAAACCCACTTAATAGCCAATCAGAAGCGCGGTTATATTGAAAAATACGTTAACATAAATTATGCATTAGGTTCGGCACATGTGAAGTTCGACGTATGAAGTCGATCTTTTGCCGTTCTATTCGACAAGCTCAGTCGAATAGAACGGCAGAGTCGACCCAAATACAAAAGTGCCGTTCCTAATTGATTCATACGTCGAACTTTACATGTGCCGAACCTAATATTAGGTTCGGCATATGTAAAGTTCGACGTTTGAACCGGGCCTAAGACGCAAACTAATTACTGCGCCTTTCAATAACAGGCGGAATTTGAAATTCAAATCTCCACCAACAGTTGCGTTATTCCCTGCCGTCAATCATAATTAATACGAAAGCCAACGGACCATGTAAAAAAGAAACAAACAAAATGAATCGAAATCTACCAATCATAATGCACGGACGTGACCTTTTGACCTCATTGAAGTGAAGATCTGTTTCCTGAGAGGTAAGCTAAGATGATTGACGGCAGTGTAGAACGCAACTGTTGGTGGAAATTTGAATTTCAAATTCCGCATGTTATTGAAAGGCGCAGTAAATGAAATTATTTTCAATTCCATACCACAAGCTAATTAAATTAGTGACACGAAAATTCTTTGAATCACCTGTTTCTGTAATGTGAACCAGAAAAGTCTTTCACAGAAACTAAACGCATGTAAAATGAATATTGTAGTTTCCTAGTAAATTGCAACTTATATTATTTAAACAACTGTTTTTATTCTCCACAAAAAAGTCGCGCAAATAAAAACAGAAACTAATTAGATTAATTGTTTTCAACTCAAAACCACAAGCTTATTGAATTAGTTACACGAACATTGTTGAGGTTAACATTTGGAACCAAACACCTTTTCCTGTAATGTCGACGAGAAAAGTCTTAAATCAGAAACTTAGTACATCCGAAATGAATTTTGCAGCTAATAATTTTTTTGAACAGGTGTTTTTAAACGCACCATAAGAATTAATTACATTACGTTTTCTCGAAAACATGTTGAATTCCATCACGTACCAGTTTCTATAAGGACAAAGTTCAACATTTGCACGTGCACACAACGTGACTGCTGATACAAAATACAGTCGCTACTCACTTATAGTAATCGCTTGAGGCATACAATTATTAACATTTACATCTGCTCCCATTAATTCAAAGAAAGATAAACGTTTTAAATACTAAAAATTGTATATTAATTGCATTACTTTGTCTCTGTTGAATTCCATGCATCACGGACAAGTTTTGTAAGGCCAAAGTTCGACATTTTCACGTGCAGACAACGTGACTGACAAACAAAAAAATACAATTTTAAATAGTAATCGCTTGGAACCCAGGCTTGACACATACAATTCATGTTCCGCATTCACATTATTTGAAATCCGCTTGCCGTTTTTGCAATAAAACTATACTTTCTTACTTCAGTACAAGCGCGCCTATTAACGTAACCGCAGTCCACATTTTTTGACGTCACATCCCCCGCAGACCATTGCACAATTGATGCATAGAGCACATTATAGGCGGTATAGACCTTTTCGCGGTAAAATCCGCCATTTTGAAAATGGGGCAAACTCCAGCAAAGCACGCTGGGTATTCCCATATATTTCCATTCAATTTTCGAGCGTGTGACACGTATTGCAGTGGTTTTCTCGCTTTTTCTCTACTTTCCTGCTAGAAAGGGCCCGGAAACTCAGCTCAAGGTAATATAACATGTTTTCCTCTACATAAAAAGAGTTTTTGGATGTTATTTTTCGCGAAATGACTTAAAAAATTTCACAGGAAAATTTCAGTGCGTGCACTGGTGTGAATCTTATATTCGGATTTAGCTACGCAAAATTTCATGTTTTTGTTTCACATTAAGTACATTTTTCTGATTGTTTTGACGTTTTTGTGTTATTCTGAAGGACCTTTTTGTTCTCCTTGACTAGAAACAGTTATATTGTGGAAGAATTTAATGGCTCCACCGTCAGCTTATGAAGATTTTGCAGAGATGGGTAGACGTGCTTTAGTCGACTATCTGGCATTGAGAGGGCTCTCTGCCTCGGGTAGAAAGATCGAGCTTGTTGCTTTAGCTTACTCAGCATTTGTATCAAACACGCCAATAATTTACACAGAGGAGGAGATAAGCACAAATCTGAAAAAGGAATATGCTGAAAAGCTCAAAAAACACAACATTAAAAAGGATCCCCTGTCTATGACAAGTGACTGCCTTGTAGATGATGTGACAAAATGGCCTTCAGTGGATCTTGGAAAGATTTTTAGCTACATATTAAGGCTCAAGGAGTTTGATGCTGAATATGTCGGAAAGTACAAAGATCAAAAAGGATATTCCTATTACCAAAGTGGCTTTGTGGACACTATTTGGTACTTTTATAGTAAAGAAGTTAGCACCAATCTTTGTTTCCTATTCTGCAAAGTCACACCTTCTCAAAGTGTTAGAGATGAAAGAGACTTGTGGGTGGCAATTGACAAAGTGACTATGGACATTTGCACAGCTTGGTGCTCATGCATTGCTGGGACCAGTGAGTGTTGCAATCATGTGATTGCAACACTCTATAAGTTAGAATATGCTGTATCTAACTTGTTCACAGACCCAGCATGTACCTCTATACCATGTGAATGGAATAAAAGAACAAGAAAAAGTGTTGCTGCTGCTAGAATTCTTGATCTCAAGATTAGGAAAGATAAAAGGACAAAAGAAACAAAAAAAGACAATATCATTAGTAATGACCTGATCAATTTTGACCCTCGCAGAGAGCCACATAGGGTGGTGCGTAATGAAGAAAAAGAGCAATTCCTCGAGACCTTTGCTGCAGTAAGGAAATCTGCAGTAATATTCAAATCATTGGAGTCCAGGGTGGGAAATGATTCAATAAGTACTAGAGAGTTCAAAAGCCTTGTAAGTGAGGCAGATTTTTATGCTGCAAAGCATGAAGGCATGAGTGAGGCTGAACTAGTTCGTGGGTTTATTGAATCTCTTACTTTGACTGAGGAAACACAAACTGCAATTGAAAGAAACACGAGAGGACAAGCTGACAACTCTCTATGGCGTGAATTACGTAAGGGACGTATAACAGCTTCAACATTTCATGATGTTTACACAAAGGTAAATTCAGTTGTCAGCAACAGGAGTCAGAGTGAACCTAGGACCACTCCCCTTGTTTCAAAACTTATAGATCGAGATGAGAATCTTGACCATTTACCAGCAATTAGATGGGGACAGGAACATGAAGAAGATGCACTAAAATCCTTTTATGCAAATGAAGCTGTGAAGCATGTTGATTTCAAAGTAGAGAAATGTGGTTTGTTTGTACACAAAACTAAGCCATATATCGGTGCCAGCCCTGATGCTCTCTTAACATGCAAATGCCATGGCATTTCCCCAGTTGAAATTAAGTGCCCATATACAATCCGCAACGAATCAGTAATTAATGGTGCAAGCCGATGTGATTTTTTGGTTAAAATTAATGATCAAGTATGTTTGAGGCCTTCACACAAGTATTACACACAGTTTACTGGGCAGATGGCAATGATCAGGCAGAGATATCCAAACTGTAAACAGGGATACTTTGTTGTTTACACAACAGTTAACACTTATATTCAGACAGTGCCGTTTAACCACACTTTATGGTCAAATGTCGAACAGAACCTAGATATATTTTTTAAAGGATACATTGTCAAAGCATTGCTGGGTTTAGCACCATTAGTGTACTGCACATTTTGTGAGAAAGTGATTCTAAATGAGAAAGAAATTGGTAATGACACAAAAGAATGCAGTGTTTGCTGTGACATGTGTGGTGGATGGATACATTTCCATTGTGCTGGTGTATCAGAAGTTGATGAAAATTCAGAATGGTTCTGTAACAAATGTTTGGCTGCTTTACAGTTGTAACTAAGTTTTGTAACGAATGTTTGCTTGTTTTTTCTTCATTATCATATTACAGTTGTAAACAAGTTTTGTAAAAAATGTTCACATTACAGTGGTAACTGAGTTCTCTTAAAGCCCCAGGAGGGGGTGGGGGGGGGGGTATAGAACAAAGTTTTTTACAGGGAGGCTCCACTCCGAGGTCCGACCCCTTACTCTTTAAAATACCATTTTTCATTTTTGACAGAAAAGGTACCCATTTCATATATCTTCCATTGCAAAATGGTACCTCTTTCATCAGGTACCTATGTTAGAACACTGCCTCCCTTTTTGAAATATTTTTGTTTGTATTCCTAAACTCGTGAAATCCCTACCCTTCTATATACCTGGAACCTGAAAAAGGTACCCCTTTTGCTTCCCCTTTTGAATGGAGGTTCCCTGTATAGGCCATTATAAGGGATCCCCCTCCCAGGGGCCCTAAAGCAGGATGAAAAATTAACAACTTTTGTAATTATAGATATAAATAAAACTTAATGCAGTATTAGTCTCATAGTGGATCCAACAGATTTACCAAACTGGCACAAACAGTTACAATGTCGTCAATAACAGGAAGCAGTAGAACTGGTATTTCATTCTTAATAATTCTAAACTCCTTCATTCGTTTTATAGCCTGTTCCACATAGATCTGCACATTGGCTATTCGTGATGTTTCTTTAACCTCCTGTGAAAGCATCTGTCTACCCGTCTTCACGCTGGGTGGAATACACAGTGTGGCAGAATGGGAAAGCAAGTCATTCTGTATTTTGAAACCTCGATCTGCCATAACCTGGTCAAATGGCTCCAATTTTTTTAGGAAGCCACTGTCTCGAACAATATGAATGTCCGTTGCACGCCCCCCATAACAGGGTAAAATGTATGAAGAGGCACCATTGGGTGTGATGCCATACAAGAACTTGACTGTCGTATGATGTTTGTAATCACTCCATAACGCTGCCTGAACATCAAGACTACTTGGTGTCTCAACGAAAATTTCAGTGCAATCAATGATCACCCTGACCTTGGGATAACATCTTCGAAAACAATTTGGCAAAGTGCTACGAATTTGTGGTCTTGACGGCCAAATAATGAGCCAAGACAATTCTTTTGACAGTAATTTTACCCAGGTTATAAAAATTGAAGAGGCTGTGCCAGCTGAAATATTAAAGCGCCAGGCTAGGTCTTCAAGCAAAAGTCCAAGGCGTAGTCTCATCAAAGTCAGCAATAGCTCTTGCTCTAGTGTTAGTTTTCTAGGTGGACCGCGCCTTAAGGAACCAGTATCTTCACACGGCTGAGAAAGGATAACATTCAGACGCTCAGAGTAAGCTTCGAATTTTTCATTTGTTTTTGGCTTTGAATGTTTTTCGCCCTTCCAATAATTCATTATTGCCGCCTTTTTTACGACGAGATCAAATAATGCTTTAAAGGCTGCGGTTCCGTTCAAACCAGTATAAAAGTGCACGTCGTGTTCTCTTGTTAGCTGTTCCATTCTCATTGGGAAGAAAACAGTTTTGTCTTCACCGGAATCTTCGACATGGGTATGGTTGGACTCTTCCATATGGACATCATCAGGGTCCACTAACATTTCAGGCATATTATCAGAAGAAGTGGAATGAGACATGATACGAGTCGATGGTTCGCGCGAGTGTGATGTTTCAGGCAACTTTGGGCGGGTAGGTCTTTTTTGAGGCGACCTTCGATCTTTGTCTGATGGTACAAGAAACAGAGTCGGGTGAGGATTATTAATGGTTGGCTTTCCATCAACAAAATGATTAGAACAAACAAAGGTTTCATGTCCAGGATTAAAGAGTTTGAGTCCTCGCTTAATATTTTTTCTCCAGATTTCAAACTTCTTTGGGTCTCGAGGAAACCGGTGCCAAATAAGATCACCCTCCACGTGGCCGCGTTTGACACAGAAATGAAGATATCTTTTGTCGTTATTACAGCCGCCAACACAACAGCGATCGTGCTTGCCCATCGCTTATTGGAAGAATAATTACAAGGTAATACAGTCTTTAGATTTCTACTTACTGTGATATTATTTTAAATCAAAATTATGACAAGATTAGACTGTGTGTAAGTCTGTTTGTTTACAATATGCACCATCACGCTTGAGTCGAGTCCCTACCTATGGCTGAGTGATTCAGACCAACAAAAGCCAATAAATGACGGTTTATTGAGCTAAGAAATTCATAAAGAATAATAGGTGTTACCTTGAGAGAGATCCGTTAGAAAGGGGGCTAGAAAAAGCGAGAAAACCACTGCAATATGTGTCACACGCTCGAAAATTGAAAGGAAATATATGGGAATACCCAGCGTGCTTTGCTGGAGTTTGCCCCATTTTCAAAATGGCGGATTTTACCGCGAAAAGGTCTATTTCCGAATAAATGTCCTTGATATTGTCATGTTTATAGCAAGCCAGTCGAGATTAGAGCACAGTTCCCAACCAACAAATTTTCAAAAGTTTACACTTTTAGTGTTCGAGGCAACAATCGCGAAGATTCAAGATGGCTGATTTTCAATTCATGTCAAGTGCCCTTCTTTGACCTTCAGTAATACCATTTTAGAAGCGAGAATTTGATTGGCTGACATAGTAGACGGTGTACATACTAGAGGCAATCTAATTGGTGTGACATAACCCAAGACATACATACATACAAACATCACAAACCAACCTTTGCGACCGCTAATGAGCTATTTTTTCAAAATAGCTCAAAAATCCTAGCTACGACCCTGAGTAAGCGAGTGACCGAGAAAGTTAATTAGCCACCGTTACCGATAACCCGTTCATTACGCTTGAGCGTATTCACGGGTTAAAAAGAAGAGCTTTAAGTGACGAAATCTTGCTTCGAGGAACTTCATACGTTTTTATCAATTCAGGGCGATATTTCTTCTTCGGAAGTCAAAACCGAAGAAGCGGAGTTTTAAAGAATTTTCAAGCAGCCGGGGGACTTTACCGTAAAATAAACTACATTTTTCTATGGGAATTTATGTGATCAATTTGTGATTGACTTTTTCTTTATGTTCTCGTTAGTTTTGGAGAAATCTTTATAAAACGTGCTCAAATTCAGCCGTATCGATTGATATCTTTGATATTATGTACACAAAACTAGACTTGACTTTCATAGTTCTAACTTTACACGCGTCGCCTTACGCAAAGATGTGTATTTTTGCAACTTTGATTTCCAAATCAGTTTCTTGGGCAATTTTTGCAACACAACTGACACAACTGGTGTAATTTATTTGGAAATTAGTAATAGCAGTTATTCTAGACCCAGAAAAAGTTGTTTTTGCGAGCCGTTTTGTGCACTCTAACAGATAGTCGCGTAATACTGTTTTTGAGGTTAGCTAAAATTGAAAAATAGCCCAGTCATTTACTGATTTCATTGCTTTTAAAAGTAGTCGTTTCAAATAAACCACAAAACATTCTTACGGAAGAGCATGAGTGTAGGCTACTTGAAGCCACTTGTTTAAGAATGAACCATTCACTAAATGAAGACGGCATGCTTGTGCCGGGCCCTTCCAAATCAGGTCAAAGCAGCAAAGACAGTAACGAGGACACTCTGTTAGCAGCTGGGAGAAATGAGGAAGGCTTTACAAAATAAAGAAAGTGAATCTTATCCCTGTGTATTTACTGACTCTTTACTAAAAAGGGGGGAGAAAGAAAAACGCAAAATCAGAAACGTAAAAAACCACACGCGAAGAAGCAATGGGAGGCGAGACACGAATAGGAAAAACACTGAGTTTAACCAAAGACACATTAAAAACCTCTCAAATTGCAAAATGACAGCAAATTCATCCAAACACCGGTTCTAAAAGAGAATCGCGTCCGGCAACAATTGCTGCTAGACTATAAACAGTTCCCAAGACGTATGCGTCTCCGATATACTTTTCATAACAAAGAGAGTGAACAACACCCCTTTCACGTTAATTCACACTGGGAACTTCCAGTTCAACCATCAGTTGCGCTAGAAACTTATTTAGAGGATGTTAAAGGTTAATTCACTGAGATTGAACTGATTAAGCCACGAAATAACTTGCCTTTCAAAGAACGTAAAGCACTTAACTAATTGAGATCAAACTCAGAAATAATCATAAAAAAGGCAGTCAAGGGCACAACGACAGTCATCATGAACAAAACAGACAAAATACAAGAGGGCCGAGTTCAACTTGAAGATAGAAAAAACTACATGCCCCTCGAAACACCAATAGTTCAAGAAACTTTCTCGAAGCTTAGAGTCAAAGAGATAATTGATGATCTCCATCAAGGAAATCATGCAGATACAATGACCAAGAAATGGCTTTCTCAAACACCTAGCCCACCGCGTATACCATTGTTTTACACATTAACAAAAAATCACAAACCAACTTTAACTGGAAGACCTATAATTTCGGACTGTGATGGCTCAACAGAACGTATATCATCATTTTTAGACCACATCCTACAGCCTATCGCTAAAGCACAAAAATCCTACATCAAAGATACCACACAGTTTATCAACTTTATAGAAAAGAGGAAAGTTCCAAAAAACGCGATCCTAGTTTCAATAGATGTCATCAGCCTGTGTACCAATATTCCGCAAGAGGAAGGAATAAACACTGTATGCAAAGCAAATGTAGCCGTCTATAAGAACGACACGCCCATTCCTACAAATTCACTCAGAGGGATGCTTAGAGCTACAGGAGAACTCCTTTCAGTTCAATGGAAGAAACTATCTACAAACTCACGGTACCGTAATGGGAACTAAAGTGGCAGTTGTTTTTGCCAACACCTTTATGTCCGCGGTAGAAACAGAAATTATCCGAGTAAAAGCAAGATAAAACTCCTCGAGTGGAAAAGGTACATCGATGACGTGTTCTCCCTGTGGGACACAAAAGAGAGGAAATAGACCAGTTTATTTTAGAAGCAAACAGGCACCATCCGGTCATAAAATTTACGACTGAAATATCAGGGAAGAAAACAAATTTCTTACACACTACTATCTTTAAGGGCGAGAGATTCTACAAAGATTCAATGTTTGACATCCGCACGCACTTTAAACCGACTGAGACATTTCAATACACGCATTTCTCTTCCTGTCACGCTCCAGACGTGAAAAAAGGATTTATCAAAGGCGAAGCCCTTAGGCTTCTTACAACCAACTCTCCAAAGACATTAAATATTTCAGATCACACTTGCGTGTCCGAGGCTATCCAGGTAATCTGAGTAGTATACTCTCATTAGATTTAAGCCTTGTTAGTGTCGAGGTATGTAATTGAGGAGGTGGAGGAGGTGGTGGAGGAGGTGGTGGAGGAGGTGGAGGAGGAGGAGGTGGAGGTGGAGGAGGAGGAGGAGGAGGAGGAGGAGGAGGAGGGGAAAATAAAGAATTGTGGCGAAAACTCCTGTACCCCTCTTGTACCCTTTCTGTATCCCTCCTGTACCCTTATCATTTGATCACAACAGTAAACACGGATATCTAGTTACTTTATATATATGATCAAGGATTTGCGAAAACAGTGTCGAATAAAAATTTCTTGGATGAAAAACGCGGCGTTATAGAAATATACCAGTTCCCAAAATCCTTACAACCCCCGTCCGAGTTCTCCAGTTAAATTAAGACATTATTCAAACGATAAAATAAAGTGGATTTACGAACACGGAGATGAACCAAACGTAAAATCGTTTTCAGAGGAAACCTTCGCTTCCGAAAAAAGCCAACAAAGCTTTAGGGCTGCAATACGGCCTTAGAGTGAATTCGCGCTGCGTCCGTAAAGTAATTTCATTCTAATATTTTGTTCTTGATTTCCTTTTCGTTTGTGTAGTATATGGATTTCAGTTGTTCTAAATAAAACAGCTTTTGTTGACATAATGATTTGGTGAAACCTTAATACGTTTTGTTATTATTAAATATATTTTTACTTGAACAGTGTGGGTTTATTGTTTTAGTAACGCATGTAATTGGTTGCTTTGTTTATTTTTCCGAGGTGCTAATTTTTCATGCAAATTTAGTTCAGTGAAAGTTCGCATAATTAAAATTTGAACATTGAAGCTACCGGAAAAGAAACAAAAAATTAAAGTGGGTGATGGCTGAGAAACTGAAAATCGATATAGTCTAGCGATGAAGCGGCAATGAGAATGTTGCGGATCTTAGTAAAGTAAAAAGCGGTTTGTTATACTGTGCAATTTATTTGCTTCTAAACTTGAATGTTTCGGAACCCTCTTATTAGTTTCATTCGGTTAAAATATCGGCCACAGCTTTGATGGTCTAGTGGTAAAGATATGTTGTTTTGATCTATATGTCTGTAAAGTTATCTGTGTCAGTTGTTTTTTTGTTTTGAAGTGAGTTGGAATAGAGCGGGCAAGTTTGGGCAAACCTATTGTTCCTATTGTTTTAATGATTTACCTAGGCACCTAATTCACCTAATCCATAGGCACCTAATCCACTAATGCATATTAATGATTTACCTCGACCTACCTCGACCTACCTCGACATACCTCGACACTAACAAGGCTTAAATCTAATGAGAGTATACTACTAATCTGGTAAACTACAAAGTCCTCGCAGACGTTAAATTTACAGGTAGAAAGTCGGCACTTCAGCAAAAACCGCAAAAAGTGCAAAACGGATTTATGATTGACTTTTTCTTTGTGTTCTCGTTAGTTTTGGAGAAATGTTTAT
Organism: Cladopsammia gracilis; assembly: GCA_022457155.1. Taxonomy (NCBI): domain Eukaryota; kingdom Metazoa; phylum Cnidaria; class Anthozoa; order Scleractinia; family Dendrophylliidae; genus Cladopsammia; species Cladopsammia gracilis. The sequence goes on along the minus strand of JAJGOT010000234.1, from coordinate 3,638 downwards.
AAAACGCGCTCAAATTCAGTCGTGTTGATATCTTGAATTTCATCGAGAACAGCTCGGCCTCGATGCGCTAATGACGCTAATGGTACGCGTAGAAACATGCCCTGGAAAAAACTGTGAAAACACATGTGAACAATTAGAGTTCACAGGTTTTTTCACAGGTAAATTCACAGGTTTTTCACAGGTTTTCATCCAATAGCGTGGCAAGGTGTCTGGGTAATCAATTTAAATAGGAGTTCAACTGTCATGCATTTAGGATACAATACCTGGGTCAGGAGTCCTTTCTGAATCTGTTTGGTCTTCTCTATTTGTATTAATTATTACATTAGAGGCTTCTCCTGACAAATTTTCAGCACCATCTGAACAGAGGAGAAGTAAAAAATGAGCTTTTGACTGTTATTCTTATGTGGAAAATATTTTATGTAAATAGGGTAAAGTATGTAAATAGTACTAGAAACACGTGTCTCGCAGAGCCTCGCGAAGCTCGGGGGAGGGTGCAGCTCCAAATTTTAGCGACAGGGGAGGAAGAGATGGAATTTCTGGTTTATCTGGAGAGGTTGGATTGCATGGCCACAATGGCCTCGAAATTTGAAGTTGAGACATTCTCGTGCCCAGTCGCTTCCATTTAACTTGTACTCAGTCTGCTGTCTTCCTAACGTAAAACAAATAGGGACTGGTACTGGTCAGTATTGTGTTTCTCTTCCTCCCCGCCCGCCCCCCTCTCCCACCCCACCTCTCTTCATTAATTTTTGTCAGAAGGAAAATTGGTCTGAAAGTGGATGTAGTACGGTTGTGGACCTGGGTCTGTTTATGTTGATTGGGTGAGTGTTGTTTTTTCAGGAATACAGCTAACTCCTGGTGTCTCAAATTCTAATTTTGAAGTTCTGAGTGCTATCTTTCACATTAACCTGTTTGCGAGCAAGTCATGATTGGTTTTGGTTTTAGTTTTGATTGGTCGAGAAAGTGGCGCAAGATTCTCCCAACAGTAACAATACTATATTTAGGATACAGGTCATGAGAATTAAGAAATTGATCAGAAAACTTGAATATTCAAGATGTAGCATCAAATCATCTGCAAATACCATAAGCAATGTATGGAGACCAGGAAGGAGAATTTGTAGGTTATGACTGGGAATTAGGCATTCATGACTGTTTACTGTTTATTAATTATCACAGAATTTACAGAAAGCAAGATATCCACTGCCCGCAGTTAGCAGGTTAGCTAGTTGAGGCGACCAGTTATTAACACCTTTAAAAATCCCAAAAGCAAAATTAATCTGTACATGTACATTCTCCTTACTGGTGTCAATACAGTTCACATAGCCATAATACAGTGAATTTGTATCCAATGTCCACAGACAAGTCATGTTTCATGTTGAAGGTGATCAGGTTGTCAATTCGCATAATGTATGTGCTTACTTGTACCTGAGGCGATTTGAGGTACTGATCATGTGTTTACCTATGTAGCTGTTACACATTAGCTGGTAATTGCTAACAGAAAAATGTTTTTTTTTTTGTAATAAAGTGTTTTTATCCAAATTGTAAACAGAAATTGTTCTTAATAAAACCATTTGAATACAGCTTATTGAACTATTTTACAAGGAATGCTAAACTCAAGATGTTAATGTATATTTCACTCACTGGTCATTGACAAATAATAATGCTAACATCATGTAAATGTTGTATATTTGTGAAATAAATTCTACCTGTGTGCTCTGTAGTTTTGATCATACATGCACTTGAAAGAAAAATTACATGTTGACACCATGCATACAGTATAAAAGCTGAAAAGGTACCGAGATATAAATGTTATGGTAAGGGGCCAAGTTCACTGCAATTCTATCACTGTTCTGTGATAATATTTTCAGAGAGTTGAATTTTGTACAACTGTATATCAACAAACATCAATTTACAGTATCCTCAATATCAGTCAAGCCTTGAAGTTCAATTGGTAAAGCAGCCGGATCGATATCATTTTCTTGGAAATATAATTTAGGATTGCCTTTATCTCGCTTACATCTTACATCTTAGGCATTAAAACATTGGGAGAGTTTAACCTTGTTTTGTAGATGTAGTTTCCTTACATGTAACACATTTTCGGTGTTGTAAAGTGTTCATAGCACCGTGAAATTTGGCCATCTCAATCTGAATCCATTGTCATGTTGCTGGTGTAAAGGCTGATCGGCTATTCTCCATCCCTTTGAATTTGAAAGATTTTCGCCACGAGTATTTTGCTGATCGTGTAATCTCTGCAGCCTCCCGTTGCGTCTAAATAAACAAAATCATTTTGTCCAACAACTTCGGTGTCACCTCTCCTGATGGGTTTCGGTTTCGAATTCTAATGGCGGCATTTTATCGAAGCGTTTGTTATCGCTGATTTCGTTCCTGTATCATTTGTTCTCTCTGCTCCGGGTCTCTGCTCCATGGTTTCTTTCTTTCTCTGTTGTTCTTCTCGTTGCTCGCGCTGAATTTCAAGTCGCCATTCTCGCTCTATCCAGCGGATTTTCGATGGTAAATCTTCTCGGGCGAGGATTTCTAGGCACTTGTTGAATCCAGCGTTGTTGTTCTCTTTCATTTGCATGTGAAATCGGTTCGTGTTTCATCGACAGATAGAGCTAGATAATAAGCATTTTTTAACGATCAGCCCTACGTGAATAAACATGACAGTGCGACATTGTCAGCGGTCGAGATTCCTTTTATAGGCATCGACGTCATACTGGATGACGTCAATTGGAGCTTTGGCGTGGTTTTGTTGCTAGGCAACTGCAGGACACCAACCCGATATATAAATATATAAAGTCGACCCGAGATTGCATCGGCCCTACAGCGATCCACGCGTGATCCCAACGCGAATCCGCGCGACAAATTTATAAACCTCGCTACGCTCGGGCCTTCGGCCCTCGCTTCGCGAGGAATTATTATATCTCTTAGTTAGTACGCGCGCTGTGATTGGTCAATTTAGCGGGCCGTATTTTACAGTACGGCCCGCTAAATTTCTGCATCAGGCCTACAAACACACGCTTACAAAAGTTGTTTTCTACATTAAAAATTATCCAGAGGAAACGTTTGAAGCTATAAGTGGGTTAACATGAGTAGTATAGTGGGAGTCAGTCAAATACCGTTTTTTCTGAATGCCCAAAATAAGCCGCCAAACGCCCGAGTTACCACCCCCAGGACTCCTTTTAGTCGTCCTGGGGGTGGTAACTCGGGCGTTTGGCGGCTTATTTTGGGCATTCAGAAAAAACGGTATTTGAGCTGACTCCCACTATACTACTCCGGGCCTCTATATTTTTAAGCTGTTACAGCCCCTAATAAACCGTTATTTTAACACAGCAAGCTAGATATAACCAATTGGAGAAACCCCTCTCTTGGGTACCTAAGCGACGATGGGGAGAGGAAGAAAGAGCGTTCTGACACAATCAAGTAAACGAACGGCCTTTAATCACTCAAGACATGGAAGTCTTCTTTGCTATGGATGCAGAAAAGGAAAAAAAGGCGAACTATGTAAATGCATTAAAGAAACTCAAGGGCAAACATCTCCTCCATCCATTGTACCGAAATATATTCTTGAAGCCGCACAAAGACTGACTCCACAACAACTTATCGCCGTTATCACCAATTGAAAAAACACTTTCCCTTTG